>CM067509.1:11366062-11584425 GCA_034509495.1 Acestrorhynchus altus | reverse complement strand
TATATATATATATATATATATATATATATATATATATATATATGGACTGTACAGATTTTGGGATTTAACAATCTTTTCATAAAACATCAAACTCCTTGCTGGTCCTCCTAGGCCTTCTAAGTTCTCCCATGTAACTCCCTGACTGTTTACACTGTCTCCATGAAGCTGCTCACAACAGATTTTAACCGTGAAACTCACCTCTGTCAAATATGGATCAGACCCTCCATACCTGATGGCAATGTTCTAAAACATCATGTACAGCTAGGCTCGATTTGCCATTATGACCTATAGAAGACAACCATCTACAGTCTTAATAAAGTTGCTAGATTTTTGACAATACCACAGAAGAACCACTTTAGTTCCAAAGAACCGTGTTTGTAAAAGAGATCTGTGGGTGTTGAGATGTTTTTTAAAGCTTCCTGACTCTTCACTTGATGTTCTTTAGTAATTCTAGAGGTTTTATGCACTCACACATCTCTGCTGGTTATTTATAGAAAAAAGGGTTTCTTCTACAGCACTGCACAAAGAACTATTTGCAGCGTGTTTAAAAGTGTCTGAATGAACTTCACACGGTAGTCCAAACAGCTGAGTCACTCGTGGTCTTCAAAAGCAGACTGACATGCCATGTCTTTCAAGAGCACTTAACGCTAATTCTGCAGTTACTTAAGAGCAGTGATTGTACATAAATATGTCTTTTGACATTCACACACAGGTATGTCAGGTATGTCTCTAAGTGTTGAGTATTGTGCATCTTTTTTTCTGTTTAGTTTCCATACTGACGTTTGTGGCTGTATCTAAGCCTAGAGACACACTATATGTCCAAATGTTTGGGGACACTGCTTCTAGTGAATGTATTCATTTATTTCACATTGCAACTATTGCTGACACCGATGTCCAAATGCACACAGCTTGTCTAGTCCATGTAGGGAAGTACTAGCCAATTGAATAGGACTCTCTGGTGCAGATAAACAATTCATTGGGCACCATGCCTAACGACAAGCACAAAGCCCACCAGAACTGAGCTGGGGATCAGTGTTCTCACCATCCAATACATTTGGAAAAAGTTGGTGATCATCCAACATACCAACCTCAGTAGCACCCTTCTCAGTGATGGCAATTAAATCCTCACAGCAATACTCCAAATGGAAGCCTAGTAGAAAGCCTTCCCTGAACAGTAGCTCCAACAAAAGCAGTATAAACTTTTTTTTATATGACTAATTTCAAAAGAAACAAAATGAATTGGTGTCCCAATACTTTTGTCCAAAATATTATGTAGCGTATCTTTGGACTGAGTTAACAACTATGCACTTCTGTGAGTAACTCTAAAGAAGAGCAATGTTCACTGCTATGAATGCAAATGTAAACAACTGAAAGAATACCAAAATATAAAATTTTGTTAATTATGAATTACTTTGCATTTCATTTTTTAGACATCCTAAAGCTCTTTTAAACCTTCAAGTATTTTTTTGAAAGAACATCAGAAACAATTATCTGCAAAGAAGCTTTTCATAAATATTCTGTTTAATAGCATAAAGAGCAGGAAGGAAAGTACAACTGCTTTTAAGGTAATCAAGTAAATCAACTCATTGTTACTGTAAATGGCTCTCAACTTTAATGGCCTTTCACACAAGCAGAGCCTCCTCTCCTTCGTTAATATAAATGAGCCATAACATTAGCACCACTGACAGGTGAAGTAAAAAAACATTGATTATCTTCTGTCAAAGAGGGGATATATTAGTCAGCAAGGTGTTGAGACAGAAACAGGAAAAACGAACAAGCGTAAGGAGCCACTGTGACACAATAATTGTGTCACATCTAAATAATGTTTAGATGACTGGACCACTGCATCTCAAACATCAGTCGGGCCTTGTGGGGTTGTTCTGCCATGCAGTGGTGAACACCTACCAAAAGTGGTCCAAGGAAGGACCCCACCTCACAACATACTGGTCTTAAAGACGGCACACTGACAGTGCTGGAGTTTCCGTGTTCTCCCTGTGTCTGCATAGGTTTTCACCCACAGTTGTCTACACTAAACTGCCCTGGTGTGTGTGAGTGAGTGAGTGTGTATGTACGTTTCACTCACTGTCACTCTGTATGCCCAGTACAGACTGACATTCTGTCCTGGGTGATCCACTCGATGCAGTCCTTCAGGTAGTTTCCAGTATAATTCATGCTGTCCCTGATTGACTATTGCTTCTTGCCGGTGTGTTGGTTGAGTGCTGAGTGCACTAGTGAAAATTGGGTATCTAGAATGGCGTCACTTCATTCATTAGTCTTGGTGCCAGATACCACAGGACACCTTCCGAGCATTTGGTGAGTCCATGCTTTGAATGATCAGATCTGTTGTGGAGGCAGAAGGGGGACCTACTCAACATCAGACTAATGTTATGGCTGGGTGGAGTATTTCCATGGAAGAAAAGGGCTTTCATTTCTCAGATCACTACAGGATGCAAATGTCTTTACCCAACTTTCCAGCAATTACCGCTCTTATTAATAGTTTACGATGCCTTCACAGATATGTGCCACTTCATTTGAATTATGAACTGGCACTAATTTGGGAACAAAATGAGTTGCTGTTTTAATATTGATCACATCGAGGGGACCTCCTGCTGATGGAGTAGAGATGTGGAATAATTAAATGCTGCGAGAGGCTCTGAGTTCAGCTGGGGTCTGAGGGGATGAGCAGATTATGCTCAAAGGACAAAAAACAACCTCGGAGCATCACACATTTCAGTGAAGCTCTCCTGCATAATCATTTCCTTTCAGCGCGACAACTCGCATGTAAGGAAAGAGTCAATTTGCATGTTAATTGTAGATGCTAATGAAGGTATAATGTATTACAACAGATGTAGCAACATCATTACAGTTGCTGACACATAATGACAAAGGACTCCACCTGAGATAAATCAGGTGATCTGCATCTAGCTTTATTTAATCATTTCTGTTTTACCTTCATAAAAGACATGCCAGTTGGGACCCCTGGACCCTATGATGGGTTTTGTGGTTATTACCACAAAATACAATAGAGAATGCATGAGATGTGCATGTGATTAGGCTGACCCTCATGGGCATCCAATCTCAACTTTAGGAAGGATCAAATGGATAGAGTACACTCCTTCAGGCTATTTAAGTGTCTAGGATGGATACATTGTACTCTTTAGAGAGGACTGAATTGAACTCACTCACATACAGACCTTGAAAATTCAGGCACATCCCATCCGGCTACTAATGCCTAAAGACTTTAATATCTGACTGAATAGGCTGGAATGTCAGTTGACCAAATTCAATGTCAGTACAATGTATCTGCCAACATCCATTGCACATAGAACAGTGACGACAGCTGATGCTGTTGGTATTAAGTTTTGATGGTAAGTAACCAAAATCCCAACATCACATGCCATCGTCGTTTAGTCAGAAGATATCAGGACCAAAACCCAACGGCTAGTAAACTTCATCTTAAAGAGTAACACCAGTAAAATATCTGGTAGCTGGCTGTGTGTTCTTTCGATAGTGTATGACTGTACACAACTTCTGCTTGCCAGTGGATCTCCGACCCTGATCTTGGAGGCACCCCAGCTCTGTATGTTTTAGCAAGTTTAACTCAATAACAAGCTGTTTCAGGTGTCAAAGCAGTCATCCCACTAAAATGTGCAGGGTACAGTGCTGTCAGCAACAGGGTTGAGAATCACCAGGATACCGTTAGGTTTAGGTCAGAGCTAAGGTCATGGTAGTGATGAATACAAGACTAGTAACCAGAGTGGATTGGGTCCGGAGACCGCATGCCACTGCTGCGGTAGTGATGTTGGACGAGGTCCATATCCAGCATTCTAACACCATGGTAGTGATGTTGGTACTAAAACCATCTCTTAGTTTAGGTCATGTAGCTTAAGCTTTTAAAGCAGCAGTTATCAAACCACTGATAAAGAAAGCAAATCTTGATCCTAACATACTGCCTAATTACAGACCTATTTTATAACTTACCATTTATATCTAACATCTTAAATAAAGCTGTAGTCCAACAACTGTGCAGATACCTGCACAAGAATCAAATATATGACAAATTCCAATCTGGATTCAGGCCTCATCAGAGCACTGAGACAGCCCTAGTTAGGATTACAAATGATCTTCATGCCTCTGATCAAGGCTGCGTGTCCCTGCTTGTGCTGCTAGATTTAAGTGCAGCATTTGATACAATAGGTCACACTTTTCTCCTCCAAAGTGTAAAAACATGGTTGTAATCACAAGGACAGCCCTTTCATTGTTCAGATCTTACTTAACCAATCAGTTTCAATTCATAAAGGTTATCTTTCAATCTCACTGAAATGAGATATGGAATCCCACAAGGCTCTATTTTAGTACCATTACTGTTTACTACATTTTACATACAGTTATAGACAGTCCACTGCTATGCAGGCGATACTCAACTGTATATATCAGCCAAACCTGTATAAAAGATGTAAAATCTTGGATGTTGCATAACTGTCTAATGGTGACAAAACAGACATTCTTCTTTTGGGTCCAAAAACATCAAGAACAATGATCAGACTCAATGTGAAATCTTGCTGATTTCTTGGTTATACTTGGTTTAGCAGTAAAAAATGTTGGTGTCATAATTGATTCAAATTTATTATTTGACCAACATATAGATTATTTTACTAGGACAGTTTTTCTTCATCTTCAAAATATTTATTTTTCTGATTCATGTCCCTATCCCTGCACAATGCTGAAAAACTAGTGCATGCTTTTATAGACTATTGCAATGGACTCTTGTCAGGAAATTCCAGCTGTAACCAAAATGGACTAGATAGTTGAAAATACTACAGCCAGGGTCGTAACTAAAACTAGAAAAATGAACCATATCAATCCAATCTGATCAGCACTGCACCGGCTTCTGGTCAAACTCTGTATTGATTTTAACATTCTTTTATAGTTACATATAAAGCCCTGCACAGGCTTACTTCTGAGTACCTTACATCTAATTTCCCATTATGAGCCATCATGATCACTCAGGTCACAGCGTGCTGGTTTTCTACTAGTTCCCAGAACAAGAACAAGCTGCAGATCCAGGGGTTCATGGATTTAGGGAATTATAGTAAACTAGGATGTTCGTGATGTTTATGTTGCCTTCTGGTTCTCTCCTTTAAGCTAGGATATTATAGTCAGATCTGCCACATTCTGGTAATGTACATTGTTAGTTCTCCATGAATGTAAACACCAAACTAATTACATCTCTTGGTCTTTCCTGAGTAAATGATAATCCACTGGCCCGGGTTGATGAAAGTGCCCACCTTGCCACTACTGGACACAGACTAGTTTCCCACCTGCAACCACCAACTATGTAGAAATGTACACAGACCCTTATCAGCTGCTACTGTTACTATTATTTCCACCATCAAACTGTCATTACTTCAGTACACCTGAGCAGTACCACAGATATGTGGTGGTCCAATGTCCCCTTATATGAATGAGTAGTTGGACCAGAGGAGGATGGTTCCCCACTTGTGAGCCTGGTTGGTTCCTCCCAAGGTTTCTTCCTCCAGCTCTGATGGGTTTTTTTTTCTTGCCACTGTTGCCCTTTGAGGGGGGAATATGTTTTTATCCTGTCTTTCATGCATTGTTCCCCTTCTTATTTTTTATTTATGTAAAGCTGCTCTGACATCAGTTGTAAAAATCACTATACGAACATTTTGATTTGACGTTAGCAAAATCTAATGCCCGTTTTTGAATAATACCCCACTTTTTTTCACCAACTGAACCATATCTGTCTAACATTGGAAGCTGATGTCATCCAACGTAAGGGTTCTAAGTGTTTCTGATGTCAGTGCCAGCTCAGATTATTCTACTTTTCAGAGATAAGTACAAAAGTCAATCACAAATACACATCATCTACAAAATCCACACTGTGTCACTGGCTGTGTTACGTTTATGTATGCACATTTAAATGCCCTTATTTCAAAAACACAGTGGACAGCAAACTGAATACAGGCCACATTAAAAACGGCCTATAATGCAGAGGCTCTTTTTTCAGATGCAAGTACGGGTGAATGCGGAATGAGGAAAAATAAGTGAGCTCAGCTGTCTCTGGGGAAAGGGGTGTAAGGGCTGGAGCATGTCTGTTACATTAAATAATGCACAAGACCTTCTCACTGAACTCCAGCACTGGGACGAAAGCCATGCTGAACAGCTTCAAGCTGAAGGCTACACGGACATCATGGACAGAATGACTGATCCAATCACGAGGCTCTGGTGACTTTACTGGCCTGAAACTCTGCTCTGGAGAAAAGAATAAGCTCAGTGGACCCACCCAACTAATCAAAACCACATCCCTCTCACACAAACAAGGATGTTTGTGAACTCGATCGATTGCAGGCATGTGTCGTAATACTATCGAGTTTCCAAATACATCATGTAAACATATAGAAGCATGAAAATGGAAAGTAGACGATGTCACTGTAAAGATGCATCTTCAGACTGACTAAATTGCTTTCCATGATGACAAATCAAAACAGACTTATTTTAATGAAACCAACAGACAGCTCATTTTGAAGGGCTCACACCTAAGAGCAGCAATTTTACACCTGGAACCATTTCATAAAGTGCACGGACAGGTATTCTCGGGCACGGGGCGACTCTATTCCCTACATCAAACACATTACCACAGCCGCCAAGCAGGGCTGTTCCAGCTGCTCACTTCGTGCTCAACTGTGTTTAAAGTTGTGGTGAGAACAGTGTGAACTCACATCTCCGCCTTTGTTGAGAACTTCAGCAGCTTCATCATACTCAGGCTTCATCTTCTTACAATGGCCGCACCCTGAGAAGGAACACATACAACACGGTCACAAACACAAGGCTATGGGTGAGGAGGGCAGATCATCCAACAGAGCTTCAAGCATTCTTCTTCAACCAGTTTCAATAAACTGAAACTACATTTTGGCAAATCCGGACGATTTTCAGTTTATCTTCTTTCAATCTTTCCAGACTGTTTGGTGCCTGAAGTTGGATGTACAGCTAAGTACAGTAGTGGGAGCAATCTTGAAATCCATCTATTTTTAGTAGCTCTACTTTGTACAGTGTCAGAAACCATATAAGCATATCTATTTGGCAGCCTCTTCCCACAGGCTATTTGGGCTCTCAACCTAGACAATAATTAGTTCTACATGGACAACATACCTATATATAGCACTGAAGAACATTACACTGGATGCTCTACATTTATATATTTATTAGCAACTCAATTCCTCCGGCTCATATTGCACAGTGTTATGCAATCGTGCACATTTGGGATCTATAGATTGAGAGCGCAGCGCAGTGAATGTCACAGGCAAAAAGGAGTGGTTATATTTGGGAGTCTCAAAGAGTAAAGGAAGGAGCTGAATGTGAAGGTGTATCAAAGAACCTAAAATTCAGCTACTTTCTTTACACTATAGCCTTTGTCATGTTCAAAATCAATCATTCCAGGCATTAACGTCTGGTTTGTGACCCATTTTTACACACACTGAACAAGACACTCACTGCACTGTAAAACATCTTTTCAATCTATGAATCTGATCTCTACTCTTTTTTCTTATTTTTAGTTTATCTACATTAGGGGTTGGCAATATGGCAAAAACAGAACTTCACAATAGTTAAAGATTTTTGATCTGATATTCAAACACGGGGTCGGCAACCTTTAAAAACCAAAGAGCCATTTGGACCCAGTTTCCATGGAAAATAAACCACTTTTTGACATCTAAAATGAACACTTTCTTACCTTTACACTTTACAGTATAAACAACTATAGTGTGCTGCTTATGAAGTCCATGAGGCGCTACAGAGAAAATGTAATTTTATTTATGTACTGAACACATTTTGAACATTTTCATTCTTGAAAAAAATGATAACAAAATAAATTTTTAATTCAAATGAATTAAAAAGCTGAACTTAAATTATTCATGTTGCAAACAAAAGCAAAGAAAAAAGCCGTGAGCCATCGTCCTTATATCGCCTTTGGGCTTTCGGAGCCTGGGCCTGAATTTAATCAAATAAACTGGGAAAAGCTAAACAAGCTATTGTCACTAAACAATGAAAAATAAATATTTACAAAATATCTGCATAAATATTTCTTGGAGCTGGTTAATGGGACTTCTGTTCCTGCTCCTCTGTGCAGTGTGTCTGCAGACCGGGACTGTACGAAGTCACTTTCACCTTTACTGTAATCTGTGTCTGTGAGCGGGGTTTTTAATGCAGTTCATGGTGCAGAACAGCTGCTCACTTACAGTGAAGGAATTAAGTATTTCATCTATTGCTGATTTTGCCCACCGACAAAGACATGAACAGGCTATAATTTTAAGGATCATTTTAAAAGTGAGATAGAATATCAAAAAAAAAACAAAAAAAAAACACAACACATTGTATAAATTATATAAATGTATTTGCTTTTTGCAGAGAGAAATAAGTATTTGATCCCTCTGGCAAACAAGACTTAATACTTGTTGGCAAAACCCTTGTTGGCAAACACAGCAGTCAGATGTTTTTTGTAGTTGATGATGAGGTTTGCGCACATGTCAGGAAGAATTTTGGTCCACTCCTCTTTTCAGATCATCTCTAAATCATTAAGATTTGAGGCTGTTGCTTGGCAACTCAGAGCCTCAGCTCCCTCCATAGGTTTTCTATAGGATTATGGTCTGGAGACTGGCTAGGCCACTCCATGACCTTAATGTGCTTCTTTCTGAGCCACTGCCTCGACTGTATGTTTTGGGTCATTGCTGTGCTGAAAGACCCAGACATGACCCATTTTGAATGTCCTGAGGTTGTAACGGTACATGGCTCCATCCATTCTCCCATTGATACGAGAACATAGCCCTGTGCCCTTAGCAGAAAAACCCTGAAAACAATGTTTCCACCTCCATGCTTGACGGTGGGGCTGGTGTTCTTTGGGTCATAGTCAGCATTTCTTTTCCTCCAAACACAGTGAGTTGAGTTAATGCCAAAAAGCTCAATGTTTGTCTCATGTGACCACAGCACCTTCTCCCAATCACTTGGCACATGTGCCTTCTTGAGCAGGGGGACCTTTGCGGGCAATGCAGGATTTTAATCCATTATGTGTTACCAGTGGTTTTCTTTGTGACTTGAGATCCTTAACAAGTTCCCCCCATGTAGTTTTAGGCTGATCTCTCATCTTCCTCATTATCAAGGATACCCTACGAGGTGAGATTTTGCATGGAGCCCCAGATCAAAGTTGATTGACAGTCATTTTGCATTTCTTCCATTTTCTTACTATTGCACCAACAGTTGTGTCTTTCTTGCCCAGCAACTTACTTATGGTTTTGTTGCCCATTCCAGCCTTGTACAGATCTTGTCCCTGACATCCTTAGAAAGCTCTTTAGTCTTGTCCATGTTGTAGTGGTTAGAGTCTGACTGATTAATCGAGTCTGGACAGGAGTCTTTTATACAGGTGACAATTTAAGATAGTTTGGACACACCTCATTCAATGCGTTTTCTGTATTTTCATGACTATTTACACTCTTGGCATTATCTCAATGAGCCACCTCTGGGAACTCCTTCAAGACTGTTGGAAAACCATTTCAGGTGACTACCTCTTGAAGCTCATTGAGAGAATTCCAAGAGGGTGCAAAGCAGTAATCAGTGCAAAGGGTGGCAATTTTGAAGAAACTAGAACATAAAACATGTTTTCAGTTATTTCACCTTTTCTTGTTAAGTACAAAACTCCACATGTGTTCATTCATAGTTTTGATGCCTTCAATGAGAATCTACTATGTAAATAGTCATGAAAATACAGAAAACGCATTGAATGAGAAGGTGTGTCCAAACCTTTGGCCTATACTGTATATAATGTATTAACTGTATTATGTAAACACATTGGATGCCATGACCTCAAACAGTAAATGTTTCTGAGTCTTATTTTCCATATATGGGTAATTTGGGTTCATCCAGAACTTCAAATACTAAAGCAAAGCTCTTATTTAACAATAAGGAGAGTTAAGTCATCCCATGTGTTTGATTTGAAATGATGATACATGCTGGAATCCAACTTTCCATTTCTTGTTATTTACTTTAGTCTCCAGACTAACAGAAACAAAACTGGGTCAACAAATTTCAGACAGTAAACACGTTGATTGATCAACTATAGTTGGGATAAGGAAAAAGCTTTTTTACTGAACTGTGATTTTAAATAAAGTTATAAAAGTAAATAATGGTTTCTGTTGGATAATAAACAGCAAACTGAACTATTGAGCAAAACAAAAGGCATTTTCTCACAGAAATAATTGGGCTCTAGTGATCAAACACTAATTGACAGAAGAAACGTACAACTGGGGTGTTTGTGTGTGTGGTGACAAACTATGAAATTAATTTATTCTTTATATCTGTCAGACTTTAGTAAATGCAAAACTGAAATCATTATTTTGATTAAAAGCTGTCGAACTTTCAGAGCAGTTGTTTTTAACGTGGTCCACTGTGAAGCTCTGAAGTTCTTCTTCTCCAGCACGAAATATGAGGGCACTTTCCTCAGAGAAATAAATAACTAAGCAATTGGATTAAACTACATGAAAGCTGTTTACTATCTGAACCGTATAAACATAATCTCCATGCTGCTCATAATGAGTCAGTCATTGAGACGGTGTGTCAGACATTGAGCTAATGGGAAATGACTTTCAGCTGGGGAAGCATTAGCATGCCCTTTAAAACACTTACAGATAACTGCTGGGAGTTCCAGCCTCTTCCTACACCTGTTCTACACCAACACTGGCTGGCTGTTAAAGGGGACATAAAACTTGACTGAGCCAGCGCTTAGACATTCGTTGAGTCAAAGGGAGTGGATTGAGTGCGTTTACACACTTCATAAATGCTCTGAAATGCTTTGAGTGGGTTACGTAATAGTCTGAGATGGAACATCACAAAAGGGTTTTTTTGTTTATGGATTTATTACTCCTATTCCCATACAAGGGCCAGAACCACACATGACACAAAAGTGTGTGAAAACAATAGCAGGAATCCGGGCCAGGGTGCCACACACTGTGAGAAAATAGACAGACAGACAGACGCACACACACTTGTACTGTCTGAAATTAAAACAGAAGGAGAGTGAGAATGGAACCCAATGCTCCATCTGTCAGTCTGACAGTGATGAGCACACATCCGTATTTGTGTTGGGATTTTGGCAACAAGTAAACTGATTCTCCTTGGTGAGACGGCACGCAAGCTATGAGAGTATTTTTAGGGAGAGGACAAGTGAGGGTGTGAAGTGGAGGTGTGTGTGTGTGTGTTTGTTGAGAGAAGGTGGGATATACTCAACGCCCGAGGACATGAAAAATAAAAACGTTCTGTCGGAGGTGTTTGATTTAAAATGTATGAGAGCAGAGAGACATACTTCGACAGATAAAAAAAAAAGGCAGGAAAAACCAGCTCCAGTGAAACACTCAAAAACACAACTGTCACATTCTCATTATCAAATCAATCATTTGCCCCTGATAGGTCCATGTAGATTCTGACACACACAGATTGAAATAATCACGAACCAAGAACGCTTCTGCTCTGTGTGTCAAACACAGTGACAGCATATGCACAATGTCAGCAGTCCCGAACGACATTGATCCAGTAAGGACGTTTAGTAAGGCTCAGAGGAATCACTTCAACGGGATCCCCTGGCCTGGCGTTGTGTACTCAAACGTGACTGTGGAGCCTAAAAGGAGCAAAAGAAGAGTGTTGGGGTGAGTGACTCACAGGGAGCGTAGAACATGATGAGGGCTGAGGGATGCTCCTCCAGAAAAGCATCAAACGTCTCGTCCGTCAGGTGAAACACAGATGAATCTGATTCAGACCATGGCACCTCAGGGGTCTTTGGTTGAGGAGGCTGCGGGCTGGTGTGGTGGAGAGAGCGAGAGAGAGTGAGAGAGAGCGAGAGAGAGAGAGAGAGAGAGAGAGAGACAGACAAACAATAAGACAAGCTAAACAAGGTTTAATTACCACCAGCACCACATCTTTTTTTACACATCACATAAATACCTTTCCAGAATAATTTGCAACTGAAAAGCCTGGAAAAGGTTATAAAAATATTTCTAATGCTCTAGAACGCCTAATGCTCAGTGAGCAGTCTTGTATTCAAACAGAGAAAACTCAAAACAGTGATGAATCTTCTCAGAAGTGGTCAGCAAAAAAATTCCTCCAAGAGCACAGTGACAACACATCCAGGAAAGCACAAAAGAACCCAGATGAACATGTAAGAAATCGCAGGCCTCACTTCTTCAGATCAGGTCAGTGTTCAAAGTCCACGAAAAAGAATGGGCAACAATAGTATCCATGAAAGATATCATTCCGGTCCTAAAATCTGATTGGCTGAGCTTTTGAGAGTGTTGTAAAATACACAATATACACACACCTAATCCACCTCACATCTGAATTTCACATTAATGTGCCATTGTTTTAACAGTTGGTTAAGAGATGAACAGAACTGAAGTGAATCCAAAAAGAATGAAATGAAGAAGGGACAGTGAAACAGACCATGTTGGCCTGGCATGTTTGCTGTTTTCTACTATTGATTAAAACTTTTAACAGAAATGAATGTGTTTTGTTTTATGGAGTGGGATTGACGTGACTGTAGTTATATGGTATATAGTACTCCATGGACTATATTGTCTGGCAGAAGAATAGGTTATTTGTAATATTTTTTGGAAATAAATACATTAGTGAATTGAACATTGTTGCACTTTATTTAAATTATGTTGGCTTTCGTTTTATAAAAGCATTCTGATTCACGTTGTGCCTAAAACGTCCTTCCCTGTGATAAAATCACTGTAAGGCATGGCTTCTCATGGCTTATTGCTTAATTACCCACAAGGAACATCATCAAGTAATTAACCACCAAGGAAGGGTAATCTTACCTCAGTGACATCAGAGCTTTTCAGAATAATATTCTGTGGACTTACGAGTAGAAAATAGAATGTTTTAGAAAAGAGGGATCCCATTACATCTGGCATAAATCTAACCCATCATCCAGTGTGGTGTGGGGAAGCTTTACTGCTTCAGGACCAGCGCAACGTGCCAGTTACTACAACCACGAATCACTACACTAAAATCAGATTTCCAGAAGTCCTGAACAAAGATAAGGAGAACCAAATCCATATAAAGTATTACACTTGGTCATTTGTTCACATGATTCAATATTACATACTGTACATGTCAGTATGTGAACTTTTGCTTTCAGTACATGGTCCCTGTACCCTCAGTATATGTAATATACTTGTAGAGCAATAAACGTTTCCAGTAACTGCTACACATATTTTTGCCTATTTCCATAGAAAACAGCTTCAACTCTGTTATGTGGGTGGGTTTCCTCCAATGAACAGCTTACTTCAGGTCCCTCCAAATTATTTCTATTGGTTAAAGGTCAAGATTTGTCAATGCCTAAACATTGATTCAACTTGATTCTTCTTTAACCATTCTTTGGTAGGACAACTTGTGTGCATATGGTTGTTGTCTTGCTGCATGACCCACATTCTCCTGAGATTCAGCTCAAGGACAGATATCCTGAAATTTTCCCTTAGAAATTGCTGGTACAGAATTCATTGTCCAGTCAGTCACGGCAAGTCATCCTGTCCCAGATGAAGCAAAACAGACCCAAACCTTGATACGACCACCGCCATGTTTCACAGATATGCAGCAATGTTCTTTTTGGAGGTCAGCAGCAACCACTGATTTGGTTCTCCTTATCTCCTTTTAGGACTGTGAATGCAAAAGTGTGTTCAGGGGTGTTAAAATCTACAATATATAAACTGCTACTTCAAATCCATGCCAACAGAACCATTATAGAATCAGAACCAGATATAGAAATATTAAAATAAAGACTATCATCATGTTCTCTACATGTATCACAAGCTCTATCATGAGCTCAGACTGGGTAGTGGGGAGTACATTTCAAAGCCAACTTTCTGTACTCACTTTTGGCGGCTTCAGAATTTTCAAAGACCATAAAGTAGAATGACTATGTGCTGTTTGACACAGCTGGCACACATCTCAACCAAACTCACAGCTCTGGACATCTGCTCAGATTGTAAGTGGTCACACCCTATGACTGAGAGTCGCTAGCAAGAGCCAAGGACACTCACTCACATCTCACTGCAGTTTGCTCTCTCTCTCTACAGTGAGCACAGAGGATTCTCAGAGGAGGCCTGTCTCCTCAAAGTATACCAAGGAAATGGTCTCCAAATCCTTACACTTCACAATAAATTTCGCCTTAAAGTTAGTATGCATCCAAAAAAACCCTCAACACACCCTTTCTTGCCTATAACTGGACAGTGCCAGCTTGAGAGATGCAGACGGTCCTGCGTGCAATTAGTAGACAGGGTCTTGTGTGCTGTTAGTTGTCATTCTCAGTCAGTAGGTGGTCCTGTGCATAGTCACTAAACAGACCTGTGCAGAATCAGTAGGCAGTCCTGTGTGCAGCCAGTAGGCAGTCCTGTGTGCAGTCCTGTGTGCGGTCAGTAGGCAGTCCTGTGTGCGGTCAGTAGGCAGTCCTGTGTGCGGTCAGTAGGCAGTCCTGTGTGCGGTCAGTAGGCAGTCCTGTGTGCAGTCAGTAGGTGATCCCGATGGTCCCTTGCAGTAAGTAGGTGTCATGTCCCCTGTAAATAGTCAGCAGATAGTCCCTTCCTCATCCAGTAGATGATCCTGTGTACAGTCAGTGGGTGGACATGTGCAAAGTTAGAGGGTGGTCCTGCGCACAGTCAGTGGGAGGTCCTGTGCACAGTCAGTGGGTGGACATATGCACAGTCAGTACTGAAGTGGAAGTGAAATAATGGTGAAGTGTATAGACTACCTGTGAGACTTTGTGTAGTTACAGGCATTTGATTTTCTTCAAAAACAAATGTTGTACTGTTAGACACACCCACACTAATCTTTGGTTCCTGCCGTGTACAAACATTTCAGGTTCCAGAACCCATTTTTGTTGTTGGAAATTAGGTTTGCGAACTGGGAAAGAACCTGATCCACAGTCAGAAAACAGTCCTGAGCACAATCAGAAAAAAGTCCTGAGCATAGTCAGTGGACATTTCAGCGTGAGCACTTGTATGGGTATCTGGCCTCGTGTGTTCTATTGCTTAATAATATCATACAGTCACAGAAACCACAGTATGTTTACACTTATGGGTAAGGGGAAATTTAGGTAAACAAAATCCTTGAAACTCTAATGTGAGCTCCAGCTGCAATGTTGTGTAAGGGGACACAATGGAATTCAGCTGTTTCCTGAATGTGACTAAAGCCAAAATACATGTTCATCAACGAGATGATACGAACTGACTGAAGAATCAGCCGACAACTCGTGTTTATATAATATTCCTTTACTGCGTGCCTTCTAATGAAAACTTCACACCCCACTGTCAAAGCAGGTGATTAATCCCACATTACATCATGATCCAATCCAGACTGGCAATAAATTCAAAATGAGCCTTGTTTTCTAACTCTAAGTAATTCTGTAATATTTCACCTCTGTTTTCCACCATTAGCTCACTTCTGAGGAAATGCTTGAATACAAACACTCAAATTCAGAAAACGCGGTCTCTGATTTTTATACTTAGGTCTTTATTATGGTTATGCAAAAGCAAACAAAGCAATGCACAGTGTTTTTACATTGTTCTTCCTCTTCCTTTTTGCTGTGTAACTGTACGCACGATTCCCATAGGAATGAATGTGGTGCAAAGGTCTGCACCCTTCTTATGTCTTAATAGTAAAAATACACTAGTGGTATGGAAAACGTACATTAAATACACACCCAACTAACCACATGGGGTACCACTACAACCACTTGGCAACACTCTTGCAATCACCTGTGATAACACAGATAAAACTGCCTAACAATAATCTACCAACACCAACTTATAACACAATAGCACCCACCTAGCAACAATTTAGCGACATCATAGCAAGTACCTGTAATCCCATAGCAACTACACTACACCACCACAGCACCCAACTAGCAACCATCATAGTACCTGGTGTATCATAGAAACCACCTAAGTAACACAGTGACCATGTAGCAACAGAAAAGCTATCGCCTGGAAGCAGAAACCACTCAAGGTCCACAACCATTCTGCACCTCCTTCAGGAAATGCCCTTCTCTAGGTGTTAGTGTGATACAGTCCAGTAAATAAACATGTATCTATATGAGACTGATGCACTAAAAGCATGGCTTCCCCTGGGCCTGAGAGGTTTATGAACATGCTGAAGGGAATAGAAATGCCTCATTAAATCTCCACTAAAGCACAGAGGAGTAAATTTGGGTCTCGTGTTTTACAGTGCACATCATATCCCCTGCTTCTCTGAAGTGTCAAACACCCCCCCTGATAATAAACTCACTCACTGAAGCAGTGACTAAGCACACTAAGCCCTCACACCTCCACAGCTAATAAAGGCTGGCCTTTACACCAGCCCAAGGACTTACAGAAGGCAAAATTGTGTGTGTCTGTGTGTGTGTGTGTGGTTGGTGTCTTTATTGTGGTTTTGTTAAAGATTGATAGGACCTGGCCCTCTCAAAGGAGTGCCCAAAGACAAACAGTGTTCTACTCACTTTTTAAGCCAGTCCGCAATGTCCTTGGCCGTGGCTCCATAGTTCTCATAGTGATGCAGGAACTTCCCCTTCCTGACGCAAAAGAAAACAGAAGAGAGACTTTAACCTTAGAAGCCAGTCACACGTTGGCTGTGGAACTGTGGTCCACTTGAGACACAACAAATGCTACAGCATATGACCAGGACATACAATGACCTTCAACAGGTTTTTTTTTTTTTTTTTTTTTTGTGAGAGGAAAACACTTTTTTTGGGGGGAACAACAACATATGCCATATTTTGATGTCATCAATCAATGCCATCTCAGCAGAAATCACTTTGCAGTGTGTGCTTTGAGATAGATAGAACTTTATTGATCCATTGGGAGGGTTCCCTCAGGGAAATTAACAACGGCTAATACAAGAAAATCATTATTTCAACTTCATACCATGAAAGACATTTTAATGAACATTCAACTGAATGTTGTTAAGCACGATGCCCAGTCTTATCCACAAAAGGGCCAGTGTAGCTGCAGGTTTTCCATATTACCCAGATTTCTGTGCTTAAGCTTATTTAAAGATTTAAAACTGCAGCCGCACCAGCCCATCAACACTGATATAAAAACTATCCAAAGTATTAGGAGACAGCTGTTTTAATTGATGAAAAATAACAGTGAACATCCCTTTGGAATTTTCTAATTAAGGCATTTTCAGTTTTGATGATAAAAAAAAAACGAAAAAAAAAAAAAAAACTGTTTGAATGTAATTACAAAGAGTTGCGTCTATTTAAAGAAATTGTTTATGATTTGTAGAAGGTGATGGAGCTTATTTTCCTGATCTCTTAACTGCATTACTGGTTAACTGAGAATATTTGTATTGACACACCAAAGGATTGCGTTACAAGCAACATCCAAGTCTGTGGTTCCCTTTGCAGCAGCCAAGATAAACATTTTAAATAAGGGCCTGGCCGAAAGCTAATTAAGTCATTCTGCTCAAGGCGTCTAGCTTAATCAAAGACCTCAGCTAGGAGTCTCCATGTTCTTTACTAATTTATACCAACACAGGAGACAGAGAATTCACGTTCACACTTAAAAGTTCAGCTTTGTTTCTTGTTTAGAAAACTTTCCAATCAGGAAATCCTCGGATATAGGCCTGCACTGCAGGACAGAGCTACAGGTATAGGTCCAGAGCTGGTACGGTCAGAGCTGGTAGTCACGAGAGTTGAAAAGGTGTGAGCTGGCAAGGTTTGGAAGGGTCAGAGCTATAGGGACAGTTCTATAGGGCCAGAGCTTGTATGGCCAGAATTCAATGGGTCACAGCTTGTAGGGTCAGAGGTCATTGGGTCATATCTACAAGCCAGAGCTTTAGGCTTGAACCCAACCTGAGAAGCCTGAGTGTGTGTGTGTAGATCTCCATTTGGCTTGATCTCTCAATTGTCTGAGACTGAAATTAATCTGCAACTGCTGGGAGCTATCCTAGATGTAGAAAAAAGCAGACAGCACATGGCCATTTGTAAATGTCCTTGATCAGCTGGGATCTGCATGCATCATGGTAATGTATCAAGGAAACCTGGAAAAGCTATCAAACTGCATTTCTTCTGCCAGACAAGACCTTGAAAGGTGCAGAGCAGAGTGAAACCTGCAGGTTTTTGCTACACCATTTCTATCTTTCATCTAAATACTCTAATAACTTCCAGTCCTCAACTTCTGTAGTTTGTGCAGACTGATTCGAAAGGCTTGGCAAGGTGAAGGAAAGGTGGCAGCCCTCCAAAGCAACTGCATCCTCACTTGACAGCTCACCTAGCTACACTGTTATTTCAGATGAGCAGGAGTGAAGGGCAGGAGTGCTGGACTCCTGCCACTGAGCTCCCTTATAGTTAGCCCTTTCATTTCAACGATCACAAAGGAAAAGAGGCCTTTTCAAAGGCGCTGGATGACACTGATGAAGATGACCATATAAAAGGTCTGCAATAGAGCCACAGAGATGACCTTGATTGGCTTCATCAATTCCAGGGTTTGAATGAAAGTCATTGAAGCCATTTTGACTCTAGAGCTGCACTTAAAAGGTACTATAGCTTGAATCTCCACATCAAACTGGAACTCTTCAGAAGCAGTAGTCATTATAAAAGCCAGGACAAAAGATCTCTGAGCTCAGCCTTTTCATACCTAGTGAATCATACAGTAAGGTGACTGCTGAGGGGAAACTCGGAGATCAATTGTCCAGAGCTCAGATGACTGCTTGGAGAAGTAAACTTGAGCAACAGCTGGAGTCAAAGAACTGAAGCAAAGTGCTGGTGTTGAACTCAGAGCCTCATTACTGTAAGCAATGGTGCTGCATGGTCGTTAGCCCGAGAGTCCCCTCAGGGCCACGGCTAATGGCTCATTGGAAACGGATTGGGCGGAGAGCGGCATTTAATTAACCCTCCCATAATTAAAACGCTAGTGAAATGAGCGAGCGTTTAGCATCGAATGGAAGCAGATAAAGCAGGTTGGAGCCTCAGGCGTGAATGCGGACAGTGGGTCACAATGCAAGTCAGAGTAAAGTACAATTTTCCTCAAAGTTATGGCTCCTTGCAACTGCAACACTAGAGCTGAAGGTGTACAAAAAGCACGCTCTTCTCTGCAATCTTACACTTATCACCAACAAGAGCTATAAAGAAGGCCTGCTTTGTTAAGAGGCATCTATACATAGTCATTAACACATTCACCTTCAGTGGAAACCAGTTCAGTGAGGAGGAGTTCTTGGATTGTCAACACTGGTTGCTGAGTGATCATTAGAAAGCTTGTGTTTGGAGCTTGTGTGAGCTCATGCTGGACCTCGCTTGCTTCACATAGATCCTTTCCTTTGCTTTCATGAACTCATCAAGGCTGGCTCAGGCACATGGGAGATGATCTTCAGAGAGGGAGGGGGAAAAAAAGTCTACTCTCTAAACAAACTTCACAAGCTTCAGCATTCATCTACTGGAAATGAGAGCCAAAAGAAAACATTGTAAAGTGGATCCTAGACCACATGGCTGCATCAGACTGAATTCTGCTTCATCTGAGTGTCTGGAATTGGTCCATGAATGAAAGAGCAGCTGTCATTCGGCTCCAGATGCAGCTCTCCATTTTGAACTCTTCCTTGAAATGGCATATTTCCTGACCATAGGACACCTGCAAACTTGTCTGGCAGATAAATACTGACTGTGTTCGAGTGGCTTGTTCTGGAAGGAAGCCCTCACCACAGCTATGTCATTTAACACAAAGCTCACCTTGCTGTAGTCTGAATCCATTTAAGGAACCTGTCCTTCTCAATGGCCACTGACAGAGACGAAACTACTGGAGAGACTCTGTTGTGACACTTCTCAAATGCTACAAGCCCTTACAGGAGTTAGATACAGTGGCTTGCAAAAGTATTCATTTAATTTTTCCATGTTTTGTCACATTACAACCACAAACAAACATATTTCATTGGAATTTAATGTCAAAGACCAACACAAAGTGGTATACAATCGTGAAGTGCAACGAAAATTATACATGATCTCAAAACATAAAAAACTGAAAAGTGTGGTGTGCAAAAGTATTTCATACTTTGTGGAACCACCTTTTGCTGCAATTACAGCTGCAAGTCTTTTAGGGTAGGTCTCCACCTTTTCAGGTCACTTTGCACATCTAGTGACTGAAATTTTTGCCCATTCTTCTTTGCAAAACAGCTCAAGCTCAGTCAGATTAGATGGAGAGAGTTTGTGAACAGCAGTTTTCAGATCTTGCCACAAATTCTTGATTGGGTTTAGGTCTGGACTTTGACTGGGCCGTTCTAACACATGAATACGTTTTGTTTTAAACCATTCCATTGTAGCCCTGGCTTTATGTTTAGGGTCGTTGTCCTGCTGGAAGGTGAACCTCCGCCCCAGTCTCAAGTCTTTTGAAGACTCCAACAGGTTTTCTTCCAAGATTGCCCTGTATTTGGCTCCATCCATCTTCCCATCAACCCTGACCAACTTTCCTGTCCCTGCAGAAGAGAAGCAGCCCCAGAGCGTGATGCTGCCACCACCTTATTTGACAGTGGGGACGGTGTGTTCAGAGTGATGTGCAGTGTTAATTCTCTGCCACACATAGCGTTTTGCATTTTGGCCAAAATTTTAATTTTGGTCTCATCTGACCAAAGACGACGTTCCACATGTTTGCTGTGTCCCCAACATGGTGTCTGGCAAACTGCAAATGGGACTTTGGTTTTCTTTTAACAATGGCTTTCTTCTTGCCGCTCTTCCTTAAAGACCACATTTGAGCAGTGCACGACTAATAGTTGTCCTGTGGACAGATTCCCCCACCTGAGCTGTGGATCTCTGCATTTTGTTCAGAGTCACCATGGGCCTCTTGGCTGCATCACTGATCAGTGTTCTCCTTGTTCGGCCTGTAAGTTTAGGTGGACAGCCTTGTCTTGGTAGGTTTACAGTTGTGCCATACTTTTTCCATTTCTGGATAATGGATTGAACAGTGCTCCGTGAGATGTTCAAAGCTAGGGAAACCTTTCAATAGCCTAAGCCTAGGAGGACAGGAGAATGAGTGTAGTCATTGGTTTTGCTGTCTTCCACAATGAGCTCCTTGGTCTTGTGTGTTGAGGATGAGGTTGTTGGTAGTGTACCAGGAAATATCATGCTGGCTCTCTTCTTTGTAGGCTGGTTCATCATTGCCTCTGGTGTTCAGGGTGAGAGTGGAGGACATGCAACTTCCCAAACTCACAGACTTGGGTCTGTTAGTCCAAGATCCAGCTACACATTGTGGTGCTGATTTACAGGTCGCTGAGCTTGGTGACCAGCATGGTGGGGCAGACTGGTAAAGACAGAACTGAAGTTGATGAATAGCACCCTGACGTAGGTGTTCCTATTGTCCAGGTGTGTGAGGATAAAGTGAACAAATGTGGAAAAGACATCCTCTGTCGACCGATTTGAGAAGTATGCAAACTGATGGGGGTCCAGTGATGGAGGGAGCACTGCCTTCAGGTGACTGAGAACCAGTTTCTCAAAGCACTTCATGATAATGGGGGTGAGTCATTCAGACATGCTGCAGTGAAACGCTTTGTTTAGCAGATGAACTTCAGCATGCATCCAGGGTTTCTGATTAGGACAGATCTTCAAACACTTGGTGGAGGGGACACGGTCAATACATGAGTTGATATAACTCATGACAGATGAGCTGTACGTGTCCAAGTCTGTGTGGGACTCTGTGGCTTGAGAGGAGAACACGCAGAATGCTCGCAATTTCCAGACTGGTGGTTAAAAACTGTATTACTACAGGCAGAAACAATGTCCAACAACATAGATGCTATAGGTGATGCTCGCCTGGCAGTTTGAGATGAACAAATTCTGAAACCAGTAGACTAATAACTACTAAACCACAAAATTCTGAGGGACCCCAAGTCTACAGCAGTCATTTTGCAGCATTTCTATTGGTGTGTTCATCACCAGATTTTGATACAATGTAAAGTACAACAGTCAGATTCAATAAAGTTGAATATGAATGAAGAACTGAAGGTCAAAACTCAAACACCCACATGGAAATCTCTTACTTTAGGATGAATTCCTCATAGGTTGCGAGTGTGTGTTGTATGTGGAATTAAGGGTAAAGCCAAACTCACTCAAAGTAGCAGAAAGTTGGGTAGCCCTTGACATTGAACTCTTGCTTCAGGCCATCAAACTCAGCTGGGTGCACGTTCATCCCCGCCAGCACCTGTGTGAGACAGCAGATTAGACTCAGAATGAACAATCGTTGCTCGCAACACGGAACTCAGTGAAATGAAGACGAATGGCTGCACCATAGTGGAAGCAGAAGGCTTGTCACACGGAGCAACATGAAAGTATGGCATGCACTGAAGTGGCACATGGTAACTATCAAACTCTTTGATGACATTATAAAACCAGACCTAGAGCTCTCCTTTCATGCCAAAGACAATTTAGAATCCATTTGGTCGCAGAAAACGGTCAACTCCAGGGAATTCTGATCCCCTTTGTTCTGAAGTCTGAAAACAGGACTATTTACACTTGAGATTTTGATCTGGTTCGCTTTGTTACAAATAAAATGCTTCAGCCTGCCTTAAATTCTTGTCATACCATATGATTCTGCTCAGTATAAGTTTAGCATTTAACTGGCAGCTTAATCGCAAAAACCCTCGATCTCCAAAACAGCATCGTTACAGCAGAAAGCAAAAAACAGACGACTGATTTTATTTGAGGTCATTTTGCAGCATTTCTACTGATCCGTTCATCACCAGATTTGGATACAATGTAAAGTACAACTGTCAGATTCAAATTAGGATCAAAGTTTTTGTAAGTTATTATTTCATGTGATTATATGCATCCATAAGGGAGCATTTTTGTTTGAAACACGACTTGGTGATTTTTAGATTATGATTCATGGCAGTCCTTCTTTAGAAGGTATGTGGGTAGAATTTTAAAGGTCAGTAAAAAATGAAAACACATACTAGGAATTAGCATATCCAAATAAGTTTTCCTTTTATTTCTAATTCAAATCCTAAACAGTGTTGTCTTATTTAATTTTCATTATTTTCAAGTGACATATTTCAAGTCTTTTTGTTTGAATGTCGACTCTTTCTAATAATAACTTATTCAAACCCAAATTAAATATTCTAATCATTTGATTTCTGGATTTTCATGATCTGTCAGCCATACCGATCAACAGTAAACAAAAGGCACCTTTGAAATGTCATCTTTACATGCAGCAAATATAAAATAAGGCAGCATATCTTTTTTTAATGAAATTATTACAACAAACAGTCTTTCTAATGACACTCTAATTTCCAGGCCCAGACACTAGTACTCTGAAAGTATAATCAATCATTGCATGACAATATATTTAAGCTGCTAATTTAAGGTAATTAGCCTACAACAGTGCAGTGCTTTCTGCACTACCTGACCATTAGCCACGAGCAGTTATGAGTGCGAGTTATTAGTATAGGCCATATTAAGAATATGCTGATGACCAGATCATTGTCTTTGCGTTTTACAGAACTTTTTAGCAGATCCTAGTTCATAGTTCAAAGCAAACCCAAAAGCAGATGATTACAATTTGCATGGCATTTTCCTACATCATGTTTATGTAGCCTATTTTATATAAACACCTGTTTACTTTTCTATATTACATTGACTTTATATTTTGTGCTTGCAAACTATTTTTGTTATTGCAACTGGCCTGCCTTTAGTATTCATTTCTGATTTCTTCTCCCTTCATCAATGCAGAACAGCATAATACATTTTTTAATCTTGTAATGTTAGTCCTTGACAATTCTCATCCTCCATGACAGCTACCTACTTAGAAGGATGAAGGCTAATATTTCTGTACCAACAGGGAGGAACTAAGCCATTCTTTTCCATTAAATGAAAGCACGGTCAATGGTGTTTTGGATTCCAAGCTGAGGTATAGTGAAGAAATATGCACAAGACAGAATGTTCTTCATCAGCTGTGCCAAATAGGAACCATTAAACCATGATTTAAAAATAAAAACGCACCCTTTTGCAAATCAGTTTCATTTAGAATGGACAGTGTAAGAGTCAAGTAGCAGGGACCCAATATCTGTGGTTAAATAGCACACTGGTCAGGGGCATTTTGTTTTAGTCCAGCAGTTACCTAAAGTGTAGTGGATTTCACAAGCCCCACTGAATTGTCAGAAATTATGAGGAGGGAATTGTGTCCATTGAGTGTGTGCATTATCGCTAATATACAACACCTAACAGCACAATTTTGAGCTACACTAAGCTGCTTATGACTGCAATTTCTGCTCTGCGTGACAAAAGGCATCTTTCATTTAAAGTTAAAATGGTATGTCTGAGTGGGAAGCATGATTACGTGAACATTCACTGGTATTAAAGCTCATCTACAATCATAAAATTGCACATAATCAAGGAGCAGGTCACAAACCATCTTTGGTTATTTGTACATGCTTGACAGCTCAGTGAAAAATGTGGAGCCTGACTCTGCTGACCACTGCTTTCCTCCCAAATCAATCACGCTATTTCAGTGCTATCAGCGTCCTGCACGCACTCGTGGAAATGTGAAACCTCAGGCTGCAGCGCATCTCTGCCTAGACAGCGTACACCTGCGTATCTCTGAACAAACGGCTAATTTACAGGCTCACTGCAGAGCCCACACTTCCCACAACACTTAGGAGAAATAAACACTTCTCCAATTTGTTAAGCCAGGCCTCGTTTCCAGCCTAACATAACGGAAGAAAACAAAGTGAATCATTCTAGTGGTGTGATGGTGCTGCGATCGGAGCCAACTGCTGGCAGTCTGCTCTGATACTCTTGTGCTGTGCTGGGGCACATGAGTGTGGAATAGCAGAGGGGGCCACATGGGAAGGTGGTGGTGGGAGGGGTTCAGCTGTGAGATATCGATCCATGTGCTCTTTTACCTTCATGAGCAGCTTGAACCATTTTCCTTGAAAATACTCTGTTCTTGAAATGTGGAGCAAAGCTCGGACAAACTTTCAGTTCTCAATTAAGGCTGTGTGAAGCTGAGGGTGTGTGTGCTCGGAGAGCAAGGAGGCAAGGCAGAGATGTGTAGCAAAAGCTCACAGTAGTGTACATAGAGATATTGAGTTCTAGGCTGGCATTTAATCCATACACAGACTGTAGACCAATGGAGAATTCATCCAATAAGTGCAGCATTAAAGAAAAACAGAAGATCGCTCCAACAAAATGAGGTGCTGTGGAACTGAGGAGAACTCGGTCTGCTCTGGTGAATAAAACAAAGAGACTAAATAGTTTAATTAATACTGACACGCAGCAACATCATATATTCCACCGAATGACTCACTGAAACACATCCTATTTATGAATAATAATAACTTTATTGCAAATTCTATGTTTTGTCCAGAGCTGCACTGGACATGAAATGAGATATCTAATAAAGTTAGTCAAGACCACGAGAATTGGCACAGTGACAATTTGTGTCATTGAAATCCAACACAGTGGATCCAAATGCTTACCTGACTGTACACTGTCTTGACAATGACTAAATAAATAGACTGATCAGCCATTATGTTACAACTTCCAGCCACCAAAACATTGCTGACCCATCAAAGCATGGCCTCCACAAGATGCCTGAAAGTGTGGCATCTCCTGTGGCATCTGGCACCAAGATATTAGTAAAAGATGCTAATATGCTAAGTTATGCAGGCATCAATGAGTCTAGGTTGTCATTTCTTGGAACACTTTTGGAAGTGGTTCTGACCACTGTGTACCGAACACCTCAAAAGAAGGATGATAAAGGTTACCAGATACAACAGATGATTTATATTGTCTCTTAGTATGGTACTGGGTATAATGCCACGCGCATGTTGTCCTGTGATAATCCTTTCCTTGCAGCTTGAATATTCCCACTCAATTCCTGCAGATTTGGCAGCAGGGGGAGGAGTGTATGTCCAATAGCAGCCCTCACATTTTCAATTGGGGACAGATCTGGCGATGTGACTGGTCACAGCCTAGTATCTGTGTCTTTAAGAGACAGATGTCCTGTTGCAGTAGTGCACC
The DNA here is from genome assembly GCA_034509495.1 of Acestrorhynchus altus. Lineage (NCBI taxonomy): Eukaryota > Metazoa > Chordata > Actinopteri > Characiformes > Acestrorhynchidae > Acestrorhynchus > Acestrorhynchus altus. The sequence goes on along the minus strand of CM067509.1, from coordinate 11,558,369 downwards.
GGAGTGCATGTCAGAATAGGTAAAGCCACTGGTTGCAGGTTCTAATTAACGTAATGCTGAACTGTCTGTAATGAGCGCTGACCACAGTGGCTCCATGCACAGATTCGTTGCTTGTTTCCACCAAGACAAAGGTGGGAGTCATCACTGAAGAGGACCCTCTGCCATTGTGAGTGACTTCATGACAGTCTGGCACAACACCATCGCTGAATGGATGTTATGGATGTAACCAACCACAGATAAAAAGCTAGAGATTCTAATGAAAGAAGCAGAGCCTATGTTTGACAGTGAATGGAAGAGGCTGTTGTATTTGATACAAGGCAGACACGGTTACGATACGACACAACAGCGAATCTATTTAATCCGCCTGTATCTGTCTGATTGGCTGAGCCACATTTTAAGTCATTTAAAACATGTGTAGAAGGAAATCTGAATCCGTGCATGATAAGGATTTCAATTTTTCTTGTTTAATGCTGTGACATTACTATTTGCCAACATAGGGAAACAATATCAGTATCAGTATCAGAATTAACTAATTAGGACAACAGAATTAAACATTGCCACAAGTTATTAAAAAGTGCTGTGTGTCTGTTTATATTGCACGTACATATTTTCCTTTGGTCTCTGTAGCCGTCTGCTGGAAGATAGGCTGCATCCTCTTACACACACCACACCCTAAAGAGAAGGAGGAGGAGAAAGTTAAGAGAAATGATTGGAGAGCATGAAGAAGTAAAAACGAGAACAAAATTCAAACAAAATGTGGACTTTTTCAGCAGCTTGTTCCAAGGGGAAGGCCAGGCTTGTTTCCGCTCTCGTCATAAACGGGAATACTTATTTGATTATAGAATTTCTCTGGTTGTACGGTTCCCTGAAAAACTGGTAACTGATAGAAATCCCCTGAAAATAGTTTTACATCCTTACAAAATCCTGCGATGAATACCACATGTAGAGAAGTGTGAACAATTTTTTCACTCCTTGGAATAAAAAAGGAATATTAATATCTTCAAATTGAAGTCAGCCAAGGTGCTGCGCAGCCGGTGCTGGGCCTGAGGTGCCTAATCGCCAATTCCATGAAAAATACTTTCTAAGGAAGCTAATGAAGAATTAAAGAAAGTGAGGGGAGAGAGAAGAGGAAACTACAAGTGGAGTCTAAATGAACAGCCTGAGGGCTGCCCTCTGAGTGCAGCTTTAAACATGCTCTTGGCTCAGATCTTTACAGAGAAAGACTGGGAGAAAACACCATGCTGTCAGCCTCACCATGCAATGGTACGTTTAGACTATTAAATGGAACATGCAGAATTGTAGAGGAAGCCAGGTATAAATTGGGTGATTTTGGAAATCCTGTGCATTGAATTGTTTGTTGTGTTAATTGGACAAAGCTTGCGAAATACCTGCTCACACTATATAAAAGTTTTCAGTTCAACTGACATGCTATGACATGGGTGTTGTGGGAACATGGGTGTTCTCCTCTTTAGGGTGTGCTGTGGGTCAGTCTGACCGACTGCAAGCAGAAATGTTGTATGTCCAATAAACACTATAAACAATTCAGAGAGAGAGAGAGAGATATAGAGAGAGAGAGAGAGAGATAGAGAGAGAGAGAGAGAGAGAGAGAGAGAGAGAGAGAGAGAGAGAGAGAGAGAGGGTATGAGGATGACAAAATGTCAGCATTATTTATTATTTATTTTGAGGTAGATGTGCAATAAATTTGTGCTCGGTTGGGCAATTAATCACCAGTTGCTAAGATCACACAGTGTATGCCTGTCTTAAAGATACACCAATTCAACTTTTTAAACTGGTTCAGTTACTGAACCTCGAGGCATCACTATCCACACTAAAAAACAAGAGGTAAGAGCATAACTGCTCTCTCAACAGTTCAATATTAGACTCCTGGTACCCAATAGTACCTTAACATGACTGCAGGAAAGAACTTGTAATGATAGGTACTTTATTGTACCTCAATAGGGTTCATTAATTGATAATAAACAGACATGATCTGAACAGTTACCCAACCTGTAATTTATGAGCACTGCTTCAATTTTGACTCACAATTAAATACTTCTATAGCTCATTAAGTCCTCCGATGCATCTTTTTTGCAGATTTGCAGCCCTATTGTAGATATTTACATATTTGCTACATGTTTAAAGGTTATGCACACTTCATGTCTGCTACCACACCCTGTGTTGGGGACCGTACACTGTATAGACAAAATAATAGATCATTCAGTATTTCTTTCAAATTCGTGGTATTGAAAAAGAGTTGATCCAGCTTTGTTTGAGCTGTCTCTAAATCCACCGATCAACAGATCAATACTGGGGGATTCATACCCCTCTAGCTGTACTATACTGTAGCTACACCAGCCAAATCCATGTATTAAGAGCTGTTTAGGAAAGGTCTAAGAATAACTGGCTTTGGGAATCTCAAAAACACATTCCAGCTGTGGCCAAGGACCACATTAATTTTCATAGGACATGAGATGAACAATGACAATATTTCTTTAAAGGAATTACACTGAGACAGTGATTGGACTACAGTGCCATCTTAAATCAGTGGAAAGGAAGCTAGGTAATGCAATTACATGAAAACAAATGAATAATTAAGGGAGCTGCAGGTGAGCTTTATGTGCATGGCAGCAACAGTAATATTAAAAATGATTGCAAATAAAATATATAATACTGCATATTATTTATCATTCAATAACTTTGAAATATAGACAGCTTTGTTTTTAGGTTTGAGATTACAGGGAACTTTTTGTAACATTCTAACTTTTTCTACTGAACTCTGAGGATGATTAAAATGAAAAAAGCTCACGGAATTTGACAATTATGATGTTTATTTTTTTAAATAAAACATCTGGTCAAATTAATATCAGTATACAGTGATAATGCTCACTGCTATGTTAATTTATCTTGCTTGGTAGTCACAACTTCATATTCGTGGGGTGTTCTGTGGAGGAAGATAAATGGGTTTCTGCAGGATGAACAGTAAATGAGGGACAATGCTTGGCAAATGCAATATCGCACCATATTCTCATATTCACATGTCACGTTTGCTTTAAGGTTTAAATGTACTTGAATTTTGGAAGCATTTAAAAATGGGCTAATCCTATTTCAGTTATTGTTAAAAAAAACTAAAATGTTCTTATTTTAACTTTTATATACTTACTTTTAGAAACTTTGATTTTTTTTTAGATATGCTTTAATTAGTATTAATATATTAACTTACACTTTCTTCCCCTCTTGGTTTATAAAAGCTACCCTTATTAAGCCATGATTGTAGATAAAAATTCATACGACAAATGATTCAAATGGCACCTATAAACCATGGCATTTGGAACTTGCTAGATATTAATTATTAAGTCCTTCCTCTGTTAAACATCAACCCTTCATTTTCCAGGATTTCACACCATTTGCATCATGCGCTCCACAAATTCACCAGTGGCTGAGGACAGAATGAGGACAGATCATCAGGTGACTCACAAGGGGCATAGAACATCATTAAGATGGGCCTCTCCTCCTTCTTCAACAGCTTCCTGAAGTCCTGCAGGGGTAAAAGCACATAACAAAAGGGGTAATGGCATGGCTTCTCACAGTGAATAAGGAAATCAACCCTTCATTAATAATAACTTATTAAAGTAATAAAATCTTCAAAGCCCCCCAATTCCTGTAAAACCTGTCCCACACCTGTTGCTTGAGTGTAAAACCCACCCAGACAGGTTTAAAAAAAAAAAAAAAAAAAAAAAAAAAAAAAAAAGTCTAGACATATTTATCTTGCCAGTAAACCATGCACCTTCTCCAACGCCTGTAATTGCATGTAAGGATTAACCAGCTCACAGAGGGAGACTTTTTCAGCTTTGTTTATGTTCTTCCTTCATTACCAGATCCTTGCTTCCTGTAGATGAGATTTGCTTATGGCAGTTGACACCCCAAAAGATGTAATATGCCACTGAGCACACGCCCCCCCGGAGCAATCATTACGCTCTTCAAAGGAGTTTCAAAGCCATCTTCATCTCATCTTAGCAAGTGGGGTTGCTTTCTGATTGAGCGCAGCCCCCTCAGCAGGAGGACTATCTGGATATGTCTGTACTTTTTGAAGTCTCTTAAGAGACCGTGCTACCAGTTAAGGAAGTTTTACCCCTTTTCTGTTCTATTAAACATTTGCTTTCATGAGTGCTATCCTTAGTTTCCTCACTCTGGTCTAAAATACACTGGATCTGACGCGCTGGAGCTGCATATGCTCCTGAACGTCCTGTACGACTGCCAAAGCCGGTCTCGGGAGACAGTAGAACAGCCTGGTTATTCAGTTGCAGATTGCTTAACTCATTGCTTTTGTTCAGCATGCAGTTCCCACACCAGGCGAACACTAATGGAAAGGTGATCTCCACCGAAGCCGTCGCCTAAAAGAGATACTCACTTTCTCCGTCTCAATGTGAACGATGTCTTTAGCCTCAGGGTTCTCCTCCCATAGGGGGGCACCTGTGGGGTCTTTCAGGAATGCCACCATAGACTGGGAAAGAGAAGGAGGGGATCAAAAGGAGGACAATTATTAGAGAAACAGTGATATGACTCATCTTTCACTGTCAAAGCACACTGACTGTCTCCTGAGAGCTACTGCCAGGGGTGCACACTGTGTCTTTCAAACAGTTAGCCCCGAGAGTGCTAAAACCTATGCCTGCGTGGAGTCTCACAAAACGCTAGACTCCAAGGTCACCAATAATAATGGTCAAGAGAACTTAGTGATACAAAGTTTCTGGAATGCCGTTACGAGATGACATTGTCATACAGAACTACATCTAATTTAAAAAGATCCATCCATCCAGAACGCCGGAAGACTCAGTAAGCACCTCTTTGACATTAAGTGCTCATAATAAGCCTAATTACCATTATGAGAAAAGAAATGAAGAGCAATATCAGACTCAACAGCAGAGGCCTTTAATGAGAAACCTCCATTCTCCACGGAAAGCACTCACCCATCTCATCACTGACTCAGACACCAGAGCTGAGTCGTGTTCATTCATTTTTAAAACTTCTTTGCATTACAGCTCGGCTCATTGCGGAACCATTCACCAACGGCACGTCAGCCATGCATGCGACTGTCCCGACAGCCTCATGGAAGAGGAAGCGGTGGGTGAGAAGGCGACATATGGGAGGCGATGGGTTGATTCTTAAAACAGTCACATAATTTGATTGGGCCGTGGAGCCAACACATACAGTGTGAAATTTTAGCTGTACATGCCTGTGCTCCTGTCAGATGACATGCATGGGGAAAATCAGCTTGGTGGAACAAGGCAGACGATAAAAGATCAAAGGCCTACAGATTACAGAGCCCCGTCACTACAGAACCCATGCTTCAAAAACTATCTGATACTAAAGCTGACAAAGAAATGAGACCAAGCAGGTACATACAAAACTGCAAAAATGAAAGCTCAACACAGAGGAATGTAAATGTACCATTTCGGACATGCAGATTAAAGCTCTACACAGTAAACAGATGGGAGAAGATCTTTTGTAGATCTTTAGACATATTTTAAAAAGAAATATAATGTATGAAAGGCTTACACTTAAGAAATTGAGGATTCAATCTATATAACTTTGTACTGGCTCAGAATGGAGCTTACCATTCCTCATTGTGTGTGTGTGTGTGTGTGTGTGTGTGTGTGTGTGTGTGTGTGTGTGTGTGTGTTAGCAGACAGTGTGTCATTTACAGCACTGTTATGAAGTAATTATATGTTAGATAAGTTGAGAACACAGTGCACTGGCTCAGAGCGGATCGGTGGTCTAACGTGCAAGCATTGGTGGTTCAAATCCAGCATCATGTTGCTCGTCATCGGCAGCCAGAATACAGAAGAGCACAAAGTATACTCTGGGTGGGTAGATGGCGCTCTCTCCTCACATCACATCTACTGTGATGCTGGCTATCACATATCTGTCATCCACTGTAACAGAGATGGGGACTCGAGCGCTTTCCTCCACTCTTGTTGGCTGCTGGATAATGATGCAACAGTAGCAGTTAAAAAAAAACAGTGGCTGGCTTTACATGCAGCAGAGGAAGCATGAGCTTGTCTACATCCACCTAGTGTCCTATGAGAGTGGGTTGGGCAATTTTCACTTTCACATAAAAAAAAAAGATGAAAAATGTATCAAAGATGCCCTTAAACTGAATTATCAAAAGGAAAAATATGTATGAAAGTTAAAGGGCATTGATATTTATATTAGAATTAATATTGGATATAATGTTCTTAACTTGTCTCTGCCTTGTCTGTTTTTTCTTTTCTCAGGTTCTGTTGCATGAAAGTAACGGAACAGTGTTACAATGTCTCAAATGTTCAGTACTTCATTTTAAGGGTCCTTATGTCAACATCATGTCTTTAACTTCATAAAAATAATTCTGCAATTCATAAACATGCAATCACTGCTTTTTTAAATATTATACAGTGCTTTGCATGTTATGACTTTATATGCTTCAAATAAAGTGACACTAAAAATATGATTTACAGTAATTATGATCAGAATTACAGAACAAATCATTCACATGTCTACTCTTTATATGTTTGTCTGGTTGAAGCTCAGAGATCACTGACAGCTCAAATCTAAACTCCCATATAAGGCAGAAATGAAGCTGTAAATGTAGAAGATGTTGGACAATGCTATCAATTTATTGACTTTACAGAAGTTTCACAATACTTTCCTGCAAACACAGCATCAGACTGCAATTTTCAGGATGATTACCTTAAGTGTGGCCGGTCTGTTGTATTCTGTGTGGAAGGTTCCATCTCTGAAAGAGGGAAAAAAAACTCATACAAAGCAGAGAAGGTAATGTGTGGGTTCCTGCTGCACACCCATTATCTGCTATTTCCCATAATAATTTCATCAAACTCTGGAGTCTTTAAACTGCTTGATAAATGCACAGACTTACTTATAATGTAGGATCTCAATACCAGGTGTCTTTGAACTGGGGTCCACCTTTACTTTCTTACAGAGTTTGCGACCCTCGGAATCCCTGGAGGAAAGGAGAGATAAATGAAGGATACAAGAAAGTGCACCTCTCACAATAGAAATAGCAAGTTTACAAAATGAATTAATAAACTCTGCATAAGCTGGTCATTATGTGAGCATGTGAGAGCAGGTGAACCCAAGTAATTCATTGTTCTTTTAATAAAGGTGTAACTACTGAGCAAATGCATATTGAAGCAGTTAAATGAAATATAATACTGAAGAAAAATGATAATCTGATTATTATGTTCTAAAGACAACATCACAAAAGATAAACACCCAGGGGCACATCTGTCATCCAAATAAGGGAAGCCAAAAAGTTACACGGAAGAACTTAATTTCCCAAGACGTTGACTAAATTGCTACAACCATAATGTGAGACAGCTGATGGGATGTGACAGATGACCGCAGTAATAAGGTAATGCAACACAGCCTTCTGAAATCTGGCTCTCGTTCTCATCTCTATGTACCAAAGGACAAGAGAAGGACAACCTTGGAAGACTTTTACTAAAACAGATAACTTGTTTTATTTTTGCAGCGTTAAAATGCAGCTGCAGACTGGCTTTAAGAAAAAAAAAACAAAAAAAAAACAAAACTGTTCCCCAGTAATCTCAGTAAGTCTCAGACACTCCACCCAAAATACTGGATTTTTCTGACACCCACAATACACCACGATCAGGTAGGTCAGTTACACCTGACTGGCTGTTAAAGGGGAAACCATTCAATTTGATATAATACTACATTTGATGGAATCTGGTCTCTCAGTCCAATGACTTAAAAAAATAATAATAAAATGTTGGCTTAAAATGTGCCTGAGGGTAATATTGCCATCATACAAAAACATTGTATCCGCAACATTTCAATAAATGTCAATGTAAAATGAAGTTATGTAATGTTGGAGCAGTTCTATTGAGCCATTCATCATGAAATTGTGAAAAGAACAGCTGTTAGTTTGAACATGTCAAACAAATCAAAATCTGTGCCTCAAGCTAAGGCTATAAACACAATCTAACAAACATACTAATAGTTTGCCAGTTACAATATAAATATGTTCTATCCTCACGTCACATCTAGTGTGATGCTGGTCAACACATACAATGACTCACAAAAGTTTTCACCCTTTTGGCTTTTTACCCATTTTGTTACATTACAACCAGTATTTAAACGTTTTTTTAATCTGAATTGTTGTTGATGCATCTGCACAAAATACTCTAAGCAACCAATTACCTTCAGAAGTAAAATGCTTAGTGAAATATCCTGCTGTGCGCAATCCAAGTGTCACATGATCTGCCAGTATATACACACATTTTCTGAAAGGCCCCAGAGGCTGCAACACCATTAAGCGAGAGGCATCATTAAGCAAACAACACCTGGAAGACCATGGAAATCTCCAAACAGGTCAGGGACAAAGTTGTTGAGAAATACAAATCAGGGTTGAGTTATAAAAAAAAAAAATATTCAAATCTTTGATTATTTCCCTGAGCACCATCAAATCCATTATCATCAAATGGAAAGAACATGGTACCACAACAAACCTGCCAAGAGATGTAATGATGCAACAGAGTCCGTGACTGGTTTAATATATATTAGAGGAAAATTGCAGTTAAATTTGAATGTGTCATGATACAATATTTGATGCAACATGTTGAAATTTGGTGCAATATCTAGATTTCTATGGAAGTCAATTTTAAAATATTAAGTAATGTTGGAGCATTTCTAATGATCCATCCATCATGAAAAGCACAGACTAACAGGAGAAAGAAAAAGAAACTTGATGTACCATAACATTGCGACATTTGTTAGAGCATGAGGAAATGTCTTTAACAGTTACCACTAGTTATCTTCAACAGTTACATTTTTAGCAGCAAGTAAACAAGATGCATTTGATAGTACATACAGTACCATCCTTTTCAGACAGGTCTGCTTTTATTTTGTTTTGAAATCATTTTCAGTCTCCTGCCCTTTGTCAACTAGAATTTCCACTTGATTGCTTGTCAACATATCGAATACATTAAAATTTTGAATAGATCATGTTTCAAGAGGATAATAGCAGTATTATCTGCAGTAGGTCAAAGTGAGCGGGTGAGAATTCAGAGAAAAAACAGTGATGGAAACCTGAGAAGATTGTCTTAAAAAGGTAGAAAGCTTTTGTTTTACTGTCCCTGATACATTTTATGCCCAAAAGCTGTAAGAAATATTGTGCTTCAGGCCAGTAAAACAGCACTTTGCTGCCTGAATGAAAGTGTGTGCAAATCAACTTGGGGGACATTTGGCCTGTAGCACCGTTAAAGCTAACAGCTAAAGTAGCAGCTTACTTCACTTGAAACCTATATGTGCATGTGTGCATGTTTTTACGTTATTGCATTATAAATATGCTGTATTATGAGTGAAACATGTCACTCAAAAATATTGCATTTCAAAATGGAAACTATAGGAGACAAAGAACATCTTAAACATCTTTCAATGGATGCAAATTTAAATGTCAAAAATATTCAAATACCTTGACACAAAGTAAAGAAGTAAAGTGTCGCATTCATATTTGAAACATGAGAAATGACAAAAAAGATACAAGGTTTTTCATGATGGCAAACTAGTCTATTTCCTTGTTGTCTTGCAAAAACCTTGTCATTGTTAAAAGTAAACAGAGATTTATTATAAGGGGAGTGAGTGAGAAGCGTAAACGGTTTAGGGGTGTACAAAAATGTTAATATGTTCTTATTCGCTTGAGTATCATGATATATTTTTGCAATACTGTATCGATTCTTAAAAAAAAAGTTTTTGATTTATTTTTTTTTATCAGTTTTGAATGAACACTGTAAACACGAAACTCACACGCTGTGGGTTCTGGGAAGCTAAATACCAGGATTCTAAACCTTAACTCAGGTTCAGAGTAACCTACAGATGTGATACACATATCAAAACAAACAGATCCTTCCCTGTCAAGCACTATTCCATCGACCTGTCATCAATTTTCAGTGAGTATTCCAGCTCGGGACATGGATAAAACTTACTCCGAAAAAAGAGACTAAAACACAAACAGAATAAAGATAGACGAGAGATGACCTAACAGATGCCAGTGTCATATAACTACTACTGAGACCATATAACTACTACTACAACTAATAATAATAATAATAATAATAATAATAAAACTAAGAATAAACAATTAGGGTTTTGTTTTACTTTGTATTATAAATTACGTAATAGCCTGTCAATCTAATCCATACAAAAAAAAATAAAAAATGATAGCATTTTCAAAAACACTAGATTATCCTTTTCTAATAAGATTTGCAAGTTGTAAAGTGTTTCATACTCCTCACAAGCTAAAAGCAAAAAAACTGCAGGTTTATGTAAATTTCTGCTTTACAAATTGTCAAATTCATACAAATATCTAAATTCTTTACTTAGTTCTCAAATTAGAGTCATATTAGTGTAACATGAAGTGTTCTAAAAAAATAATATCTGGCATTTGTGACCATCTCCGATATCATTTTCAAAACTGGCCTAGAGAACAAGACCACAATATTCATCTTACCAACAGTACTGCAATATACTGCTATATCTCATATCCAGCATAATTATATGCATCATATTGACAGATTGTGGTCAATACAAAGTCCTGCTTAAGACAGGCCAAAGACTGGAACGCACTAGACCTTTAATGATCCATACAGTTAGGTTCTGTTAAAAAACAGAACCAGTGAAAATACTCTCTGTTAGGTGACGCCTGGATTGTGTGTCTCTATTCTTTCGGTGCTACATAATAGATGAATTCTTTGCTAATTCTATTCAATGCCAATTTACTGGTTCTGTTATCTGACCAAAAGACAGTAAATGGCCAACTTCTCAGTCTTCACACACATTCACAGTTACCTAGCATCTGCAAAAGAATCTGTAATTACCTCTCTCCATCTTCACAGTCACATACACACACACACACACACACACACACACACACTATCACTACCCCTTTGCGTCCATGATAATGAGCATGGAAATGTATTACATAAGGACAAATAGGAGCAGAAAGAACTCGGAGGACAGCTGAAGCCTCCACCCTAATGGAAATTCAAAGAGATGGAATTCAATTAAGCTGTCGACAACCGCCATTCTCCCTGGACCCCCCCACCCCCGCCAACCTTCCCCTCCTGAAGAGGGAGGACTCAGACAGTGTCATTAGATTTACGTTTGTTCCACATCCTGCCTTTGTCAGTGAGAGGAGGAGGAGGAGAGAAGTGGTGGACCGGGAAGAGGAGCAGAAGTGCAGGCTGTCAGGTGGGAAACACAATTAGATGTGCCGTGTGGCGAACGTGCTGACTCATGACCACAGATGGTGACTCTCTGGGCACTTATGGGTAGACGTGCCCCTGTACGCCACTTTGGGATGAGAGGTGCAGTCATCCGTTTCAAGAGTTCGAAGCTGTGATGGAGTTTTGTTAGGGGTCAGGCTGTGAGTCAACCGCTGCTGGACACTGGGGGGATGATTCATCTTGGAGCTGTAAATCTAGGGTCAACTCTGGACTAGATCAATCTTAACAGCTTGACTGGCACTACTAGAGCACAAGACTTAATGCTCTTAAAAATAAAGGTTGCTAAATGGGTTTAAGCTTGTAAGGTTCTTGGAGATTTTTTCTTTAAGAAAAATAACAATTGAATAATTGTCAGTTCCAAATTGGGGGAAACACTGGAATAAAAAAAAAAAAAAAAAAATAGATACACTGTAAGAATGAAAGTATTAGGAGACGTGTTCATTAACTGGTTCTTTTGAAATCAAGGGTATTGTTTTTTTGGAGTAACTTGGAGTCTCCACTGTCCAGGGAAGGCTATATTACTAGAAGTTGAAGCATTGCTATGGACATATGATTGAATTAGTGAAGGCATGATGTTGGATGATGATCACCTCAACTCATCGCAAAAATATTTGATGAATCACTATCACTCCAGGGCACACACTTTAACTGCTCCACAGCTCAACAGTGGGCTTCATCTCCAGTGCCCTATTCTATTGGCAGTACTTCTGTACAGGGACTGGACAAACTGTGTGTGTATATGCACATCTTTGTCAACAATGCATGCAAGTTGAAAGCATTTATTAGAACATTTGGAAACTGTATTAAGATGCATTATATCAGAGTAAAGGGGAGATACAGAGGGGGAGGGGTTATGCTATGCATATTCTCATGTTTTCTGTAGTCACACAGTTTCTTGCAGATGTTTGGGTGCCTTTGGCCAAATAACACATTGAAGCAACTGACTAAAGAAGTGAAAATGACTGTTGCCTACAAGGCAGAGAAGACTATAAGAATATGCACTAAAACAGTACAGGAGTGAAGAGGCTGTTGAAACACTCCCTGCACAAACAATCTTCATGGAAGAGTCATAAAAAGGAATCCTTAAATGTTCCCTTATCACAAAACTGTTTGCAGTGCTACACCTAGATAAGCATAGGGGTGAATTGTGAAGATCAGGGCTGAGCGGTGAAGCACAGAGGTGGATCTTTCCTGGCTTTTATTTTCCTATATTGCTGGCATTAGCAATATTGCATAGGTGGAGGATTTCAAACAACGATCCTGGATATAAACATCAAATCATAAAAATCTACAAGATGATGATCCAAGATATTCCTCATAACCCTGAGGCAAGCTGGAGCTTCAGAAATTGCCCTCACAGTCCATCTTGGATAAAACCTTAAATAAGCTGTGCATATAAGACAGACCTCAAAGAAAGAGACCTTCTACAAAAAAAAGAGGGCGGAAAAAACCCAACTGCAAGAACTTACAGACCTTCAGCAGATTCAAAAAGTGTGATTTCTCTCAAAGCAGATCATACAATCTACTGATTCTGTAACGAGCCCAAACCTTTGCGAAGCCCACATTCATGTTTACGGTCTACTACATAATGCAAAAACAAAATGAATCATTTATGACTACTGCATACGACTAGATCAGTGTAGTATATTTAAATATCATTACTGTGCTAAGAATCAAACATGGTTGTTCGATGGCATCACTCCAGTATAGATATTTTGTCAGTTTTATATAAGCAGGAAACCTCTGATCTAAGAAAGCACAAGCTGAGAAAGACCTGACTCACAGTTCTACTGCTACATTACTGACCTGTTAATCATCACACATCACATAAATAACTTTGGGGAAGAATTGCACACCTGCAGGGAACGTACTCACAATACAAAATCTAGCAGAGGCAGTGCAGGCACCATCAATTATGGCTCATGAAAAGCTGAAGTGCAAAGGAACAGGATATGACTAAGCATACCACTTTACTAGCACCTTTAACATTGTGACAGTCAGATGTTTACAGTTGGAGTGTCAGTCAGCACTGTACAAAGTGTGACTCAAGCTCTCCTTCACAGCTCTGAAATAATAAGAGAAATTTAACTGCACTATACAGACATACAGGGGTTGGACAATGAAACTGAAACACCTGTCATTGTAGTGTGGGAGGTTTCATGGCTAAATTGGAGCAGCCTGGTGGCCAATCTTCATTAATTGCTCATTGCACCAGTAAGAGCAAAGTGTGAAGGTTCAATTAGCAGGTAAGAGCACAGTTTTGCTCAAAATATTGCAATGCACACAACATTATGGGGGACATACCAGAGTGTTGGTGCATGTCTTGCTGGCACATCTGTGACCAAGACAGCAAGTCTTTGTGATGTATCAAGAGCCACGGTATCCAAGGTAATGTCAGCACCACCAAGAAGGACCAACCACATCCAACAGGATTAACTGTGGACGCAAGAGGAAGCTGTCTGAAAGGGATGTTCGGGTGTTAACCCTGACTGTATCCAAAAAATGTCATTCCCAAGACGAATTGACGCTGTATTGGCCGCAAAAGGAGGCCCTACACCATACTAATAAATGATTGTGGTCTAAAACCAGGTGTTTCAGTTTCATTGCCCAACCCCTGTAAACTAATGCAAGCAAGTAACTGATTGCAAGGCGCAACTGCCAAGTGGTGACGGAGTCACTCAGAATGACTCAGAATTCCCAATTTTGTCTTGTTGGAGATGACCAATGAATCAGTGTATAGAGGCACAGTGGTCAGTGCCAAATTCAACAGTTTGTTGTCAAACATCCCATGTCCAAAAAATGTGATGTCACGCGTGGGGGTTTTATATGATGCCATATCTTCTTCGTCTGGGTCATCATGACAGCCCAACGTTAATGTTAATGAGGTCCTACGACCAGTGGCCCTACCTTTTCTGAATGCACACACTGGTGCACAATTTCACCAGGACAACACTTCCTCACATGCTGCTGCCATGCCAAGAGCTTGCCTTGAAGAAGCCATGTCACATCACCAGACATATCCCCGACTGAAAATGCCAAGTGAATATTCAAGGGAAAGGAGAACATTCAAACATGGGATGGATAAATGCAGGATAAGATTAGGAACCACAAAATCCCCATGCTGAGATGGAGATGGCATAAGTCAAAAAATTTTATCATCTGCGCATCAGTTTTTTGATGATTAATACACAAATGCCCTTTTAAAATAAAGAGATCAAATGTACTGACCTATTTAATACAACAAAACTGAACCTCATTTCATAAACCACAGAGAGTTTATTACAGTAATATTTAATCCTTTCAAATCCTTGCTTCTCTGTTTCTGCAACTGCACCCTGAACCTGACCGATGCCCAATCAGCTCCACTTCTCTGAGGTCTCTGTCATCTTGTGGAGATCTGTGGGCTTTTCTCCTGACTCCTGCTGTTTCTTGGCATATGTCCACTGGCTGAATGATGTACCTGACTGGGCCAGCACCTGGATGGTAGTCTTGTCATTTACAATGGGGTGAAAAGTCAGCAAAGTTAACACTCCAGAAATGATACAGCAATTGTAGGACTAGTTTTCAAACCACAACACTAATAAATAGAGGGCCTGACACAGCCATTCACATTTCACTCAGATACGTCTTTCCACGTACTGCATTCTACTTTTCTTCAGGGGTGACACTCAAAAAACAATGCAAAAATGCAAAAACACATAATAATAATAATAATAATAATAATAATACAATTACACAAAAACAAAATTTAGAAAGTGGTTAGAGGAAAAATGTCAACACAAAAAAGCCTTATTGCTAGCCACCCCCCCCCCCCCCCCCCCACACACACAACAAAGAATTACATGCAATATATGAAAATTGAAACTAGCTGACAAGTGCTTGGAGTAACAATTAATGGCTAAAAAGTAAAAATAATGAATGATGTAATATAGAAATCAGCAGCTGGGAGACAAATAGTGGCTGGGGCAAAAATTAATTGCTTAAAAAGGCAAAAAATGCAGTTGGTATCCTCAGTGGGAAGCAGTAGCTCATGGCGGGCACTTTAACTAATTTTTTGTGTTTTCTTGGGTCTTAAGGCTCAAAAATGACCCACACTATATTAAAATTGAAGAGAAAAACCTCCTTAATGATCTTTTCCCTGAATATGAAACATTACTTTTCCAAAAAGTGGCTACAAGATTTGGAAAAGTGAAATATAATCATTCATTCATTCATTCATGAATGAATGAATGAATGAAATATAATCAAAAATTAAACCTTGTTTAGATTATCATGAAAGCTGTACACCACCAAGTTACACACACAAAAAAAGAATAAATAATAATACTAATAATAATAATAATAATAATAATAATTATATATATATATATAATATATATATATATATATATATATATATATATATATATATATATATATATACACACACACACATATATATATACATATATAGATTAGATCACGTGTGCATGAAGAAAAATAAATCAACTATTTTCAGACTAAAATCATTATATAAGCTTTAATAGGAATTCACAAACAATAACCTCTCATAATAAAGCAGACAAGAGAACCAGAGATGCAGAAGTTTCTTAAATGAAGGAAGAATGATGACCCTGTTACTCAAAAGGCAAATAAATAAATAAATAGTCACCTGCAAGTAGAACACATTTGATATTAGTGCAATAATGTATAGTGTACGTTAACATAGCTATTAGCTATATTCTTATCTTTATTCTTATTTTGATTTTCTTCTCCTGTGTGTTTTATGCATCTATTTTACTACTACAAGGGACTGTCACCCAAGTTTTTCACTCATGCTTACACCTGCGTAATGTGACGTGACAATCAAACTTGATTTGATTATCAGCCCTCAAGGCTGTCGACATGAGGGCTGACATACAGCTTTCAGACAGAATTATAGAAGTGGACATTTGATAACTGGACGTGTCGTTTGACGTTATTAATGCACTTTGCCTTCTTGTGTTTGTGAAGGACATTTGGGGCAAATGTTTTCATGAAGACCTGCTGTTTCAGACCCCGATTCTCACATTTTCAGTGTCAGCACTTGAGAAATGCAAGGCAAAAACATTTTTGTTTTTCTTGTGGGCCATTATGCTTTCTAATTATAAACAGGTGGGCTGTGAGCTGAAAAGATTCCTTGTGATTTAATGTGTCCCGTTCTTGGTGTGTATAAAGAATAAATGTAGAGTAAATTTGGGTGTGGTTAAATATAGTAAAAAAGACAGGATCTCAAAAGGTGTCGTTCACATTGTATTTTTCACATTCATATTGTATCATACTGTATATAGTCACTCTGCTAAAATATATCGTGATATGTTTTTTTGTCCACATCGCTCAGCCCTGGCTCACATTCAGCAACTCCATACAGGGTTTTTGTGGAATGCATTTATGACTTTTTTCACTAGCGCAAATTAAGCAGATTAAGCAGATTAGATTAAGGTTCTTTGTCAATTCAATCCATCCAAACACCTTAAATCAATGCCTAAATGATAGTCTTCAGACTTTGCTGTGTCTCCTCCACAATTTCTTTTCACAGTGCAAGCAGACAGAGGGAGCCGAGGGCTGACAGATTCACAACTTGAGATGGGAGATGGGAAGTGTGGGGCTGGGGGGTGGGGGTGGATAGGTGGAAAGGAGATAAAGAATGAAACGGATGTGTGTTTTCCAGGGCTGGCAGATGCCTTGAGAGAGCTGCACAGGGGCCATGTCACTGGCATTAAAAAGTTTCGTTGAATTCCTTTCAAAGGATTCATCTCATCTGATCTGACAGATCTGCTGCAAGAAATTGTGGGAGCTGGGAATGGAAGGAAGTGTGTATTCCTGTGTGAGAAGGCACACTTCTTGCTGTGGATCTCGGTGCTCACTTGCACACACATCCACGTGCATACGCCCCCTTCCAGCAGAGGCACAAGATGAAGGCTTCGTTTTACTCCCATTTAGAGGCCTCAGCTGCAAGATGCACATATATTAGGAAATAATAAGTGGACAGGTTATAGAAAAGGAGCATCGGGAAGATGAGCATGAAATGAGTCTCCGTTTGCTAATTCAGGCATCTGCATATGGCTGAACACCTGGATTATCTTAGCAGTTTTGTGATCACCCTGTCGACCTCTTAACTGCTTTCAATGAGCTTGGCATTCCCAAACTCATCACCTGCTGTGTGTCATTTTGAAAGTGTTCTGCAAAAACACTTCACTGAGTGATTCTTAATGCTGGCATTTCTGAAAAACAACTTTCAGTGCAAAGCAAAGAACAAAAAAAACATGGAAGAAAAGTGGACTGGAGTCAGGAAATCCTGTGCTAATCTTCCCGTCTTTCTGTCGAATAGTGGACTAGTTGTGCTTGTCCTCAGAGAGTCATTTAAGGCCACCTCTCAGCCTCTCTCACACTATGTGGCCCTGCTGATGCAGGTGTTACATCAAATACAGTAGCACTCATCCATGCAAAGGAGGTGTTACTGGTGAGACTTACCCACAGTTCACCCAGGCAATGGTCCCTTGGCCTTTCACTGCCTGGGCTACATCAGATAGCAGCTTCAGCTGAGGGTCTCCAGATGTAGCTGAGGTACAACAGATATAATGAAGACAAATTAGTCTCTTCAGATGCTAAGAAATATTATGTGAGCAGTATGTGAGAACTTGGATTTATGGCTCCCTACACTCAAGAAGTGGAATTCAAGCATTGAGCCACTCCTCAGGTGAAGAAGTACAGTACATGGGTTGACATGGTAGAGTAATATTACAGGAACCTTTTTTACCCTCTAAGAAAAGCAACACTGGGTATTAGAAATGTATATAAATATTATTATTATTAATATTATTATTATTGTTATTATTATTGTTATTATTATTGTTATTATTATACAAATGTGTAACCCTAGTCAAGCAATTCTCGCAAGCACCTTCCTGCCTACTTCTCCAAAGTTACACAGTACACTAAGCAGTGCTCCAAGCCAGGAATGGTAATGAGAGAGACACCATTGTGTCTGTGGATCGTCACAATAATTTTGAAGCTTTATGGTAAAATCAGAACATTCAGAATTTATGAATATCAAACATAACAGATCAGAATTTAATATTCTGAAAGCTGATTAGTAAAAAAAACTCTTCCCAACAATGTTAAGAATATGGTTATTGTCAAGGGTAGGTTATGAAATGATATTTGGCCCCTTACAGATTCCTTTTGTTTTAGCTTTTTAGTAATAATTAAATGTTTCAGTTTTAAAATGATGATTTTACAGTGGGTTCGGAAAGAATTCAGACCCCCTTAAATCTTTCACTCTGTTTCATTGCAGCCATTTGTTAAAATCAAAAAAGTTCATTTTATTTCTCATTAAATGTTCATTCACCACCCCATCCAGACAGAAAAAAAAACAGAAATGTAGAATTTTTTGCAAATTTATTAAAAAAGAAAAACTGAAATTTCACATGATTATAAGTATTCAGACCCTTTGCTCAGTATTGAGTAGATGCACCCTTTTGAGCTAGTACAGCCATGAGTCTTCTTGGGAATGATGCAACAAGTTTTTCACACCTGGATTTGGGGATCCTTTGCCGTTCTTCCTTGCAGATCCTCTCCAGTTCCGTCAGGTTGGATTGTGAATGTTGGTGGACAGCCATTTTCAGGTCTCTCCAGAGATGCTCAATTGGGTTTAGGTCAGGGCTCTGGCTGGGCCGGTCAAGAACGGTCACAGAGTTGTTCTGAAGCCACTCCTTTGTTATTGTAGCTATGTGCTTAGGGTCAATGTCTTGTTGGAAGGTGAACCTTCGGCCCAGTCTGAGGTCCAGAGCACTCTGGAAGAGGTTTCCGTCCAGGATATCTCTGTACTTGGCTGCATTCATCGTTCCTTCAATTGCAACCAGTCGTCCTGTCCCTGCAGGTGAAAAACACCCCCATAGCACGATGCTGCCACCACCATGCTTCACTGTTCAGATTGTACTGGGCAGGTGATGAGCAGTGCCTGGTTTTCTCCACACGTACCGCTTAAAATTAACACCAAAAAGTTCAATCTTCATCTCATCAGACCAGAGAATCTTATTTCTCATAGTCTGGGAGTCCTTCATGTGTTTTTTTGGCAAACTCCATGCAGGCTTTCATATGTCTTGCATGGTGGAGAGGCTTCAGTCGGGCCACTCTGCCATAAAGCCCCGACTGATGGAGAGCTGCAGTGATAGTTGACCTTGTGGAACTTTCTCCCATCTCCCAACTGCATCTCTGGAGCTCAGTCACAGTGATCTTTGGGTTCTTCTTTACCTTTCTCACCAAGGCTTTTCTCCCACGATTGCTCAGTTTGGCTGGACGGCCAGGTCTAGGAAGAGTTCTGGTTGTCCCAAACTTATGCAGGCCACTGTGCTCTTAGGAGTCTTGAGTGCTGCAGAAATTCTTTTGTAAACTTGGCCAGATTTGTGTCTTGCCACAATTCTGTCTCTGAGCTCCTTGGACAGTTCCTTCGACCTCATGATTCTCATTTGCTCTGACATGCACTGTGAGCTGTGAGGTCATATACAGACAGGTGTGTACCTTTCCTCATCAAGAACAATCAGTTTAATTAAACACAGCTGGACTCCAATGAAGGAGTAGAACCATATCAAGGAGGATCAGAAGAAATGGACAGCATGTGGGTTAAATATGAGCGTCACAGCAAAGGGTCTGAATTCTTAAGATCATGTCAATTTTCAGTTTTTCTTTTTTAATAAATTTGCAAAACATTTTACATTTCTGTTTTTTTTCTGTCAAGATGGGGTGGTGAGTGAACATTAATGAGAAATAAAATGAACTTTTTTGATTTTAGCAAATGGCTGCAATGAAACAAAGAGTGAACAATTTAAAGGGGTCTGAATACTTTCCATACCCACTGTATCTATTAAGGGAAAAATAAATGAACAGTGATTAAGCACATTTTTTGGAAAGCCAAGTTCAACTTCACTTGCCACACCCAGGCCTGATTACTTCAAGAGTGCATTGATGACTCATCCAGGAGGTCACAAAAGAACCCAGAACATCTTAAACACTGCAGGCCTCACTTGCACTGCCCATCAGTGAATGACCTGAAACTCAAGCCTTCTTGGGTTCTGCAGTAGGACAATGATTCGAAGCACACCAGCGAGTCCATCTCTAAATGGCTTAAAAGAACAAATGAAGGTTATGGAGTGGCCTAGTCAAAGTCTGGTCTTAAATCCGTTTGAGATGCTGTGGCATGACCTTCAACAGGCTCAAAAACCCTCCAAAATGACTCAATTAAAACAACTCCTGAAAGAAGAGCGAGCCAAAAATCCTCCACAGAAATGTGAAAGACATTGTCAGATATCGCAAACACCTGATAGCAGTTGTTGCCATAAAAGGTGGCACAACCAGTAATTAGGTTTAGGGGGCAAGTACTTTTTCACATAAGGCCAGGCTGGCGTGGGCAGTTTTTCCCCTTAATAAATGAAATAATCTTTGAAAAACTGCATTAGGATATTACTCAGGATAGATATGTCCAATATTGAAATTTGTTTGAAAATCTAAAAATGTTAGTGTGACAAAAAAGATAAAAAACAAAAACAAAAGTAGATAAGGGGGCAAGTTCTTTCATTTACATTTATGGCATTTAGCAGACCCCCTTATCCAGAGCGACTTACAAAAGTGCTTTGTTGTTTACTTATCCTTAGCTAGTATACAAGGCTGGAAACAAAAAGTCTTTTTTGAAACAAAAGTCTTTATGGAGTTAAATTCTCCTGAAACAGATGAGTCTTCAGTCTGCGTTTGAAGACAGTGAGGGACTCAGCTGTTCGGACTCCCAAGGGAAGTTTGTTCCACCATTTTGGTGCCAGAACAGAAAAGAGTCTGGATGCATTCACAGCACTGTACCAATTACACACTCCTTAAAAGTGAGTTAACTTCCCCCCCACATGAGAACATCAATACTATACATAACAAGACTCTAATCATTTGTGTCGTTTGAAATATAGCTGATAGAGATCAATCTAAGGGACAGTTATTTCTGCTAATATTTCTGATATTTTACCAGGCTCCGAGGCATACAATAGGCCCTATTATTATACTGTTAGGTTCACACCACTGCAGAGAACAAACCTTCAAAAAGTGCACATTCACACACACTGTATATAGAAACGTTTCTTGCACAATCCAATGACCACCTTCATACAACAGCAGAAAGTGTTTCTGTCAGCATTACAAAGATAATGCACATTCTAGTAATACACTTACAGTGTGCCTTTACACAGCAAAAGAGCTTTAAATCAGGTTTCAGCTATTAGATTTGCTCGTGTTGTGTTTAGCAGCACATCCGCATTATATCCAAGAACCCTGTAAAGTTAAAATATTGCCAGGATTTAGAAAGACTATAAATTATACAATCAATCAAAAAGCAGCTGGAAGAAGTGTAGCAGTTCATAAGGTTCCCCACACACACATTCCTACCAGAACATGTACTGCTTCCCACAAAGGGATCTAGCCTTTAAACCAACAGAAGACGAGAAAAAAAGTATTTGCACAGATGTTGCTTGCATTGTCTACTTGATTAATTTAAGAAGATAAGAATTTATGTACAAACTCAAGGGTTGATTGTATCTGTGCTCTCTGTGTCAATAAAAACTTGCTCAGTTACATTGCCATGTCAAAGCTGAGAGAAAACATCCAACAGGAGGAAATGAAACTAGGGGAAAACGTGCATTTAGAGAGCGATCATGGGATTCAGAGGATGAACATCCAAGCGGGCCATCAATCAAATGCTCCGTTCGATACTCCAGAGTCTTACCCAATGACCTCACGTAGCAGAAATGGGCCGTGAATTATGAAACCGATAAATCTGGAGCAGCCAGGCCTTGAGAGGCCCTTCCCCTGCATGGAGAGGGAGGGAGGGAAGCTGTTTATGAGGTCGTGCAACCACACACCCACCACTGCGCATGGCTGCCCCCTACTAAATGCAGCTGGAAGGTATGCAAATGATTAGGAGCTGCAGTGCAAAAAAAGGTGGTGGTGGTGGGGGTGGTTCTCTAATGGTAGCTAGTGAGTGGCGCTAATGGTTTCAGATGAGTGTGCTGTGGTTTTGAGTGCTTCCTGACTGAAGGATTTGCATCGTCACAGCTACTTAGAGCAACAGAACGGTACTGTAGACACTGCAACCCTTGCCCTTACTTCCACAGTATGCAGGTGGACTGACTAATGTAGTAACAACACACACATACAGATGAACTATTAGGGGTTTGGCAGTGAAACAACAGAATGCAGATGTCAACGACATTCCGGCCTGTTGTGCTTCTCTGATGAACCGGATGATTCTCGGAGGTCATGAGTTCATAGACCGCCACCAGATGAGATGCATTTTAAAGCAGTGCAATGATTACTAAGGGTCCTTGTTATGTTGCCAATGTATCATTTGCTATGAAATGATACCACCGTCACTAATTACAAACAACAATTCAAAGTCCCATTTTTGAGCTGTTTAATGTCCTGACAAAACCATTAGCTTTGGGCCTTTCAATACATATCAATTCATTGTACGTGAACGGATAATATAATGGATAACAACCCTTCACATTCATAACTGTAGGATGGAAAATATAATTTCATAAATAGAAATCTCACAACATATTTATTTTGCACTCTGGATAACAGTTACGGTCATGATTCATTTGGTCAGGAATGTGATCAAAAAAAGTATTGACAAATAATAATATTGATGTCTGGTTCATTTGATTCATTGTTATCTAAAACTGATCATCAATTTTATGTTTCTTAAACGTCCCACAATCAGTATTGCAACAGTGATGAATACCTTGATGAATACCTATTTTTATTTAGACTGAAACAATTTGGCTGTGATATTAAAAGATGAATATGGGACAAAAGTCAGAAGTTCCAGCTCTTTAAGTCTGGATCTGATACAGAGGATAGAACCTTTTCGTCCAAATCCACACATTTTTCTTGTGAACAAAAGTACATGTGACTGACAGTTGTGTCCTGCTACAGGGATTATTCAAACAATAAGTAGCAGTGAATGTCAGATTTGGGTTTTGCCTGTGCAGACTGTTTATTTATAGTTAAAGGAGTAACCAACATGAAAACCAGAGAGCTGTCTATGGGTGAAGAACAAGCAACGATGAAGCTGAGAGAAGATGGAAAATCAATTGGAGCCATTGCACAAATATAGCCAGTATAACCGTTTGGAATGTTCTGAAGAAGAAAGTCATCAATGGTGTACTAAACAACAGATGTTGAACAGGCAGACCAAGGAAAACAGCAGTAGTTGCTGCCAGAAACCTTGTAAATGCTGTTAAGAATGACCCTAAAACCACTGTTAATGACATCAGCGACAACCTCCAGAGGGCAGGAGTGATCGCAATCTACTGTTCGCAGAAGACTTCAAGAACAAAAGTCGAGAGGCTTCACCAGAAGATGCAAATCACTAATTAGCAAGAAGAAAAGGAAGAGCAGGCTGGAATTTGCCAAGTACAGAGACAGCCCTCAGAAATTGTGGGACAAAGTTTTACAGGCTGATGAGACAAAGATTAACTTTAACCAACGTGAAAGGAAAGTACAAGGAACTACAAAGGAGTTCATCAAGGGCGAGAAGTGGGAGGTTTTAGATTGACCTAGTTGATCTCCAGACTTATAAAGCATGCATTTGGGAGTAACCCCCCCAAAACAAACACCAACTGAAAGAGGCTGCAGTGAAAGCCTGGAAAAGCATCACATAAGAAGAATGCAAAAGTTTAGTAATGTCAGTGGTTTACAGGATTGATGCAGATTTTGCAAGAAAAGGATGTGAAACTACATATTAAATCTTATTCACTTTAATGTAGTTTATCTGTTCCAATACTGGGTGGATTGAGACAAAAAGGTGCTATTTTCTGAACTGTGCATCAGATCCAGATGTAAATGCCTGGAA
The DNA here is from genome assembly GCA_034509495.1 of Acestrorhynchus altus. NCBI lineage: Eukaryota > Metazoa > Chordata > Actinopteri > Characiformes > Acestrorhynchidae > Acestrorhynchus > Acestrorhynchus altus. The sequence goes on along the minus strand of CM067509.1, from coordinate 11,534,159 downwards.
ATAAAAGCTGAAATGCTGTTGTTTTGCCTCAATCTACAGCAAAAATAAAGAGATTGGCCTCACTGTTCCAGTACTTTTGGAGGGGAGTATATTTCCTCTTCCAATATTGATATCAATGCCAACATAAACTATCCAATTTAGATATTCGTTTGATGCCTATAAACCCTGATATTGGTCCAATTTTTATTTGTTATTCAGGCCATTTTCTGTTTCACAAATAAAATAAAAATGAGCCTGAAAGACTGGCATTTACAATGCTATTGAACAATTACACACGTGAATGGATTCAAGGCCATGAAACAAGCTTTATTTTAGAGCAGTGAAAAAAAAATGTTACCTATAGTTTAGAAACAAAAAGTATGCAGCAGTTTAACATTGAAGCAAGTCTCTGTGTTTAAAGGAACTAATTTGTTTGCTCAAGCAATGCGTTTGTTTAAGCAAATTTTCATGCAAAATTTCATTCACACTGTACTGGTACATTTGATTTGCAATTAGTGTGGCAGTGATTTAACAGATATTTTCAGGTCAATCACCTCTCCAAATATGGGCTTTACTGATTTTTCAGCATTCATTGATCCTAAAACTGATCTCAAATAAATAGTGATCCAGTGCCGTTTGTGTCAAAATCTGTATTTACATGCTAGCTTCAACCCAGTGTCTGTAGAAATAACCCCAGGTTATGTAAATCCTGAAATGTTTCATCATATCCTGTGCAAAAGGGTTTTTCACATTTATTTCTGAAATACAGAGAGGCCTTGTGAAGCATTATTTATTCATCTCCATGATCAAATTAAGTCAATATATACTGCTCCATCAGAAACATTGAAACATGGAAATTTTGAAAAATTACTTCAGGCAGTAATTTTAACTGGTGGCTATAAATTCCCAAGCCAATGACACACCTTCACTTAAATTTATGCATTAAAAATATGAAAAATGTAGTTTGGAGTGACAATTTTTCTTGGAAAACAAACAAACAAACAAACAAACAAAAAACTTAATTGGGGGCTCCGAGTGGCTTAGTGGTCTAATGTGCCAACACTACAATCCACAGGTTCGAATCCCGTGTCATGCTGCTCATTGGACACATTGTGCATAATTTTATTAGGGTCAGCAATGCATGAATCAAGTAGCCACTGCCATCCCTGCGATCTTTGAGCGTTCTTGTGCTGTGGTAATTAAATAATGCATTACTACCTCCTTGTATATAACTAATCCCATATGAAGGTCACGTTGTTCACACCTGTACCTGTATGAGACCTACGGTGTTAATGGTCATTTTTATCGTTCTAAAATCCCTAAAGACAACAGCAAAACATTCATGTAACACTGGCATGGCACTCACCAGATTTGGTGTAAAGGACAAGGACATTGGTTCGGGTCCTGAGAAGCTTTTTGAAATCCTTGTGGTCACTCACTTTCTCTATGAGTGGAGATACTTTCACTGCCTGCAGTGTGGACACAAACACGACCTGAAAGAGAGGGAGAGAGAGAGAGCAAGCAGAGATGGGTGAGCCAGAGCAAGAGAGAGAGAGAGACAGAGAGAAAATCACTGTCATTTTTCACTGTCAGGGCCAAATCGCACAGGCACTTCAGAACAACATCTCCAACTGTGTGGCAATGTAATTGTCGTACTTGTTTGGAATCACAACAGTATGTCAAACTGTGTTGAAATATGGGCCTGAAAGACAACAGCAATTACAGGCAAGATACAGCACATTTACACAAACAGATGGTAGAGTCATAACAATATTCCTCTCGTGTACTGAAGGCCATCTTGAGTCAAGGAGGTCATCGCCAGAAAATGGCATTTTCACATGAAATCAGAAAAAAGCTGGAAGATCTTCATATGAGCCTTTCTGATAAGATGGCGAGATGTTGAGCATGCTTTCATCAACTACTCCAAACTGTCCAGTTTTGAAGTCCCTGAACAAGAGCTACAAGAGACTCATGCTGGTCCCTGTCGGGAAAAACCTTGTATTTCTATTTTTTTTTTATATATAAAATTTGAATCGTTTTTTGTTTTTTTTTTTACACGTGGCAACAAGTCGCAATAAACAGACAGACAGAAATACTCCAAAATTACTTGGTGGAAAAAAACTTTTTACAGTACAGGCCAAAAACTTGGACACACCTTCTCATTCTCAGTTTTCTCTATTTTCATGACTATTTACATTGTATATTCTCACTCAAGGCATCAAAACTATGAATGAACACATGTGGAGTTTTGTACTTAACAAAAAAAGGTGAAATAACTGAAAACATGTTTTATGTTCTAGTTTCTTCAAAATAGTCACCCTTTGCACTGATTACTGCTTTGCACACTCTTGGACTTCTCTCAATGAGCTTCAAGAGGTTGTCACCTGAAATGGTTTTCCAACAGTCTTGAAGGAGTTCCCAGAAGTGGCTCATTGAGAGAATTCCAAGAGTCTGCAAAGTGTGTTCATTCATAGTTGTGATGCCTTCAGTGTAAACAGTCATGAAAATACAGAAAACTGAGAATGAAAAGGTTTGTCCAAACTTTTGGCCTGTACTGATCCTCAGATTCCATTGAAAGTTAAGTTTTTTTGTACTCTAAAGTTACTATATTGGAGATATATATTTGTCTGACTGTGATAATTGACATTATTAAGCTATTAAAATGTAATCTCAGACATTTATTAAACAGACCTCACAAATCTTCATGGTTTTAAAAAGGAGCCCTGGTAAACACATTTAATGTCCAAAATTGGAAAGTAAAGACGCGCAACACGTTCATTGCTGTACTTTAAGCAGCAAAGAAAGCTGCACTCAGTTATTATTTAACTTAAGACTCACGAGATTCCAAAAGAAATATCTCTCCCTGATATCTCAACGCTGATTACGCTGTAATATTTTCCCAATGTTTACTTAAAGCCAAATTCCAAACTGCCTGAAAATCTCTTAACTTACAGCCTCCCACCAAAAAGGGACAGCAGAAGTGAAAGGGTAGAGGTCTGTAAGGTGGCAATGGCCTCCAAAATGGCAATAAGATCGATGAACTCAACAGTAAGCCAAACAATGTTTTGAAAGGGTAGAGCAGTTGCGTCAGAACTCCATGTCCCCTGCCAAGTCTCTTTCTTGATCAGACAAATTCAACAGAGAATAACCGGATTTGAAAATGGGTTTAATGACCATCATATTTATAGTTCCATTACTCTGAACTGTATTCAACCTCTTTATTAACACGTAAAAGTAGAAATTCATCATTTAGAAATAGAATATACAGTCTACGGGGATTTTTACACTGGTCTGAGTTAGTCCACACCCAAGACCAAATCTACGGTTGTTTGCAGGAGGATGCATTATTACTGGTTTGTGTTCACACAGAAGAATTCCATTTGAACTAATCTGGGAAAACGTTCTGGTTAAAATGCCATAAAGGTTTTTCCACAACACTGAGCTGATGCAATAACTCTCGGAAAGGAGAGTGAAATTGTATCGTCTACAATCTGATATTTTATCTTCAAGTAAAATTGAGCTTTAAGAGCAGTTATGAAGTAGCTCTCTGATAAGCATTTATAAACAGTCTATTGAGCTGTAATTATTTCACTAAACAAATACTTCACTAAAGCTACGGAAGGAAAAGCAGAACCTGATTCAGGTTCAGTTACAGATTCAGACTAATACTGATATTCAAGTAACTGGAAGCAACTCAACAATATAGCATCATAAACACAAATAAATTTGAATTTATGCTTCATTACAAAATCTGTAGATTGGAAGAGGAGCTAAAATACATGTTGGATGTTGATGAGGACCATCTTGTCCACAAGATGTTTATCACATCAGTGGAAGATGTGCTAACATCTAGCATTAGTCGTTTTTCTGTAAGAAAGAGCTGTAGTATTGCCTCTCTGTGCGGAGACTGAACAGAGCCAGGGTGAGGAGACAGCACACTCAGTAAAGGATGACTTCCCAAATAAGGGGCCAGAAATTCCTGCACAGAACAAGCCCCGACCTTTGACAGTATGGGTCAATGCCAAGCATAAAATCAGGACTGGAATATGAAGCAATTATTCTTCCTGACCTTAATCCAGGAAAAAAAATCACAGAATATTCCCTAATGTGGACATAACATATGTTTTATGACTCCCTCTGCAATTCTTCTACACACGTCTCATAATGGGCTTTACACAGGGACTTGCAAATGAAGGTAGAGCTGATTATGCAAAAGTAATATGTTAAATTTCCATTAATAGCACCACTCATTATGGCGGGACTACAGGGTCCCATGTGTGAAATTGTTATACTATGTTCCACTAATGGCCACAGAACTTTAATCATGGCAGCTGGGGACGCTCAACAATTTAAAGAAAGGAAAGGCAGCTGCAGTCTTTCCAAATGTGCTGTTGAAAACGAGTTATTGTAGGAAATGTCTGAATATCTCACCTGTGTGATGTAGCGGAGTGATGAATCACGGAGGTGGTCGATACGTACCAGAGAGGGCACAGACACTGACTCACTAAGTCACAAGTACAATCTTATTTGGTGACAGATTATGTTCCACCTTCTAGGTCATTAAACCCCCCCACACACAGACCTATGGCCCCTGTTTCACACCTGGCAGCATCCACCAAACAGTGCCATGGAAAACATCATTACTTAAGATGTAAATTTTACATCACAATTTGATCACAATCTAGTACCAGACAGTGTGATAGTTTAACCAGTATACGTGAATTAAGTGACAAAATATACAGTGACAAAAAAAAATGAGCATGAGCTGGCCAAGTACATCATTACACAACACAGAGCTGGGCAATGTCAATATTTATATCAAAATCGGGATATAAACTGATTGGGATATGGGCAGAGGTCATATTGTTTATATCAAGTTTGAAATTTTTCAAATAGCGTTCTGTTTCAATCTCAGCTCCTCCTCTACTCCACTCCCTCAGCCTTCATGTACACACTATGGAGGGACATACTTAAGTGTGTAGAAAGAAGAAATTAAGATCAAATTTTAAAATGTTTGTTAAAAAACAAACCAAAAAAAAAAATACGAAGATGGAGTCCATGGGGTGTCCTAATTTTTTCACATCATATATCATATCATACCATTCAGCTCATCTGGCCCAGCCCTAACAGAACAAACAGTCATTTGCAAGTAGTTTTTGTTTATTTGAAAGCCCTGCTATCAAACGTTATCATATGTTACATTTCCATTGGTCTAGTAAAGGGATTATGCAGCCCATAAAACACAGATAAACACCACATTTTTAGTTCAGATGCTGATTAAAAATCTGAACAGCTAAATGCTGAACTAACACTACTGAGGGCTAAACGGTGCAGACAGCTAGATCAGAGAGATGGTTTACATCAAACAAATATCTGCCGAGCCAAATGTTGGTCTGTAAAACAGAAACGTAATGCTTTTTCTAATTAATCTCAAATGTTTCTACATTAGTGTTTTTGCCAGCAGGACAACACAGGAGGAAATTTTTACAGATTACGTGAAGATCAGCTTCAGAAAGAAGACAGGAAAGATGATGAACAAAGAAGAGAATATCCAGACCCCCCTGCTATATATCAGAGTGTGGCTGTAGAGCCTCATTTGGTGGAGGTGTGAGAGTAAGGCAGAGCCACTGGCTGGACAGAGTGGGCAGACAGTGCTGATTAAATGATGGGGTGACATCCCAGCTGGCAGCAGGCTGAGGCCAAGCATGCACAGATGACAGCAAGGGGTAATTAAAGAACTGCAAGGCTTCTGCAGCCTAGGAGGCACATCGACTTGAGCCATGGCTTCAGTGACGTTTAAAGGAACAAATAGGAGCAGATATCATCGACTCGGAACGAGTCAGGCCAACCCGGTGAAGTGGGACAGAATGAAACTCTGCACTATTTGCAAATGAGTTCAACTTTCACACAATTTTGACACATTAAAAAATGATGGCAAAAATTTTAAGAGTCTGTCATCTTTAGATTATTTGGATCTAAAACCTTTTTCACCGTATTTTGAGATATAATATATATTTTAATTAATTCAAATATTTCTTGCATTTTATGGTTTTCTTTTCTGATTCTTTTTATTTGTAATTTGTGCCGAGTTCTACACAGTCCTGATTCTGGAAGGTTATCACAATGAGTGCCTTGTGAAATCAGTGGCGTCCTTAGGACAGTGCCCTGAAAGGAAGAAAAACATTCACAGCCTAAAATTAGGTTCCACCCACACAAAGAAAAAGGCCTATATTGCTGAAGCTTTATGTTCATAACAATGAGGCAAGCAAGAGAAAAGCACATCATTTGACAAGTCAAAAAACAAAGAAATCCCTCCACCTACAGGTTTATAAAATGTCCTTTAAAGAGGGCCATTTGTAACTAAGTGTGGCACTCATTTGTTTTAATGAAGCACAGCACAGGCCAATTAAAACACACAGCTCTGTATAAACACCCAGGCCATTCAAGTCTATTCACTAAAGAAAAGACACTAAGGCGTAGTGTAGGATGTCAAGTCACATCAAGTTTCTCTCCCTCTCTCTCTCTCTCTCTCTCTCTCTCTCTCTCTCTGACTCTCTGTAGGTCTCTCTCTCTCTTCTCAGAACAGTGCCTCTTCTTCAAGAGACCTGACAGGGAACCAATACCACAGGCCCATTACTGTCTGGCAATCATCATGTCCCATACCTGTTACAAAGGCTTCCATTTGGCTTTCAGCAATCGGCCTTGTTCAATGTGGGCATTATCCTAATGATGCCACTGCTTTCACAAGGCAGTCATTGTGATAACCATCCACAGAACAGCACAGGAGGAGAAGCCCGATCGCATCCTGTCAATCGATGCAAGACAACGTGAACAGACTGACGGTGCTGCACACTGTGCAGGACTATTTCAGCTAATGGTCATCTACTGCTTGAGGAGAGAGAAATGTTACGCAGACTGGAACAAGAAGAGGATGGCCAAAGCTGCTTCTGTCTTTCTTCACTTTATGCAGGTTTGGGCTAAAAAGTTCAAGTTCCAGGGGACCTGACTAAACTTACAGTTTATAAAGGTCTCTCCTTCCTCGAACCCCAAAGGAGAGATTCACAAATTTTTGTGAATTATTGACTAACAAATAAACAAATCCAGACAAATAGCGCACAGATTAAAGAAAGACTTCAGACATATCTGAAGGTGTAATTTTGCCATGATCACTGTTTCGCTCAGTCTCTCTGGACCTGCCAGCTCCTTCAGAAAAACGAATCAGAACAATCAAGCCACCTTATCAAAAGTAAGATATAAGAGAGCTCAACCTGAAATTCCAGTTATATCAAACTACAGGAGACAATGGGGGTATAGACCCAGCTGTCTATGAAGAAAAAGGTGCCAAAAAACAGTTGGCAAGCATTTGAAGACCATATACTTTGGCAGTAACTTTTACAGATTCACCTGCCAATGTTGCTAACAATACATAAATATTGATTTGACCTGGATCACCATCATGATTGTTATTTCTCTACATTGAAATACAGCACATTTACACAAAGGCACAAATCAGCTTGTGGTTAGAGTGGAAAGATCAGTTCAGTGTAACTGTGCAGGTCAATAGTGTTGTGTAGCATTGTTTACACAAAAAGGAGAGAAAGGAGTTAGAAGGAGAAAACCTTACCTTTGACTCTACACCAAAACTCAACATCAAACAGAACTCTTTTTGCCACAATAAGCAAAGTTTGAAAAATAAGTGAACACTTTCATGAAAAGAACACTTTGACAACTGTGAATGGGGGTAAATGGCTTGGGGTTGTACTGCTGTCAGTTACACTGGCAATACTGCATGGGTAGATCAAATATTTATGTCTACCTATATCTTTATCTATATCTATATCTACACACACACACACACACACACACACACACACACACACACACACACACACACACACACACACACACACACACACAGAAAATCTGAAAATAGTTGTGTTTACTGCTTCCCAGTAAAAACAAATGTATCATTAGGCCAAGGGTGCCCAAACTTTCACATTCCACTGTAAATTTTAATATGAAGGCTCACAAATATTCTGCAGAGGCTCTTAATGTATTTTGCACAGCAAGGCACAGACTTCACATCCTGGGAAAAATGGTCATGTCACTTCCACTTAATCAGCAGTAGAAGCTGTGATCCTCTGCGCCTCCTGTTCCACTGCCATGACAAATCTGCTTACTGAGTGGCATCCCATTTTCAGTTTTAAGGGCTGCACTGATTCAGCACAAACTGGCCCATTTTTTCTCCCTCAAACACCCTTCACTACTCCCTGATTAATGAGCCAGACAACTCTGTTAGGAAAGGGGGGTACCTACAGGTCTCGTCCATTAAAGCGACCTGTAGGTAATTCAGTCAGTCATGTGCCCTGCTTCAGAGCCGGTCTGTGCATAACACTACGCCCTACACACTGGATTAGAAGACAGTGTGGTGGTCCGGGTATGCTCCTCTGCCTGAGCCACTGAGGCGACCGGTTGGAAGATGGGCACGTGGGTTTCACAGCAGTTGTACACTGTGCCCACTGTGCACGAGAGAGGGCGGAAAGGAGGGGTGGGTTTCTCAATCCAGATTAAGAGATTTTAAAAATTGCTTTGACAAGCAGGAGTGCTGGAGGCAAACACAGGCACACTCCCGCGCACAGAAGAGTTCCTGTTAATCTCCCCCACCCAAACACACTACAACTTCCCCACAACTCCAGCAGCACCTTTGTTTGCAACGGCAGCCGCAAAACAGGATGTAAGAAAGAAAGGTCCTGAAGAATAACCGGTCGTTGAAAGGCAAGATGTTAATACAGTAGTATGATGTACAATGGGCTCTGTGGTGTTCCTTTAATGCCCCGAGACTTGATTAAAGGGAGAAAGAGGCTGTGAACTTCACACGACAACAAAGTCTGTCTGACAATGTCAAAAAGAACCCGTTTGCAACAATAAGCAAAGATGAGTTTGAAAAATAAATGTTTTCATGAAAAGAACACATTGCCAACTGTGATGGGCGTAGATGTATTAAGGCTAGAGATTGTACTGGAGTCAGTTACACTGGCAACACTGCATGGCTGGAAAGAACAGAGCAGTTTCCTTAATGACCCAAGACTTGATTGAAGTGTGAATGAGTCACTTCACAATCAAGTGCACTGTTAATGGATCAGCTCTGAAGGCGAAGGCTGTTTCAATGAAAAGAGATTCTTGTGCAATCCATTGTCAATCTAGCCAGTGGCCACACCCACCATGGAGTTCAGCACTACAATAGGTAACCATTACAGTAACAGTAATATAAGGTAAACATTGTGATGGGGGGGGGGGGGGTTCCCCTGAATAGAAAAACCTCAAGATCATCTCAATTAGGACTCAATTAGGGTGTGGAGAAAAACATCACACATGTGACTTTGATCAGCAGTGTAACACTGCAGCACTCTATTCACTAATGTTTCACTGTAATACACACCATAAACCTCAGCCTGTAACCACTGCACTGAATGATCAGAGAGCTCAAGTTCAGCAGTCTCTCTCTGTCTCTTTCTCTTACACTCTCTGTCTGTCTGTCTGTCTCTCTCTCTCTCTCTCTCTCTCTCTCGCTCGCTCGCTCGCTCTCTCTGTGTGTGTGTGTGTGTGTGTGTGTGTGTGTGTGTGTGTGTGTGTGTGTGTGTGTGTGTGTGTGTGTGTGTCTGTCTGTCTCTCTCTCTCTCTGCTTGTCAACTTTCAGCTGCTGTAGACTGGACCCTTCTACTGACTCACCCTCACTGTGAGCCAAAATAAGACCCCGCTCCAACCTGACGCCTCCTGAAACAAAGACCACTCAACGCCCGGGTGTTCGTGAGCGACTCACCAGCAGTAAGAGGATCTGCATTTCGCTGCCTCTCCTCAGTCTCCCGTAACGCTTCCAAGAAGCCATGATACCGCTGCCACGTCTGGATGCGCATGCGCACTGCGCTCTTCCAGTCCCGTGGAGCGCGCAAAGGATGCTAGGATATGTAGTTCTTCTTAAAGCTGTAGTTTCTCCTCATAATACATAATAAAATATAATAAAAACTATTTTTTAACATATTCTCTGCAGCACAATTCTTGCACAATAACTGTATAGATTTTTGCATTTACTCAATCTTTTTATTTAAATCTGACAATTGTTATTTATTCTATCTAATTTTCACAACGACAAATAAAAATACTCCAAAATGTGTTTTGCCCAAACGTCCCTCCACAGCTTCTTTCCCCGGTCCATCATCCTCCCAAACATCCACCCACATTCCCATCATCCCCCCAAACAACCACAAACATTCCAATCATCCTCCCAAAAACCCACATTCCCATCATCCTCCCAAACAACCACCCACATTCCCATCATCCTCCCAAACATCCACCCACATTCCAGTCATCCTCCCAAACAATCACAAACATTCCAATCATCCTCCCAAAAACCCACATTCCCATCATTCTCCCAAACAACCACCCACATTCCCATCATCCTCCCAAAAACCCACCCACATTCCAATCATCCTCTCAAAAACCCACATTCCCTTCATCCTCCCAAACATCCACCCAAATTCCAATCATCCTCCCAAACAACCACAAACATTCCAATCATCCTCACAAACACCCACATTCCCATCATCCTCCCAAACAACCACCCACATTCCAATCATCCTCCCAAAAACCCACATTCTCATCATCCTCCCAAACAACCACCCACATTCCCATCATCCTCCCAAAAACCCACATTCTCATCATCCTCCCAAACACCCACCCACGTTCCCATCATCCTCCCAAACAACCACCCACATTCCCATCATCCTCCCAAACAAACACCCACATTCCCATCATCCTCCCAAACACCCACATTCCCATCATCCTCCCAAACAACCACCCACATCCCCATCATCCTCCCAAAAACCCACCCACATTCCAATCATCCTCTCAAAAACCCACATTCTCATCATCCTCCCAAACAACCACCCACATTCTCATCATCCTCCCAAAAACACACATTCTCATCATCCTCCCAAAAACCCACCCACATTCCCGTCATCCTCCTAAACACCCACATTCCCATCATCCTTCCAAACAAATACCCACATTCCCATCATCCTCCCAAAAACCCACATTCCCATCATCCTCCCAAAAACCCACATTCCCATCATCCTCCCAAACACCCACATTCCCATCACTCTCCCAAACAACCACCCACATTCCCATCATCCTCCCAAACACCCACATTTCCATCATCCTTCCAAACAACCACCCACATTCCCATCATCCTCCCAAACACCCACATTCCCATCATCCTCCCAAACAACCACCCACATCCCCATCACTCTCCCAAACAAAGACACACACCCTCATCATCATACCAAACAAGGACCCACAAGCCCATTACATCATCCCCACAAACAAGGACCCCCAACCCCATCATTCTCCCAAACAGATCCACATCCCCAGCACATCCTCCTCCCAAACAAACACCAACATCCCCATCATCCTCCGAAACAAACACCCACATCCCCATCACATCATCCTCCGAAACAAACACCCACATCTCCATCACATCATCCTCCCAAACAAACTCCAACATCCCCATCACATTATCCTCCCAAACAAACACCCACATCTCCATCACATCATCCTCCCAAACAAACTCCAACATCTCCATCACATCATCCTCCCAAACAAACACCCACATCCCCATCACATCATCCTCCCAAACAAACACCCACATCCAAATCATCCTCCCAAACAAGGACCCCCATCCTACAATTCTACAACAGTTATGGTATTTTTATTGTTGTTGTATCACAAAACGTTGTTGCTTCCTTTGTGTCAAAATTTTATGATGGACCAAAAGTCAATCTAAAAACTTTAAATATACTTCCAAGTCAAGTTAGTTTCTTTTCCTCCTCCAGGGGTCTGGGCCTATGGGCTATACATAGTGAAACATTAGATGTGTTCTCCCCATGTCCATATAGGTTCCTTCTGGGTACTCTGGCTTCTTCATTAAACAAATTCTACGTGTCTGTGGACTGGCCCCTTCCTCCGGATGCATTTTTCCTTAAGCTTAGGGTAGGTTTTGGAACCACCAGGAAGAGGAAAATGAACTATATTCCATATTCTCTTCACTTTTACGGAATGGTTTACTTAGTGTCACACACACACACACACACACACACACACACACACACACACACACACACACACACACACACACACACACATATGTTCTATATAACAGTGCTGTCCACATTTAGAATTATATGTGTTGAGACATCATAGCCTTAATATGGGATAGTGTGAAGAAGATGAAATCATACATCAGCATATGAATGAAATTTAAGAGCCTGTTTATTCCATATGGGTTAAAAAAGGGAGAAATGACATGTAAAAATGAATGCTGTTTTAGGTTCACAATCCCACACAAATCATAATAGTATACATGAACTCTTTGTTGCTGTCCTAAGAAAAACATGTGTCCATTTTGGTGGAGTTTTAATTGGATCATTTGAACACAGCAGGCGTCCTTCATGTTGAGTGAAAATTTAATGATAAAAGTTACTTTACATTAACTTACTTTGGATGTTGAGATTTTTTCCTTCAATTGTAAAGTTACTATTTTGGAGATGTTTTATTTTTGACAGTGGCAATATAAAATATGGGCACTTAAAAAAATACCCAGCTTTCTGACACTGGGCCCAACATTGCGACCCAAAATCCTTTGGTAATCTTCAGATTTCACACATTCCACACAGTCAAGGCATCCAATGCCAGAGGCAGCAAAACAACCCCAAAATATCTTTGAACTTCCACCATATTTGAGTGCGACTGCATCCAGAAACCCCCAAAGTTACTGCTCCTCCTCCTCTACTCCATGAACCAGAAATTGATTTGATGCCATCTTGCTGCCTGTCCAAATGCTGAAGGAGACATGAGAGTATCCTTCCCAGGAAGTATTTAAATGATTTTGGAGTGACATCACTGCATGTACGTCTGTTTATGCAGATCACTGTAACTGTATTACTACAAGGCTGTGAGCAATACCATTATAATACTCAATTATACACCATTGAAATAAACTTTTTTTAATTAAAAAGGTTAAAATATAAGTAAAGTAAGAACAATATGGTATTGACTGCCAACACAACATCTGCAGGACATATAGTCAGATCATATTGTTCACTGTAGGAGTAGCAAAAGTTTCTGGATGCGTCCCTCAGGTACTGTGTTCTTTTCTTTGTGGGACTCATTTCATTTCCAGTAAAAAGTAGAATGATGTGCTTTATCAAAAAACTCTATTTTGGTCTCATTTGTCCACAAGATGTTTTCCCAGAAGGATTTTGGCTTACTCACATACATTTTGGCAAGCTGCAGCCTAGCTTTTTTATGTCTCTGTGTCATTGGGGTCTTCCTTGGTCTCCTGTCATAGCGTTTCATTTCATTCAAATGAAAATGTGTTGACACTAACCCACCCTAAGCCTGCTGGACAGCTTGAATTTCTTTGGAACTTGATTGGGATTGTTTAGACACCATCCTGCATTGTAACCTTTCATCATTTTCTCTCTTCCATCCAGCTACAGTGCCATGGGTTGTAAACATCTTGATTATGTTGTGCACCTTGGACAAAGGAACATAAAGATTTCTGGAGATGGACTTGTAATCTTGAGCTTTGGTTCCCAAGTCCTCTGTTCTCTATGCTTAGTGTGGCACACACAGACACACAAGGCAAAGACTGAATCAACTTCTATCATTCAGTTTCAGGTGTGATTTGTATATTGCTCAAATGTGTTACTTGCCACAAGGGAGTTTAAACAATCACCACATGCTTGAAACAAAGTTATTTATCCTCTATTTTCAAAAGCTCATTTTTGGAGTGTTGTGTGAAATTATGTACAAGTTGCCTTTTTTCTTGCTGTGTTGTGTTTTTCCAAAGGAAATGAACATGTATATAACAAAACACATGTAATTGCAATATATTTATGGTGAAAATTGCCATGTGGAAAAACCCACATAATTCATCAAATATGTAGCTGCTCTGTAAACAGTGTAAACAGTTCTGGATAAAACAAAATGAATAAAAAATTATATTGTAATGTCAAAAAACAAATCTCCAAAATTTTTCAGTAGAATGCATGAAAGTTCTTAACTTTAAATGAAAGTGAAGTGAATGCAAAATAAGAATGTGATTTTATTCATCCAGAATTGTTTACCCAGTTTGCAGAGCATCTACAGGGTTCAAACCATGGAGAAAACTCAAAATGGACAAAAATGGAGATACATAGTTTTTACTGGACAACAGCAATATGTAATACTTGTTAAGTAGAGGTACTGGTACAGAGCAGCTTATTGTTTTAGTATATATCTTTTATTTGGTGTATTTTCCATATTATCCAGGGTCGGGCAGTAAAATGACAATGACCAATGTCTATGTGGTGTGAAGTAAAATTTCTCCATATGTAATAAGATTGAGATGTAAAATTCTAAGTGGTTTGATGTGAAAGTGTCCAACCTTGAGAAATTTGAATTTTAACAGAACCTCGTATGTCTAATGTCACATATTGTTTAATAATTAACATTAATACCTAATGGCTGAACAAAATGATCACAGGGTTGAAAAGTAATAATTTACATCAGAATGACTAAATATTACACTTATTTACATTCTGAAAACAAGAAAAATAAATAAAATACATTTTAAAAAGCCACATATGGTATGTAGTTGGTAGTCAAAACTGCCAGAGTGGTCCCAATTTTGAAAAAGCCAACTCTTGATGGTTCAAACATCAGCAATTATAGACCAATATCACTGCTCTCCTTCCTCTCAAAAATTCTCGAACGATCTGTCTACAATCAGCTATCTCTCTTTCTCAATCAAAACAATCTACAGGATCCAAACCAATCTGGCTTCAAACCGGCACACTCAACAGAGACTGCTCTCATTGCGGTCACTGAGAAACTCCATGCTGCTAGATCAGCCAAACTATCATCTGTTGTAATTCTCCTCGACCTCTCTGCAGCCTTTGATACAGTAGATCACAAGATCCTCCTGTCAATCCTCGGTAGCCTTGGAATCACTGGTTCTGCATTACAATGGTTTACATCATACCTGGAAGAGCGTTCTTACCAGGTCACATGGCAGGGAGCCACATCAGCTCCACACAGACTATCCACCGGTGTTCCTCAAGGGTCAGTCCTTGGTCCTCTTCTCTTTTCTCTCTACACTACTTCTCTTGGTAAAGTAATATCTTCTCATGGTTTTACTTACCATTGCTATGCTGACGACACTCAACTCATACTCTCTTTCCCACCTTCCGACACCCAGGTCTCATCCCGCATCTCAGCTTGCCTCTCTGATGTCTCATCATGGATGGCAGCCCATCACCTCAAACTCAACCCCAGCAAGACCGAACTGCTATTCATTCCTGGTAGCACTGGTCCTCATCCTGACCTTACCATTTCCCTTGAGAACTCACTGGTCACTCCATCTGCTGAAGCACGCAGTCTTGGTGTAGTAGTGGATGACCAGTTATCATTCTCAGCTCATGTTGCAAATCTGACTCGGTCCTGCAGATTTCTCCTTTACAACATTAGGAGAATTCGACCTTTTCTGTCTAGAGAGGCCACTCAGGTGCTTGTTCAGTCTCTTGTCATCTCAAGACTAGACTACTGCAACTCCCTATTGGCTGGCCTTCCTATGCGGACCATCAGACCATTGCAACTCATCCAGAATGCAGCAGCGCGGCTCGTCTTCAATGTTCATAAATTCAGTCATGTAACTCCTCTGCTGCGCTCCCTTCATTGGCTCCCTGTAGCTGCCCGCATCAGATTCAAAACCTTGATGCTGACCTACAAAGCCAAAAATGGACCAGCCCCTCCATACATGATGGCAATGGTCAAAACTCGAGCTGCACCAGGAGCCCTTCGAGCTTCAAGTACAGCTCGGCTTGACCCACCATCCCTCAGGATGCAAGGTAAACATGCATCCAGACTCTTTTCTGTTCTGGCACCAAAGTGGTGGAACGAACTTCCCCTGGGAGTCCGAACAGCCGAGTCCCTCAATGTCTTCAAATGCAGACTGAAGACTCATCTGTTTCAGGAGTACTTAACTCCATAAAGACTTGTTTCAACACGGTCTAAATGTGTGGAATCTCTAGATTCCAGCCTTATCTACTAGCTAAGGATGTTCTAAGTAAACAGCAAAGCACTTTTGTAAGTCGCTCTGGATAAGAGCGTCTGCTAAATGCCATAAATGTAAATGTAGTTGGTTCTTGTTTTTGTTTTTTGTTTTTCTTTTTTGGAAAGAATATTTTGAATCCATCAAAAATATAATAAATAAATAAATAAATAAATAAATTCTCTTGGACACATACTTTATGTCTTTTTAAGTATGAATTAAAGTATGAATTATTAAACTCGTCTAACCTTAATCCTGAAACGCGAACCAAATCATCAAACACCGCGATACTTTCAGAAAATATCGCGATCCCGAGTTTTATCACCCAGGATGGCACTTTTACTGTCATTAAGGTGCAGAAATCAGATTTCAGGTGGATTTAAGATCCGATTCAAAGCGTGTCAGCATTTGAATAAACCCTTCATGAGTTTGCATTTCATTAAAGACTCTGGACGGCTGTAGAGTCCGACACTGGAGCCCTAAAATCACCGCCGCGCTGAATCAAAACCCCAAACAGTTAATCAGAGGCTTCATAGATTATAGGACCAGACCATCGAGCGGTCGAGGGGGGGGAGATCAGACCCCGTCACTCAAACTGCCTCAAATGTGCGTCTTCTCTGAATGACCACCACTTCCCTCACCTTAGATCTTCCAACTCTAACATGTCCTTTCATACGTGTCCGCTCAGGTCCGAACCCTGAGAGCTGCTCCTGTTTCGGAGTTGGTGTCCCCCCCCCGGGGGGAGTTGCAGCAGCCCCTGTAGTATCGGAGGCTCTGCGCGCACGGTGCAGTGAGCAGCTGCAGGTCTGTCGGTGAGCTGTTCACACTCACACAGGGATAACTCACAACTACCGACACGCGGGACCTCAATGTCCACACTGCGCTGCTGTGCCACCCCGGACACGCGGCTGAAGGTAACACCCAGCACTTCCAGAGACTCTGTGTTAAAGCTGCTGCTCGGACTTTTCTCAACTTATGTCTCCGGCTAGTGTTCTCCACTGCTGGAGGCTCTCTCTGTATTGTGGAGGTTTTAAACGTGTCTGCCTGGACATAAAGAAAACAAGCGTCTCTCTGCAGTGGAAGAGAGACCTGTAGTTTATATTTGATGCATAAAGGTCTGGAGTGGTTACTGGTGGGTATTGCCCCACTTGGTTTTAGTGGTCATTTGTTATTGTTTATGTGTGATTGAGTCTTTCAAGGTACTTTATATATATATATATATATATCAAAAATATTTTAATATTAATATTTAATTTTAAAATATTAATATTTAAAGTGTTTTATTTATAATATGTCATATATATATCTCCTGATATTTGCAGAAACTCTCTTCCTTATGTTCTCCAGATGGAAAAAGCTGCTCTTGTTTATAGAAGCTAGACTTTCTTTATTTCAGAGCTGTTCAGATTTACTTGCACCTCACGTTCTGTCCTGGTATTTGTTCAGCTTTCCTGACTACTTCTAACTAATCTTATTTAGTCTAAAAAGTGTCTAATCAGTATATAATCCGTGTATAATCAGTGTAGAGTATGATGTCTGGTAAATGTTGAGGTCAATTTCTCATTAATGCTTGCCGACTCTTAGCTGGGACCGATGTTCACAAAGTTAGACTTTCCAGTGTTGTTCCCAGTGCTCCATGTGCTCCTGGTTGTATCTGTAAAACCAGATTCCTCCAGCCCACTACTGCTGTTATGAGACCACCGTTCAACCATATAACAGTCACTGCTTGGTGAAAACAGATGATTTTCCTTACAAGTCCAGACTGCTAGATATTCAAGGGCTTTAAAATAAAGAAATTCTGAACCTGATTTCTCTCTAGCAAAGCACAGATTAAACACACGGTGTGAAGATGGCTTGATAGTCTTCAAAATGTTGCTTAATAGATCGATAGCTTTTCATTGAGCACAGTTGGAAAGTAATGTTAGGGGAAAAATCACCTTGAAAATATGGGGCTAATCATTGTAGACAGGCATCTGAAAACAGTCAGCCTGTCTCCCAGCTTTATCAGTGTTTTGTTGCAATGAAGGACTCACATCTGCGTGTTACACCCTGTTCATATTTGTGCATTTCATGTATTAAGTGATGATTATCTTAATGAATCCACAAGTCCTTTGTGGGAAAACAGTGGCAGTGATGCTTAAACACAGCTCCAGAGCAGTCTGAATCAGTAGGGGGCACTGTTGAGTAGTTTATAGAGGGATGAGAGACTGTAAGTGCTGAAGTTCAACACCTATGTAGCAGAGATACAGGCTCTCATCATGTGAAACACTGTGCACAGATTAGATGGACGACCAGGCTGCAGTATCTGTGTCTGTTGGCAAAGACGTTCTCGTCATTATGAGTGTCGGGGAAGAAAATGATGATTTCATAGAGAACACGTGTACTTGGACCGGAGCGCTGACCTGCATTACTGTGCTTTCAAGACCCTGGTTATTGCTCATATCTAATGTAACATGCAGCTCTGCATTAAAATAGCATCTTCTTGGTCTTCCACCTTAACCTGGAAGCTTGTCTTTCATTTAAGTGAAAACCAGAGAGCAAAATCTGCTGAAGTAAGTGTTGCTTAGCTCTGCTGAGGGGATTTGGAGGAAACTAGGGTATCTTAACCTGACTGCTCATTTACACTTCACATATACTATCAATATTTATGTAGCCTCGTTCATGTTGAGCAAATTAATGAATGGTGTGGTAACAGCCTCGACGTCTTCAGTCTCTTTTGTGATGTCTGTTGGCATTCCTTTGTATTATACGTCAGACGGCATCATTTGCTTTCAAACTCTCACGGGGAAGCAACTAAGCGATATTTGTCAATTAGAGGAGCCTTATACACACCTTTATTGCTTTCTGAGCTGATTGTCTTGATTGCTCTGCCTGTCAGTGCTTGCTGCAGCATGTTGGTAATATCCAAGGGAACGCAAAGTAATAACCTCAAGGAGGTCTTTGTGATTATGTTATGACTCATTCTTAGGGGGCTGACATTTCACAATAGATTGTCATCCATCATATGCAAGGACCTACATACAAGTCTATTGTTTGTATGTTTGCGTTTAAGGCAGCCTGTTAACATCTCCCATCCACAAGTTCAGACGTGCTTGACAAAAGTATTAATATTCATATCACCCCCCTGCATGTGCCAGTTGATTCATGTGTTTTGCTTGCTTCCTGGGGCCTCTCTTTCAGATGTAAAACAGGTTTTCATCTGTAATGAACTTATGAGGGCTCTCATCAGCTTGAAATGCTCAAGCCCACTGTTTAAAGATTCCCTGAAAGCAAACACGAAGCAGCCCCTGTGCCTTGCCTGGGCACCTATGATGGCCCTGTTGCATCCATAGTAACAGGACCCAGAGCAGAGGA
Source organism: Acestrorhynchus altus (assembly GCA_034509495.1). NCBI lineage: Eukaryota > Metazoa > Chordata > Actinopteri > Characiformes > Acestrorhynchidae > Acestrorhynchus > Acestrorhynchus altus. Next base: position 11,514,679 of record CM067509.1, on the reverse strand, counting down.
TGGTTCACTACCAAAACACTTGAGATATAATTTCAGCTCATTAATATAAACTCAGCAAGTACAGACACAGTGGCCCTCATCAAAGTTGTAATGGCGCATATTTAAAATGCATCTCCTGAATTATTTGTGATGCTCAGACATCAATCGAGAGCGGACAATGACAATGAAAGTTTAATGGAGAGGAACTTAATCTGAACGGCAGCAGACGTGACTGCATGGAAAAGTGCGCCGCCGATGCCTGTAGCTCTTCCTCTGCCCTCTACCCGAGTCATCCAGCGTTAAGAGAAGGAAGCTCACAGACGCAGCAAAGCAAGCGGCGGCATGCAGCCAGACAGGCAAGATAAAGTTCTCTCTGAAGAGCTTTAAAAGCTCTAAGAGGTCCACCCAGACTAGCAGCTCACTTTTTCACACTTCAAGTCAAGCCACTGCAGATGTTTCAGTCAGTGTAGTTGCAGGTACTTTTATGTGCCGTAGCTTTGAACAGGGTTGACGTTGTTAATCACGATCCCAATATTGCCTGCTGGCGTATCACAAACATTGCAGTGTGCAAATAAGCAGTGCCACAAATCAAATACATTTGCATATTTATTCCATAACAGTTTTCTGTTATGGTAGGTTGTGATATGGTCTTTTGTATGGTGCAGAAGTTTGCGGACAGCTGTTCTCCCAAGGCTTCTTCTAAAATCCATCGAGAGTGTGTTCTCTTTCCTGCATCAACGTCTGTTCTGAGAAGACTTGAGCATTGCTGTGAAGATTTGATTGCATTCAGCCACAAGGGCTTAAGTGAGGTCTGTTACTGATATTGGAGGATTAGTTCCAGATCCCGAAGGTATGGAATGGAGCTTCACTTCAGAGAGCACAGTTCCTCTGCTCCGCAGTCCTAAGCTAGGGGCTTTATTAGTGCCATAGCCGACATTGCGGCATTACATCATGTTCAGCATACATTGCACCATGATGTGATTTATAAAAGTTAATAAGAACTGTTTTTGTCAGAACCCTCCAGCATGTTCATAACCTTTTTACCTTTTTGTTTGCTGGATTCTGTGTTTGTTTTGTTTTGGGCTTGTTGTGTTCTTTAGAGAAGCTTGAGGTGATGTGTACTCACTCAAGCTGTTGTTTTCTCGCAAGTGCATTTGGTGCTGTTGAGTTCAGAGCAGGGTCTGTGTGAACAGAACCTGGGACAGTGTGGCATCACAGACATAGACATGCCCTCAAATCTGTTACCAGACAGTGTCTGATTCTCTCTCTTTACATTCATTTACCTACAGTGAGTCCCATGGGGTTCTCTCAAAACAGAAATGGGTTAGTGATAGGGATACAGTTTGTGTGTTTTGGAACGAAAGTGGAGAGAACCTTTTCACCACACAAAACATAAAGCTGAACCTGTTACAACTTTGATAAGATTTGCTTGCACTAAAGCGTAGATTAGCCTCAATAAATTAAATAACAGTTTATAGAATTTCAAGAAAGAATCAAAGCCTCTTTAACTGCCTTTTGTACATTTACCTTTTGATGTTTTTACAAGTGAAACACAGTACTAGGCAGGGTCTCTAAGCAACCAGAGGTTTTACTTTCACTCATTAACAGGGGGAGGGGTGGATGGAAGAAGAGGTGAAACCAGGGGCGTGACTAGGTCCAGGATATTAGGTTATCTTTCCGTAAGAAAAGAAACTCTTGAGCTCCAGAGTGCTTCTCCAGTTTGGTGTGAATTGTTGTTTTTGAGGAAAAAAAAACAAAAACAAAACGACAACAACAACAAACAAAACCTCTCATTATTTTTGCTGTGCCGTCAGGGGTCGTAAAGATGGACTAGCTGTGCTTTTGGCACGAACGTCATACAGTCTTTTGTTTGGCTTTGTTATGGCAGTGCAGATGGCCTGGCTAGGTGGGAGGAATCGAATATTTCTCAAGCATTTCAGGGGCTTGATGTGAGGGGGAAAATCAAGCTGTACACTAAAAATAACAAGGTGGGAGGAGATTGCATTATTGTCTGGGTCCATTCAGTTTGGACAGGGCATGGCTGGATGTTGTTTTTGGGTGTGCAGCAGTGTGAAGCGCAGTGTGGATGGATGACTGCGCACTCCTCAGCCTGTGAAATGTGATCTGCGATATGACTGAGCTGCTCACTGTCTGCAGCCTTAATTAATACTTGATGTGATTGAAGAAGCTCAATTTGTCTGGAGTCTTATCATGTTCCTGTGTGTTTTTCTTTTGTCAGCTTGTCTCAAAAACAGCCAACAGCAGAAATAGAAACAATTAAACCCTGAAATGGATAATTATGTCTTCTGTATTATTGTCATGGACCTCGTGTTGTACCAATCAAGCAAGACCAGCTGCTTGTGCTGCTCACTGTCTTTGTCGTGCTTAAATTTATGCAGTGGTTCAAGGCTTACAATTCAAGCCTGACTTACTGAAGTGCATTGAATGTGTGCTCAGTGTAGCTTTTGAAAAAACAAACTGCCATTTACATTATGTCTGTCAACATGATGAATAGACCAGCTGGAGTGATCCAAACGTACTATTTTTTTAAAACAACATACATTAATTTAAGAATTGTTTCCTTCTACGGTTTCAATTTTAGAAAGTGTTGCGCGGGTTGTTATGACAGCATTGATTGAAAGGGTTTAGTGTTTTGTTTGACAGTAAAATCTGACTGGATGTAAAGAAGACTACATTTCTTCAAATAAGAGAGAATTTCTCACTTGTTCTTCATTTAAATGTGAGGCACTTAAGAAATTCAAATAACCAGGCATTGTAACCAATAACGAACTGACGTCTGTCACAGTTATTAGGTAATTAGCTATTTCAGCTAAGCTGATCACAGTCATTTCTCCCGGTTGTCTCATTAGCATTCACAATAATATGTTTATATTACAACAAACAAAATGTTAATTACGTACTCTCTCTTCCGCTTGGCTCAGACAAATACATCTCAAAGAAAGAAATGACATGTTAATTGAGACATATCATGGCTCTTATGCAAACAAAAGTATGAATGTTTGTGTAATTCAGAACATCCATCTGACAATCTTGTCACGATCGGTTATTCAGGTCTCGTCATAATCATTAAATAATCATTAGTTTGTCAGAGTAGTTTGTCTTATAGTGCATGTAGATTATAGTCTTTTGTTTGAAAAATATTCCAGCATGTTTCAGCATGTTTACAGCTGGTTTATGGGAGTTCAAACTACACTACTCTCTTTTAATCTCTTTTTATCTCTTTTTGTCCCTTAGAATTAAAGGCTGTTTCTGTTACTATGTTTTAAGACTGATATACGATAAAGGACCTATGTTTTGATTGGTTGTCCTTTACTGTGCCTTATTCAACAAGCACTCAGAGCTGAAATGCTCCAGAGAACTGCAGTATTTGGGTGGGGCTAAACTGTGGTAGGCTGAATAGGGTGAGATATGAGATTGAGCTGGTACTCATGACACCAGAGGTACAGTGGTTTTAAGGGCTGTTTTGCAGATTGACTGTACGGGAGAGTAGATGGTACATTTTTTAAACAGTGTTTAGCCTACTTATTACTTCAGCCCTTTAAAGTAATAAGTGGGATAAACATTGAGGGGGACATCACTACTGTTGTATCAAACAGTAGCTTCATTTACTTATATATTAGAAGTACGTCTGTGAATTAGAAGACATTTCTCTCTGTAATTTTACAAGTTGCTTTTATCCAAAGAGGTTGAGTTGATTCAACTTAAAATAATTGAGTTTAGTCAGTTGTTTTGAAATCCCACAAGTTGATTTTATCCAAATATAATAAGTCTGCTGTACATAAAACCAGATATAACCCACATATTACTCAGCTATGTTGATCATATTTCAGATTTAAATGGGACCTTTGAGCAAACATCTCATAATAATTGTTCAGTTTGTTGTCATTCACCTGGATAAGTTCACCTAACTTAAAAACAATTCAGGCAACCTGTCATCTTAAACAAATTGAGTTAAGCATTGTTGCTTTGTGTGTGGGTGTAAAACTGACACTTTTGCTTCATGCTATGGAGGCTGAGTACTGAATTGTTCACACTTGCATTACCACTAGACACTGTGAGTATTTTTGACAGCACTGATGATGATAGTAAAATATTTATTAGGTTCAATTAAAGTAAACAATTTAAAGTTATTATAACCTAAAGGATTTGAGTTGTTCTCAAATAATGTTACATACATCTAGTTTTTAAGTACCAAGTGTAAATCTTTAATCTGTTCAATAAAGTGTAACGTAATTTAAGGCTATGAGTTGATGAACTTATCAATGCATGTAGTGGTCTTTCCTCAGCTGACCTGAAGACAAGTTAGACATAATGCACAACAGCATTTTAGACTAAATTAACTACAAAAAAACCAATAAAACAGTTCCATTGATGTGTTGTATAAGCAAGCGGTTGCATCCAGAAACCATTGTTATTTCTATTGTGCTATTGTAATATATTACAAGGAGGATCTGCTTAATCCTGTAAAGCACAGAGATGCATCACTAGATGTTAGGTCACCATGGGTTTGCTCCTCCTTCTCTGAGTGGAATTTAATTTTTGGAAGGCTTAATGCGATTGCACGGCCTGGCTGCTGATGCGCATGTTCAGGATTTAATTGTATCAATGATGTGTTTGGGCATCTGCTTATGTTCTTTTGAGCACTTTTGTTTACACGCTTTTGTTTGACTTTGACTACAGATGAAAATTGCCATTAAGCTGACTGTAGCACATTTCCCCATTTGATTAATGAATGCCTTCAAATGAAGGATGAAATAAACAGCTTCTTTCTTCTTCCAAGCTTCTTACTATCGCAAGTAATGAAGAGAGGAGGAGAACATGCTGTCATTTGTGTATGAGGGTTCGGAGCGCTGAATCCCTGCGCTATGCTTACGAGGGAGGGATGCTGTTGTATTTAAGCGGACGTGAAGGCATGCGTCTTTTCCTCGACATTGTTCTCTATTCACTGCAAGGAGGCTTCAATGAGGAGATGGGAAAAGGGGTAGAGACCAAAATGCTCCCACAGTTGATTTGCCCATTATGGGGGAGGAACACTATTCCCATTGATGGTGTTGATGGTGAAGCCCCCAAAAGCTGGAGAAAGGGGGCCCTTTCAGTGCAATGGGCGACCCTACCCTACTATGGGAGATGGGTGTTAGAGCTTTTGTGGAGCACGGTGGGAACATTGTCCTCATTCTAGTGATTTAATACTGGCAGGTCCAAGCTGCTGCGCTATGTCCTCAGCCGAGGGAAGCCTATGGGTCTCTCCCCTTAATCATTATCACAAGGTAGGGAGTAGAATTCCTGGGAAAATCATGCATCCTGAGGGCAGATTGGAACCTCCATCTCCCTGTGTGGAGAATAAGCTGGATCTTAACTCCGTGAGCTAACACTGCATGGCTGCTTGGGCGACGCATAAAGTCAGCTCGTTAGGCATGAAACAAAAGTCACATTTGCTGCAGGGAACGTGTTCAAGATATGAATCTGTAGAAAGATAGTGCAGAAAGAATAGTGTTGAATAATGCATAATGTTACTGAATCATAATGACAGGTACCTTAGAAATTATAGTTTAAATTATGCTTAATATTAGAATAATATTGGTTTTGGTGAAATTTGGTTTTGAATATGAACAAGATTTTGAAGCATTGAGGGGAAAATCTGTATCCAAACATTTATAAACTTACCCACAATACACACAATATGTCCAAATGTTTGTGGGCGCCCTGTCTAATGAATGCTTTTAGCTAGTTGAAGTTGCACCCATTGCTGTCACTGATGTGCAAATGCGCACACAGTCTAGTCCCTGTAGAAATGCACTGCCAGTAAAACTCCCTGGAGCAGATAAACATGAACATTTTGGCTCCATGTCAGGCATGGCCTAAAGTAGTCCCTCAACACTGAGCTGTGGAGAAGTGGAAGTGTATTCTCGAATGGTTTGCTATATGCCCAAATGTTTGTGGACACCCCTGCTAAGGAATGCATTCAGCTAATTTCAGTTACATCCATTGTTGACACAGAAGTGTAAATACACACACACACACACAGCTCGACTAGTCCTTGTAGAGACATACTGCCAATAGAACAGGACTCTCTGGAGCAAATAAACATTAAACACGGACCTGTTGGCACAGTGCCTAATGCCAGGAGTGGGCTAGAAGGGTATAAAACCCCAAAGCATTGTACTGTGGAGAAGTGGAGCTGTGTTCTCTGGAATACTGCTACTCCATCCAGGACTTTTGAGATGATTTGTGGAGTTGGGAAAAAGGTGGCGGTGGTGGACCGCCAATACATAGTATAAACTTTTTAAAATACCCTTGATTTTGGAAGAAACAGTGAATAAGCAGCATCATGATATTGTCCACTTCATAATGTTATGTGCTTTTTACGGTGCTTGGAACGATGTTTTTGAGCAATTCCATAGAAGAACCTATTTTGACTTCTTGAAAAATCTTCATTCATCATATCCCTGCCCACCTTCTGAGTACTTGACTAGTTTCCCACCTGTCATCACTGACTGTGTACAGATTTACATGGACCATAATTATCTGCTACTGTTACTATTATATCCACCATCAGACTATCATCATTACTTCAATACACCTGATCCTTACAGCAGACGCGGTGGGCCAGTGTCCCATTGTCATTCATCTATTAGTACTTTGACCAGAGGAGGATGGGACCCACTCTGGGGTTTCTTCATTCAGCTCTGAGGTTTGCTCACCTTTATGTTTGTGATCTTTGTAAAACTGCTTTGTGACATAATTTGTAAAAAGCACAATACAAATAAATTTGATTTGACCTCTATTTGTAGTAGAGATGTGATAAACCTTTCAAACGTCTAAAGGAACCATTACTTCTTGTAAAGTACACTTTAAAGGGTTTGTCACACTCACACATTTTTATTACAAACATTCTTGCTATTGGAGTCGTCAGCTGGTCTAGAAACCCATGTTGATGTGTAGTGTTTTGCTTGAAAATGCATCACAACACAAAAGGAAATTGTGTTAATTCATGCTTAATACTCAATGTTAACATTTATCACGTGTATCAGATTAGACAGTGGGTGTTGTGCTGTTTCTAATATGGAGCTTTCCCTAAAGTAGGGTTGCTAAACCTACCAGTAGTGTCTCAATTAGACTATTTTTGACATATTGTGCACATCATACAAAATTTTGCATTCGCAGCGTAATACATGCATTGCCGTATTGAGCGCTACCTTGTTTTGGCACATGTCGCGTTCCAGTTGTGATCGTGAGTCACATTGCTGCTGAGTCCTGCGGTGTAATAATTTGACATATGATTTAACACAACAATAGTAAGGTTAGGTCAACATGCCCAAACTGTAGTGAAATGAGATGCCTCCTTCCAGCTCTGTGATGGATTAAAAAAGGTACAGAATCATGAAAGCCAGCACTATTGAACAGCCACTGTTAATAAGAAAGCTTGCACTTAAAGGCTGCTAATGGAAAAGAACATTGAGACTCATTCCCCCAGTGAAGGAAATTACTTCATAAAACCCATTTATGCAGTTTTCACAAAGATAACAGTTTTCTTGTTTGGGATTTGTTCAATTCATGAGTACAATGGGGTCCATCATTAGGAGCTCCGTAAAATGCTGTGGTTTAATAACACATCATGAATCTGACCTTCTTTCAAGAACAAATTGAAGAGAAATTTTCTTAGAAAGATCTTGGTCTGTAAGGGCCAGTGTTTTCCTTACATCTGAAATCAGTTCAGTGAACAGGTTTTCCATGCAGTAGATGTAATCAGAGTTGTGGGACGCAGCACTTCAGGTGACCTTCAGCATTTCCAGTAATGGGGAGATTAGTTACTGTGTGTTTTTAGTGCATGTTTCACAGCTCAAATTTGATGAGATACTGTCTTCCACGGTTTCGTTTAGATATGCGGTGGTGTTTTGTGGACATTGGCACTAACTCCTCACATTATGGATGACTGTACCATTTATTTATTGAGGGTTATGAGTGCAGTAAAATGAATAAAATGCAGACATTTTCGTAGATTATTTATAGTTCTGCTTTTTATTATGCACTAAAACAGAGGCGCAGTCAATTTCATTCAAGTCGAGTCAATAACAAGACAGGCTAGTACTTGTTTTTATTACCCTTTCTTTTATACTGTGGCAGCCACAGTACAATTGTTTTCAGATCTGTATGAGCTGTGATATTGATTTTTAATGGAGATCCTGAAAGCACACATAATAACCCCGAAACCTTTCCACAGACTGCGGGGAGGTGATTTCTCATTAACAATGCCAGACCATGTAAACTCTCCTGCTGTGAAATGAGATATAAATAGTGCTTTTGTATACAGTTCCCTCTAGTGCAGTGAGGCTGTGGGATAAAACTTGGTGTCGTTAGCTGAAAGTGAAAAAGCAGCTGGAGTCAATTTCCAGGTGCATTCAAGATTCATGCTGAGATTTGACCACTGCCCTCTCTTATCTCTCTGACCTAAAACGTTCCACTTGGGGCCTCAGTTCTCCTACTGACTACTCCATTAGTGCTTGTATGCCCTGTGAATGTGAACGACTTCACACTGGACTGTGGAGGTCCCAAATGACTTGTGATTCAATTATTATTTTTTTTAAATGAAAACGATTCAGTAAAAAAATTATGTACCCAATTTGGCAACAACGACAGTGGAACATAATAGAGGTGTACATCACCCCACTTTAAAAAAGTAAGCTTCACAACGTCTTGGCTGGTTGAGCACGTTTCGAGTAAGGGCAAAATAGTGTAAAATTGATTTTTCTGTAAACCATTACTTTAATCTGCAGGTGGGGAGAAGCGGTGGACAGGGTTTAGGAGAAAGTATTTCAAACTGACTGGCCACTGTGGTCATGCTAATGAAACCAGAGAGCTTCGCTCTAGATCCTCTGATTAGGTGATTAGGTCATCAGGCTTATCTTCACACAGCTCTAACCTTAATATCTCTGTGGTGTAGTTTGTGGACATGTCCGTTCCCGAGCCAGTGAAACAGCTATGCCCAGTATGTACAGCCTGCAGCTCTGAGGAACCTTCTCAGAAGGTAACAGAACCGTTTAGAGTATGTTTAGAGTACGCAATATGGATCTGTTTTACAGTGGAACATAAAAACGTGTTGAAATAACTGTGGTATAGTTGCTTGCATGCTTTATTCCAAATGCTTATCTAATCAGCCATCTTCGCCTATACCACAAAACCTCCACACTTGTGAATTATCACTGGTTATAAATGGAAATATTACAGAAGTATTCACTGATACCAATCTATGGTGGAGCTGGATGCCACATTTACTTCTCCAGGCATTACTTTGTAATCCCTCCTCATGCAAGGTGTTTGTAATGTTGTGTCTCTCACTTGAAATGTGCTTTTTGGAATCAACCACACAAGTCCCAAGCACTTGCTGTGAGTGAGTGTGAATTCCTGTGCAGAGCTTCACTGTGTCACTAGCAGTTGACTGAAGAATTGCTGCATCCTATGGCCGACAGACGGCACTCGGCAAAGCTATGCAACAAGTATCTAAGTCATGTTTGTGTAAAACCCTCTAATATTACTCGGAAATGTTATTCCACATTTCTGTCACTTTCAGATTCACTTTCTGAACCTCCCAGCATGTTAAAAGCACTTATGCCATGAAGGGGGGAGTATTTTCACTGCCGTCAATTATATTTTTCACTTGTAGTAGGAGCCCAATTTTTACAATCATTTTTGTCAAAAGCTTAATTAACAGCATACCTTACTCAACTTGGGTGGTTTCATTATTTCACCAACTCTGGATTGGTGGGCAAAGAGCTACTTGGGCTGCCTAGTAGCTTGTATTTCTTATTTCATACTTTTCTTTGTCCTCATATGAAGAAGCTGTAGAATGGCATTTCCACTTTAACATTTCAGCCCATCCTGGTTTTTTCACAGGGCTCCTATGTTCAGCATCCACCTTCTCCCTGCTCTGGCCTGGTTAGCGTGCTTGGCGGCTGTTTCTATAGTGATAAGTAGCTCTCTGCAGGGGCACAAAGGTCTGTCTCAAATTCAGACCCAGACAGAACTCTGTGCGACAGTGATTAATGTCCAGTTCCAAACGACACAGTAAATATGGGGCCACCACCTCCCAGTGCGTAATGCTAATCCCACCCTGCACTCTCTGACAGCGCACTAGCTATTTTACAGATGAGTGGTCAGTGAAGCACTACAGGGGCCCCCTCTTAGATGCTTATTCATGAGGGTGAGGCTGTTTATATGAGCTAAATATTAATGTCGATGTAGTGTATGGAATGCTTGAGAGACTTTGTAAATTCAGAGAGCTGGCATTTGGCAGCTGGCAGATGGAATACGCATAGGGGTGACACTTAAGCATGCAGTTTATAAAACATATTATACAATATGTTTAACGTGCTCATCCAACACTTCCTCCAGGAACTACTAATTAAAAAAGGTTTCTCCCCCCTGTGCTGCAGTGACAGCTTGAAACTCTTCTGAGAAGGCTTGAGAGTAGATGTTGGTCTGTTGCATTAAAGATTTCATTGCATTCAACCAAGAACTGAATTGGTGAGCTTGGATGATTAGATCATAGATCTCCACTTCAACTCACCTCAACAGTATCAGCTGGAGATCCATCAATTCAGACAGCACAATTACAGGACTATGCTCAGGTGACTGAGGGGTACCTCAGTGGTTCCCATCTTTAGTCTCTGTCCTGCTCATGAATTGGTATCTTGTTCTAACACACTACCATCAACTCTGGATGGGTCTGTTGATTAGTTGAGTTGTAGGATCAGGGTTGTTGGGAGTGTAAACATTTGAATGTGCAAGGCAAGTTTGGGAACCACTGCTCTAGAAGACACTTTGGCACTGGACATTAGGACCTTAGGCTCAAGTGTGGCTGCTCCAGAACATCCCCCATTGCAAAAATTCAAAGTTTCTTGAAGATTTTCTAGGATCTTCCAAGAACTCAAACATTTGTCAATGCAAGAATTTTTGGTACCAAATCTGATTCCTCGGTGGCTCCTAGAGGATCTTTAAGATACTATATTTGGATCCAGCTACAAGGAACTTATTGAGTTTCTCAGATAAATTTGAGGCTTTCATCCATAAGAATGGGTTTTTCTAAGAACCTGTTCTTGAAGGCCCCTTAACGCACATTAAAAGGTTCCTATACAGAGTCAAATTGAAGAACCTTTTCCTTTATGAAGAAATTTTTATCTTATCCAATAGTATATTTCACAGAAAGTGTTGGATGTTCTATATCAGTGTCAAAATTGTCTATCTCTTCTTCTTGTCCTTATAAAGAAGTGTGTGTGTGTGTGTGTGTGTGTGTGTGTGTGTGTGTGTGTGTGTGTGTGTGTGTTTTCTTTTTACTTTTAAACGACATCTCTTAATTCTACTTCAGGGAGGAAATAATGAGAATTGGTGAGGTAAAATATCTCTATACAGATGGATGACTTTGCCCTTGGCTTAGTATTACTCAAGAACAAACCGCCAAGCTGAGGTGTAGTAGATATTCTTTTCATGTTGCCCACCTGGAATTTCATTCCAATTAATTTGTTCCTTCCCCTTGGCTTTCAGTTCGCTCCTCATTTTGCTTCAAAGTGAGTACGCTGCACAGCAGTGGGCTAACCTGCTGAATGGTTGAGTCTGTTCTGTATTAGATCATTAGGTCTTACTTGAGTGTCATAAGAAGCAACTCCTTAAGGCTGCGAGACTGTTTTAGATGTCCATGTTTTGTCAAACCATGTAGTATGGCTCTTTTTGGCACAGTGGCACAGGATGAAGCCTCGCACCAGCATGCATTAACATGGCACCGCTGTAGAACAGGTCATCCTGGCTCGCTCTCGTCCCGGCGTAAAGATGGCGAGCGCACAAACACTTCCTGGGAGGGAAAGCGGCACACTAGCACACTTGTGTAAATCAGCCTCGCTAAATGTTTGATGTTTTAAAGTAAATATGTCTACTTTCAGGCCTCCCCCTCTCACAGTGGAGTGCTATGCCTTGGACAAGGGCCCCATTGAGAGCTTCCCAAGAGGGGAGTGTTTAAAGTTTTAGAGGTTTTAGGGGGTGGGTGGTGGGTGGGGGGTGGATAGTGGCTTGCATGCCAACACACACTGAACCAGAAAGGCCCGTACAGAGACACGGCAAGGCAAGGAGGCAAGGGCCCCATCGACTCTGCCTGCAGAGAAAGGATAGCAGAGCAGGTTATTGATTATTTCTAAATATTATATATATTAATATATTTATACACTATGAGCTGCACGCCATTGTACCTTTCTTTGCACAGGCAAGGTTTAAATAAGGCAATTACTCACCGTATAAAATGCGTATATAACTCCAACACATCGTTCCAGCATGGTCTTGTACAAAGCATGAATTATGTGAGTTTCAAACAGCTTGCCAGACACAGTTATATGACTGAACAAACACATTTAAACAAAATTCCGCATTTTAGTATATTTGCAACATTGCTTTTATTTTATTTATTGATGCATATATTATATTCTTCCTGCGAGGTTCAGATATGAGTATAAGCACCAATAGAACAAATGGAACATATGCACCCCCACTTTGTAGGAGAGGGGTAATGAAGAAGACTGAATTCCAGTGTAAATAACTCATTTATGGAAACCTCTTCCTGCCAGTTGGTGTAATATCACATTGGTTTGACTTGTTTTCTCTGCATTGTGGTGTATTATGTTGCGAGATTTAATTACTTTAGGAAGATTTTAACTTAAGCCCTATTAGGATTACACCTCGTCAGTACAACAAAATTGTTCTCTTTCCAATGTTTCCAAATTTAAAAAGTCAGGGTCAGAATGCAGGATCAGAGACAAAACAGAGCCCCTGGAGCAGAGTTAAGTGCCTTGCTTAAGGGCAGATTAGCAGATGCAGGTATTGAACCCACAACCCTGTGATCAATAACCCTGTAATCACTAAGCCACCACTGCTGCTGCACTTCTGCTACACATTTTTTGGCCACTGCCATGCATTGTATTTAGTGTCTGAGGGCACACTTTCCAAGTCAAAACAATAAAATGACATCAGATCATTGTTGGAAATGATGCTGGTACTAAACATTTTAGTATTTTTCCTGATATATTTATTGCTGTTCTGATTCATTACTTTCATTATTTACTTTCATAGTTTCATTACTGAAACTATTACAGCATTATTATTCTCAAGATTGTGACACATCATGCAAAAGTGGTGGAGAAAGCATGACATCACTTTTTATTCCTGATAGGTTTAATTCACAGTGACAGAGTTAGCTCCAAGCTAATTTTGTTATGTATTTCACCTGTTTATAGCCCTCAGCATGGAATTCATTGGGGGTTAGCTGGAGAAAGGCCTGAGAGCACTGCCTGCCTGACAGCCCCTGGGCACTAGTTTGAACCTTGGTGCTCAGAGGATGAGCTACCGAGGCAGGAGAAAACATGCCGTAGAAATAGCAACCCACACTGGAGCACTTCCAGGTAGTCGTGAAGACCTCTGAGCTGTCGGTGGAGTAACAGCTTCACTTCAATCCAGACAGGGTGGATGCATCAGTTGCTAAGAATGGAAGAATTATGGGCCTGTGACAGTTCTGTGATGAATGGACTGAAATGCCATCAGAAAACGCTGGTGTGATGTATTGCCTTAGCACTTTGAAGGAACTTTGTGCAGTTGTGAATTTGGTGGAGTATTCCTTTAACTCCTCAGTGCTCACGTAAGCACACCCACGAGCTTGCTCACTGGGGTTTATCACACCCACACTATCTGCACCTCTGCTGCATAACACCATTTATGAAAGGATATTTATCAACTGTAAAGGGCAGTGTGGCACTTACAGGACACTGTAACATAGTGCTCAGATGTATCCTCATCAGATGTGTTGCTTCTTAGCTGACTGATGAAAATGTGCTGTAATTCAGTGCTATTAAGTGGATCGAAAAAGTCTCTTATTTCCAAATAAAACTGGAGAAATGTATTGTTTGTTGCTAAATGTCTTGTAAATAAATGTTACCTCATTGGCAAAAGACTGCCTTCTACAATTATTTTACTCTTATTGGCCACAAAATCCATAATTAGATTGATAACATGCTCTTTAAAATGGTTTGTTCATTCAGTGTAAAAATTACTTTGTGCGGAAAACCAGCTGAACTGCGTTTTATTAACCTACTTTGACACTTTGAATAAACCATTATGTAATTTAAAGTAGTTTTGACTTGGATAATTTTGCTTCTGTTGATTGTTAGCACATGAAGTCATTTCTGCTTCATTTTTTTTTACAGTGTAGAGTGCAGTCTCAATTTTCAGTTTGAGAGCATTCAACATTATTAAAATACAACATTTGGAACTGCAACTGTGTTAGACCCAAGGTAACACCCTACCCAGAATCAAACATGCCTAACAGTTTAAGTTTGTGTACGAGATGCCAAACACCTCATTCATCAAAATGGGGACATTCTGCAAATATGTTGTTGAGGCTAAATGAGGCAGTTGCAGTAGTTGTTTTGATCAAAAATGAGAGCTTAGCAGAAATGATTATGATTCAAGTGACATTTAACTGGGTAATGGTCAGATCTCCCAGATGGACAATGATCTACAGCAGTAAAAGTATTCTCTGTTTGCAATTTTAACATTTTAATGGGACCCAGTCCGCTGACTTAAACCACACCAATGATGAGGTGGGCAATATGGTAAAAATATTATACCAGAATTGGGGATCTGACTTCAGTTCCAAGACTGATACTAATACATAAATTTTGCATATCAGTTGATACCTTGAATTAATCCACCGTAAGAGATGTAATTAATCAAGATGGACTTAAACTTCACTTTAACACTAACTGTGTAAAACAAAATATAACAGATTAAAACACACATAATGTATGGAATGTCTATTTACAATAATACAGGACCATGACAAAGCACTTAAATTCTAATTAAAAAAATAAATTATTAAAATTAAAAAAGAATAAATTATTAATAAGTAGTAAATAGACTGGAGAGGATATTTGTAATGAGTACATTATAATACTTGATAGTGATCCAAATAAAGTGAAAAAACTGAACTTGTTTGTTTGTTATTTAAGTGTTTATTAGAAATATGGCTTCATGACTGAAATTTATGACTTTCACAATGACTTTCACTTACAGTGAAATTTGAACTTGTAAAGAGCAGCAGGCAGCCCCTTCCTTCTTAATTGTAATCTATTGATATTAAAACTTTTGGTGCTAGACAGTGTCAGTGCAGCTGTGTGTTTAGTTGTGTCTGTGAGACTGTGAGTTTGCTTTCCCTCCATCCCCTGGAATGCTCATTGATTTTTTTATACAAAATGCTGCTAAAACAGCTCTTCATATACTCTCCCGTACTCTTAAATACCTTTAATTCAAATTTCATCCAGGAAAACAGGGCTAATTAAACCCTCTGTATTGACATATACATTTGATCAGTGTTCTTTACACACTGACGATATCCTCAAAATGATCTTAGATGATGCTCCAGGCTCAGAGAAAACTATATCTGAAACTTCCTCACTGTGGTTTTAGGGTTACTTCTCTACTGGAAATGAATCTCTGCATCATTTTAACATCCATGGGAAAGGGGCTTACAGCCAGGCTCTGTGATGAAACTCCCTGACCCCCTGTGGTACTGGTTCTATTTCCGAGGGCCTGGGGAGGCCTGGCTCAGCTGCCCCATGCGGCGAGCAGGAGTCAGGGTTTAGATCCATGCTGCTGGAGCCAGTGGAGAAGAGAAGGGTTCACATGACCCAGCCCCCCACCCCCGCCAACCTCCCTATCTCCCCCTACTGTTAACAGTAAACACGTCTTTGCTGGCATCATGCCCAGTGACACTAGGCAGTTTACAATGTGGCGGCGGTACACACTTTGACTTTGCGAATGCACGCTCCTATTCATTAGGGCTTCGAAAATGACAGAGCTGCTGCCACTGTGTCCTGAATGGAATAAACAAGACATAAAATAGAGGCTTGTTAAACGCAGACAGCCAATTTGTGCTGCCATTATGCCGTGTTAAGTCTTTTTTTTCCTCTGCTGAAAGATGGCACATTAAAATAAAAACTTGCATCCAAGGCCAGAATCAGAAATGACTCCTCTTCCAGGTCTTTCATTCACAGTGATTTATAGTAAGGGTGTGAATGAAGAAACAACCTGAGAGACTGATATAAAATATTTGAGTGTCCTTCATGAGCAGTGGCTTTTTAATCACTGGATGCATTTCTTTGAAAAACTCAGATTTGACACTTTATTTAGGAACAACAGTAAACACAATTTAGTAACAAGAAGGCTGTTTACCATTGTAAAACTCTCTATTACATTGTGAAGATTTAAAAATTCTTCAGCCCATATCCTTCATTCCAAAGTTCACGCATAATGTTTGTTTGGCTTCATGAACCAATAAGCAATTTATATTTACAGTTTATTTTCTTAAAAAAACCCAATTTATCATATAGGAGCACTTTGTAGTTCTATAATTACATGTAGTCCATCTGTTTATCTGCATATTTTGTTACCCTCCTTTCATCCTGTTCTTCGGTGGTCAGGAACCTGCAGTGCCACCTCAGAGTAGGTATTATGTGGGCGGTGGGTCTTTCTTTTTCAGTTTTGTGGTGACACTGACGTGACGTGTTGGTGTGTGTTGTGCTGATATAAGTGGATCAGACACAGCAGTGCTGCTGGAGTGTTCCAACCCCTAAGTGTTGCTGCTGGACTGAGAACATTCCACCAACCATAAATATCCAACCCAATGTGTCCTGAGGGAAACATCCTGTGAGCAGTGATGAATGACACAAACCGTGCAGCACCGGTGAGCTTCTGTCTCTGACTTCACATCTACAAGGTAGATGAACTGAGTGGCAGGGTCTAATAGAGTGGACAGTGAATGGACACAGAGTTTAAACACTCCTGCAGCACTGCTGTGTCTGATCCACTCATACCAGCACAGGACAACACACAGGAACATGCCACTGCTGATATGTGGTGGTCCTGTGGGGTCCTGAGCATTGGAAAACAGGGTGAAAAAGTCTGAAGTAGAAAATTAAATTAGATATCGCTACCACACTAAAACTTTCCTCAATTTTTGTTTTTCTGTTTTTGACATAATTAGAATCTGGCAGTGGTTCTGTACATTGTGTCAACACTTCCTGATGAACAACATTTTGAGGTGTATGTTGGGTCCAGTCCACTACCCCTTGTTGTGTACACCGATCAGCTGAGTGGGCATTCACACAACACTTTTTGTTGCGTCCTACCCCTAGGGGACGTAACACCAGTAGATACAAGGTTTTGGCATGACAGTGAGGATATATAAGACTGTATGGCAAGTATGCATTTGAATAGATGTGGCTTTGAAGGACCAGCAGGAGAATTTTAAAGTGGTTGTTACCGAATCACTATAGATTCATTAAGACAGTTGTTTGTAATTGCTGTTTTTTGAATAATTGAGTGCAATCGATTCATCATTGATAAGCCTTGTGCTAAGTTTATCAAACCCAGCATGGCAGCAGGGTTGTTGTGGCATCATCCAGGAAGCAACTTCTATACAGTGCCTTGCGAAAGGGATTTTTTGTGTTTTGCTACCTCACAACTTGGAACAGCAATCTTCAAGCCTGGGCTTTGACAAGGCCATTCCAATACATTTACACGTTTGCCCTTAAACCACTCGAGTGTTGCTTTAACAGTGTGCTTTGGGTCATTGTCCTGTTGGAAGGTGAACCTCCGTCCCAGGCTCTAACTGACTGACTGAAACAGGTTTTGTTCAAGAATATCCCTGTATTTAGCACCATTTGTCTTCCAATTGTCCCAGACAGTTTTCCAGTCCCAGCCTCAGACAAACTTCTTCACAGCATAATGCTGCCACCACCATGTTTCAATGTGGTGATGGTGTTCTTGGGATGATGTTTGTTTTGCACCAAACGTAGTGTGTTCCTTGTTCAATTATGGTCTTATTTGACCCGAGCACCTTCCTCCATACATTTGTGGAGTCTCCCTCATGCCTTTTGGCAAATTCCAAACAAGCCTAATTCTGTCTGTAAGTAAAGGCTTTTTTTGGCCACTCTTCCATAAAGCCCAGCTCCATGGAGTGTATGGTTTATTGTGATTGTATGGACAGATACTCCAGTCCCTGCAGCTCCTTCAGGGTTACCTTTGGTCTGTGTACTACCTCTCTGTTTAATGCCCTCCTTGCCTGGTCTGAGAGTTTTGGTGGATGGCCCTCTCTTGGCAGGATTATTATGGTATCATTTGATGATAATGGATTTGATAATAGACTTGATGGTGCTCTGGGGGGTCATCAGAGATTTGGATATTTTTAATAATCCAACCCTGACTTGTACTTTTCAACAACTTTGTCCCAGATTTGTTTTTGGTCTTCATGGTAGTGTTTGATCAGTGGTTTCAGTTGCTGGTGTGGCAGCCTCTGGGGCCTTTCAGAAAAGGTGTGTATATACTAGCAGATTATGTGACACTTAAATCACACATAGGTGAACTTCTTTTCACTAATCATGTGACTTCTGAAGGTAATTGGTGAATAGGGGTTTCATACACATCCAATCCAGATTAAAACATTAAAATACAGGTTGTAATGACACAAAATAGGTGAAAACCCAAGGGGTGGGAATACTTTCACTAGGCTCTGTATCTTTTTGACATGACGGCCTGTGTGCTGGTAGTGACCTCAGGCCACAAGTCTTCTTTTTCTGAGTTCTGGATAAGCTCCAGCCTCTCTCCCCTCCAGCACTCCAGCCACCGCTGAGGCATGTTGCTTATCGCCTTTGGATCTTCGCCACTAATGAGGACTAGACTTGGCCAAGATTTATCTGCATGTAAACGCACGTTTGATCCCCCGTCAATTATCTCTCCTACTAGTGTCTGCCCTCTGAAGTCTTAATGATGACACTGGCAGAAATGTCATCTTGCTGAGACTACCGCCCCCAACTCTCCCTGTGCGTGCACACACACACACACACACCCACACTGTTCTGGATGACACTGACACGGTCAACCCTAGCCAAACTCCCACAGCAATCTCACCTGATCTTCCCAGAGAGCACGCTGCAGTCACTTCTACACTCTAGGAGAGAATGGAGTGCGATCGAGTTCCAAACAGGCGGAGAGCCAGAACTGCTGTCATTTTAGCCATAGCTCACAAGAAACAAAGACTGTCTGGAAGAGCTGGTTTTGTTT
The DNA here is from genome assembly GCA_034509495.1 of Acestrorhynchus altus. Classification (NCBI taxonomy): domain Eukaryota; kingdom Metazoa; phylum Chordata; class Actinopteri; order Characiformes; family Acestrorhynchidae; genus Acestrorhynchus; species Acestrorhynchus altus. Next base: position 11,495,530 of record CM067509.1, on the reverse strand, counting down.
TCTCTTAGGCTGTGTCTTTTTTCCCCATGAGTCACTGTAACTTTATTCGTGGGCTGTTTTGCTTATTCATCTTAATCTGCAGCTTGGACTTTGGGTTGTTTATTGATATGAATAATAGAACTATATTAATTAGTAAAGCAGTTAGGGACTTTATTTCACACAATATTGACTGCTCAAAAGTCTGAGGAACTCTTTAAGATTTGCTTTTATGAATGATTAATAATAGTCACAGACAGATTCAGAGGCCCAACACTTCACTTTTCATTTCATTCAGAGCTGATGCTTCATTTGAAGAACTATTTAGTGATGACAGTTTTTGAGCAGTCATATTGATATATAATCTAGTGGGTATCAACACCCCTCTTCCTTTGGCAGACTAGGTTTTGAATTCCAGGCTGGGTAAGGACACCACACATCACCAGTAAGACATATTGTAGACTCCTAATTCTGCATTCACTTACTTGTGTAACATGATTCAAATATAATCTTCTCTAGATAAGAGCTCTAGATCCAAACCCAATAAAGGTAAATGTAATGTCAGAAAAAGTACTATACAGGTAAACGTACAAACAACACTGTGTACCTTAAATGAGATTTAGAACGCTTTAAGACCCACATTAGTAGGTCAAAACTCCACTGCTTGTACTTAGATGTGCACCAAACAGCTGAACCATGGTTCTCCTATAATCGTGGGTCTGTGTCCACTTCCAACTGGACCAGTTTTCTGGATTTAGTCTCATATATTCCTGCAGTTAAACAGTATTTGAGAGTGATATATCACCATAACAAATGTAATATATAATTAATAAAGAATACTTTTATTTTATAGTTAGTTTTGTTAAAATTGCAATCTAAAAGCTGTTAAACCAGATAATTAATCTATTTATCACATTTCAATTAACAGTGTAGTCCTGTAATTTGAATATGATTTCCTGGAGAACATTTATACAGGAAATATCTTGTAAATTTCACTGGTGAAAATGTGTAATTTAATAAACACAACATTATTTTACAGTGTTGGGTGCTGTGCTCATGGGGAAACTCAGACATGAATGTTGAGGCAGGAGAAAGTGCCATTCCTTCACTCTCCCTGACCCAAATTCCTGCAGGTCCAGGGGATTGAAATGGCAACCTTCCAGTCCCAAGCCTGCTTCTCTAACGTTTAGGCCACAGCTGTCTGTTTGTTTTCTCAGTCGGTTTTCTCAGTGCAGAGGCTTTGATTTTGTCCCTCAGACTGAAGAATGCCAGTTAGATCGATTGGCTGTTGATGCATAATTAAAATTGTAGTAAAGAAGTAGTATGGGTTATTTTACTACTCTGAATATGAAATGTGCAGAGTCTCTATTCTGCTGAAATATAAATAAAGCAATAATTGAAGAATTGTATTCCCTCACAAGATATGGAAGATGTACCCTTGCTGGTTCCACCTCTGACTTTTTTGCACCACAAAATGAACAGTTTCGTATCTTCTTCCAGTGTGTGAGGGCGGAAAACTGGCAGCACTTGGTGTCTGTCAAGCCACTTAGCATTGAATCATTTGTTTTCTCTAGTCCTTGAAAGTTGGATCTCGAGATTTACACTGAATCATTAATTACAGTCATGTCCATCAGGACAGGGAGCACGTCCTGCTCCTTTGTGATTCATCTGACTGCCAGTAATTACTTATTGGATTGGCACTTCGTTCAGTGACTTCAATTCAATTTCATTGCTAAGTTTATTAGCCTTAGTATTCTAACTGGGAGAGTGTTTGGAAAGGTGCTCTTCTTCATAAAGTGAGATGGCTGAATTATTGATTGCACTAAGTAAGGGCAAGAGGGAGAGCAGGATTTTTAAGGTCTTCCTTTTGATTTCTCTGATGTTTGATCTTACATGACGTATAGAGAGCAGGAGACCTTGAACCAGCCCTCCAATTGAAGAAATCCATATCAAGATCCAACAATTCTATACTTTGACCATTGAGATGAGGGAATATTATAAATCTACAGTTAAATAGAGTCCACCATTCCACTGAAACCAGTAAGGTTAGATTCGTGGCTCACAAAAACCTTTAAGTAGGTTGGATAGTAGGTCGGTTTGTACACTTTCTTTGAACTAAGACGAATGGCCTACTTAAGAAATCAACATGCAATTCAGACATCAATCATTCCAGGCTGTTAGAGACAGTAATGTAACATTCATCAGAAAAAGCTTTAATCCTAGAGTTGTTATGCTACAAGTTTGTCGTCAGAATCTCTAAGAGTACACATGAAGCACTTTAGCTATGCTTTTGCTCAGCAGACTGTGAAATTTGTCTAGCCAGTACAAGACAAACCATCTCATTATTTCCTTTGAAGTATGTCAGGGTGCGTCTTAAGCGTGTCGCTAACATATACTCTCCACTCCATGTGTGTGAGATGATGGGGTAATTTTGGTGGAAAATGGCCTCTGAGATTTTCAGTTTTATTCATGGATTAGAGGAGGGTGACCTGTACAGTTTTATATATTGCTGCAAATAATTCTTTGACTGTGTAACTGGTTTCTATGTAGACCCACATACAGACGATATTCTGCCAATCCAAAGAATGCTTTAAACAAGCAGATAATTTCAGGGGTCAGCAGATGAAATGAGAGGAAACTCCATTTTGTCCAATTTAAAAAAAATGACCATCATTGGAGCCACTGCTTGTTTTTCAGAGATAATAAATCAGCCCAAACAAAGACCGTCTCTCTTCAGGGTTGCTCGAGTTTACTCGTTTATGTCTCTCTTAGTATCTGATCCCTTGAAATCATACAATGACAGCAGTAGTGCTAATGGATGGTTTAATTCACTACTATAAAGCAGGCTGTGTTAAGGGTGCCGTAGAATTACTTGCATCCGATATCAGAGTACAAAGGATACGTTGCAGTGAGAGCCTCGCTAAACATCAAGGTCGTGCTCTTTTTACACTTCACTTGAAAGCTTTATTCCAGATTTATTCCATTAAAACAGTCCATCATCATATAATGAATTTATTGTTTGACATCAGCAAGCTACCTGTTCCCACCCTCACTCTTTTTCAGCTACCAGATAAAAGATCTAAAAGACAGTTAGTTGAGGTAACAGCTCCTGAACTGAAGACTTGATGTAACTTTCAAGCTGGGTGTCGTCTACTGTGATGTCTGTGGTCTCCTTCTGGGCTTAACATAATGTGACATCAGTAAAATTGTAAAAAGAGCAGCTCTTGGAGAAAGGGAATTGTACTGTTCTTTCACAGGCACCTCAGTGAGGCATCTGATGTTTCCAGCAGTGTTGACATTTTCATTTTCATTTGTCACTAATTGAAGTTTTCTGAGCATGTCTGGTATAACGTGACCTTTAGGGTCTTTGGCAGGTGAATGGTGCAAGACCCTTACGTCTGTTACCATGTGACCACAGTGAGAGTGGCATATGTTATGCATAACACTTTAAACCCTGAAAGCCTTGTATGCTGGCCCACTCTTCTGTTCCTTGTACTCAATGTCTTTGGAGTTCCTTAGACTTTTATTTTTCATCCCGTTAGTTTCGTAACATTTACTGAATAATGTACTGTAGTTTTAAAATGATCTGTCTGAAATAGGGCTAAATCACATACAGTATGGATTAAACCTTTGTTGATTTGTTCCTAGAATTATCTGTTACTTTATGAACATCTTTATGAAGATGATGCATTGTATGGATAAATATTGGTTCACATACACATTACACCTACATCCCATTCTAAATCCATAGGCTTTAATGTGGAGTTGGCTGAGGGATGACCTGGCTTCCAATCTCTGTTCTAGTTGATCCCCAAGGTGTTCGAGAGGCAGAACAGTCAATTTCTTCCACCTCAAACTCACTCAGCACAACCTACATTGACCTTGCTTTTGGTACTGCTGGAGTAGAAATCGGCTCTCCCTAAAAGTGGGAAGCAGGAACTGAGGGGTTTAGCCTAACCCATAAAAAAACGAACCGTAGCATTATCCCTCCTCTACCAAACGTGGCAATGCATTGAGGCAGGTTATGTTTTCCTGGAATTCGCCAAACCTAGACTCATTCCTTAGACTGCCAGATAGAGAAGCATGATGTGTCACTCTACAGAACATGCTTCCATTGCTCCAGAGTCCAATGGTTGTGTAATTTGCACCACTCCATCCTCGATCATTGGTGACTTTTATGTATGATGTGCCTCAGCAGTTGATGGCCCTGCTTTGTAATTTGACGTGGTGCCACTTCATGGCTGAGTTGTTGTGGTTTCTGAATGCTTCCACTTGTCAATAATACCACTTATTCTTGATTGTGGAAAATTTCACAAGTGATATGTTACAACCGTGGCACCATGCTCAAATCCAGTGACCTCTTTACGGTGCTTGGTTTTCAAAAAAGTTATTTTATATAAACTTTTGTTTGCTATTCATTTTGTCTTTCTGTTATTATGTGAGGAGCTATAAAGAAGATCTGCTTGTGTTTCTGGAGCTGTATGTTGTCGACCACTGGAGTAGAATTTGCAGCCAATTTCGTCTCATTACATTCTTACTGAACAACCGACTGGTGACGGAGTCTACGCTGTCTAGACTTTATATCTGCTTGTGCCTCTGCATGTAATGTGTTATGGTCTGAAAAACTGCATGTATGGTCAAAGGTGGATCTCCTTGCCCTTAGGTCACCCCCCCCACATACCACATACACACACTTTGTAAATCTTCTTTGTCGTGGGCGATATAAGAATCACCTCATTTACCTGAAGGTTTTCCAAAGAGAGGGCCTCACATGTAGGTTGATGGAATATTCTGTTGAAAAAGAGAGGCGGATGGCACTTATGGAAATGTCAATGTGTCTGACGGCCTCTGTAGGACTCCTCTGTGTCTCGCAGGGCTCTTTCAGTAGCTCTGCAGTTCCATCCTTCCCACATTCATCCAGGGCTGAGTGTTATTACGTCCACAGTGGGCGGCATAATTACTGCAGCTCCGCTCTGTTTGGCTGCAGTCACACCGGGGATGGCACGGCAGCCACCCCAGCAGGTGGTCTTCCCGCCTCACAGAGAGTACTCTCAGCCTTTCACTCGCTGTCATTTGTTTTGTTCCTGCATGCCCAAGGTCCTGCTGGCTAACTGGAGGGAGAGAGAGAATAGAAACTCACCAACTCCTGCACAGCCCAGACATTTGCTGTGTGTCTTTTCTGCAAGTGCATTCATAGGAAAGTTTTTGCAAGTTTTTTAAAGTTTGTATATTTTGCTGCAGCATATGAAAAAGTACGACTGAACCAAGTTTAGACCAGGAATACATCAGTCTGGTATCCTGAACTGTTATGGGCTCTGATACTGAACTTATTAAATTCATCAATTATTGACCAGACATAATCCATCTGCGTTCAATACTGTTTCAATGTTCAATCCATGGTTGTTATAAAATGTCAACAAGGATTGTCAAAGAGCCTACCTTGTCATATACTACATTTCTTTCCTACTATATATCCATTTTTTGTTTCAAGTTAAAATATTCATTCTTCAAAATATGACTCCCAAGAACCATTTGGATGCTAATATAGATGGTTAATCTTTTAAATAACCCTTTAAAAATGTTTTTATTTTTCACCAAGAAATATGCACATCAAACAACAAGCCTGTGATATTAAGTAGAAAAGTGTATTTTATTAAAAAAAAAAAAGAAAAAAAAAGAATGATTACACAGCTTAAGAGATTTCCATTTCCAGGCAGGTACTAAACTGTTGCTTTGTGCTCGCCAGGGTGAAACTGTTTTTACTAAACAGTTGATATGGTTCCTTAGGTGGTTGATACGGTGTTGCTAAGTCAGTGTTATGATGTTCCTAAAATTTACCATGTGGTTGCTATTATATCCCTGATGGTTGCTAAGGCGATCCAGGTGGTTGGAAATGTGTTGTTAAGTGAGCACTATGATGTTGCTAAGGGTATGTATTGGTGATTGCTTTTGTCTCACAGGTGATTGCTATAGTCCAATAGCTGGTTTTGCCTATATTGATGTCATACCTTCAGTAAGGTTTTATCACACTGATTTATCAGTCTACTCATGCTTTAGCAGTTGTCTTTGTAAAGAAGTAATTTGTCATTCTGACATTTTATTGCCTTTTTCAAAACATGTTGGCCTTAAAAAAAGTAAATTAACTTCATTTTTACATTTTAAGCATTTCATTCTATTGCAACACTGTTTATATGCATACATGAGATGAATATGAAAGATAGATAGAGAAGATACTCAGATCTAGCACAGTGAGGTAACTGGAGGGGAAAAACTGGATGCATTTGCTTTTGAAATTGTATGAATCTTATTTTTTCTCAATTTCTTTTTTTGCTGTTCAGATTTTTTCTTTTCTTTTTTTTTCATTCATTTCTTAACAGTTTTTGTGGGTCCTGCTCCTTCACAAATGAATTTGGACTAAGATTAAGCAAATGCATCTGTTTTAGTGGCATTTTTTTTTTAGGTGGTCATTTTCCAGATAACCAACTTTCATCACTCTTGCTGAAAACCAGTGCTGAAGCTACATAATCATTTAGCTACAGTTATGCCTCTGCAGAGACAAATTAAAACCTGCAGATCAAAACCCAAGCTCTGCAGGCCAGGCTGCTCGCTTCAGTCACCCTCCTCCCCACCTGCTGTAGCATTCTGAATATTTAGCTGGCTAGAAGTTTCCCTTAATGCTGTGCCCCAGGGATCTGGTTGAAGTCTGTAAGTAAATGTTTATCCCACAGTGAACACCTGGCTGTTTGGAGAACATGCCTGCAGAGCACAGCTCCTCGCATGTAGTAGTGTGGCAGGCAGGGAGCTATACAAACAGCGCTGCCACCATAATATGTTGAGGGACACGAGGACAAGCTTGTTTCTCTTTTAAACACCGTTCCTGAATGAATCCTTTCAGGTGGGCTGATGTTACCCAGAGAAACGTACTGCTCACACATTTGCCAGGATTGTGTCACTGGCTTTCATTCAAAGACCGGAGAGCTTTCTAATGGCTTTGTGATTTAATTACTGCATGCTGGCATGCCGTGGAGGACTGTTCCAAATGCAAAGGAGTGGCGAACGTCACAGAGCTGCCATACGTGTTGCATCCTCAGTCAGGATCTTAAAAGGCCTTCAGAAACGAGAGCGAGGGGAATGAAAGGCAACATCAGCAGGTGGAAGTCTGGCAAATTGAGTAAGTGTAGGATTAGGAACATTGCACTTAAATGGAAACATGCTTTTGTTCTGTTTAGTAGAAATTACAGGAAGGTCCAGCTACATTATTGCTTTTGTTCAAGGGGTTTCCTACTGTGTAGTAGCATTGGTTTGTACATGAAAATATATCACACAAGATGTATCACAATAATTAAGATACCATAGCATGGAACACTTTCACCTTTCAGCAAAGAAAGTGCCATTAACTATATAAACTTGGTAAAGAGTGCCCCTGTGCACCCAAAACAGGGTTAGAGAATATTCCAATTACAAACCTCCTAAAACTGTTTTGAAAGTCTTGACTCTTTTTTTTTTTACCATCCTGACTTGTGTTGACTGAGAGGGATCTCAAAAATAAAAGCTGAAGAAGTGAGCAAGAATCCATGCAGACCTAAATCCCTAGCTGACCTGCTTTTACTCTTCAGTGTTTTTGGGGACAGTCATTAACCATGATCTGATGGAGAATGGGGCTTGAAACCAAATGAATGTTTACAGGACATCCTAATAATGTGTCATCATTCAACCCACAGATGTGGCCACAAATTTTCACAAATCAGTGGTAAATTAACAGAAACAGCTTAGATATAAAGGGAGGCTGGAAAACATCTGCATAAAAATTAATTATGACCCTGAAATGCACTGCGGTTTCCCAGTGGTGGGTGGTTGGTGCTTGGCACTGAAGATAGCACATTGCATATGAATGAATAGCTCTGCGTCCGTTATTGTGGACTGTGAAGGTGCTCAGATTATTAACACATTGAAACAGCTGTACTAACGTGACATTATGCAAGGGATCACAACGTGACAGTGTAACATGAATTTAAAGGCAGTACACATATCTATAAATGCCTGCGGTGAAACTGCACATACAGTATTTTGCATTTTACATCCAGTACTAAATGGAAAAAAAATCTTGTTACATTAATGTGGCAACATAACTGAATCCCCAGCTCTGATACCTCAGCCAGAGTGCCACCATCTGGGTGATGTATGGCCAGTTGTGCTCTCTCTGACTCCGGCTGCTGCTGAAACTTGGGCCACAGTGTTGGTGTCGTAATCCCCTGAGGCACTCAAAGCCAGCCTGAAAATCTGAAATTCTTCATATTTAGCAGCATTGATTTTTTAACACGAATTTCCGTAGACATTTTCTGCTTTACTGAGGCTAGTAATTGCTTTGTCATTGTATTTATTTATGCTCAATGTAGCAGTGCTGCTGGTTTCAGTGGTGGATACTGCTGCCTAAGCTGCAGTGACCTTTTAAAGCAATGACTCTCAGTTGTTAATAGATTTATTGAACGTGAACTTGGCTCTCTAGCCAGTCAGATCTTCAGAGTAGGGGTTCCTTCAAGAGTCTCATTATTTACTCCTTAATTACTCTGGCCTGGGTCCTCTCCCGGCTATGCACTTCAGCATACAGAACCGACTTGGGCTGGTTCCATAGAAACAAGGGGAACTCACAGGCTGATGGCCACGAGAGCTCTTGGAGGAAGTCTAGATGCTCCAGAAGCTTTCTGTGCTGCCTGATATTAATGAATTACTGCTGCCTCCATCAGCTGTGTAATCTGAGGGGTGCGGTTAAGTGTAAACAACAATTGTGGTGATGGATAATATCCTGTCAGAGTGAAGGAAGGAGCTTGATTGGCTATAAGGTTGCACAGTTCATTCTTACAATCACAATTAGAGGTCACACAGGCAGTTGTTACAGACTTATACACAACTAATCATAGTAATAATTATACATAGATCTGTGGTATATTTTATATATATATATATATATATATATATATCTCATAGATGTATCAAAGCATGTGGTCGTACAGGTCTACCAGCAGTGATATAAATCCCAGTGTCTCTTCACCCACTCTGGGCTCACTGTGAGGAGAAGTGAACTAAGGCCTCTTGCGTGCCACTCTGCTCGATATGTTTGTTTTGTTTATAAACTGTGAAACATGCCAGTGGTCCCTGTGCCTTAGTTCTATTTTTGGCCATCAGTTCTGAGGACTGGGATTTTTGCCAATGCTGGTAGAAATTTGGCTACTTCCTTCACACTGCAGCCTTTGACACACCCAAGTGCAATCACTCCTTTTAGTCCATAATGAACATCTGCTTTGTGACCCATTTGCCACACATAGACCTTCACTGCACTGCACCACCTCCGCTCAACCTAAGAATTCCGACACACAGACAGGCTTCTAAACATTTTATGGTTGAGCTAGGGCTGGGCAATATATTGATATTTATATCGATATCAGGATACAGTATCCTTTTTTTTTTCTTTTTAGGTCTTAAAGTTCTGTTTCAATCTCACAGAAAAACCATTTCTCTGCTCCCTCAATCTCTGCTCCATCCACAGCTCCTCCTCTGCTCAGCTCCCCTGTGCTCCAACTTGCTTTCTCAAACACACATGATGGAGGGCTGTGGATGAATTAGTGTGTATAAAGACGTTTAGACCAGATTTCAATATATTTATTTTTTAAGACTTCATGGAATGTCCTGATTTTTTTCACATTGTATTTTTCACATCACATATTGTATCGTAAATATCACCATTCAGCTAAGACACATTAGGATATGATTTTTTTCTTTGTCCATATCGCCCAGCCCTAGGTTGATCTAGAAACACAGAGAGGTCTCTTCTGGTCTCTTGCTGAAATATTATGAAATATCATGTTCCTCCAAACAGCAGATGTCCAGCCTGACTGACCTCGACACAAACCACAGTTGGCAGTTTTGGAAGCCTTCTGCAATGCTTATGGTTATTGTTTTGTTGGGGAACTTTTTGTTTCACCCTCTGTTGCTTCTTTTACATGTAATGTACTAAATAGAGTGCATAATCAACTCTGCTGTTATTCCATTTTGTTTCATTCATTTCAATGTTAGCTCTGTTTCGTTCCGCAAAAAGGAAAAAAAGTAGAGAATGGGCTAATTAAAGAGGTCATACAGCAGCTCCGTGAACAATAAATGGGGGTTGTCATAGAAACAAAGAACTACGCTTTTGATTTGCTGTATTTGGCACAATGCCCTGTTTTTATGGTTCTTTTTTCATCATCAATTTCATGAAAAGTTTGAGATGATATTGCTTTCCTCCTGCATGCAAATTGGATACTAGAGGCTGTTACTATGGTATCACAGAACGGATGTAGATGCTCTCAGTCAAGTGCGTTTCCCAAATCTGCAGCTTTACAGAGTCTTAGAAAATCATATGTTGCTGAAGGTTTTATTATTTTGACCATGTCACCCCCCCCCCCCCCCCCTCCCATTGTCTCTTTCTGCACCCTCTCCTTATCTCCACTTCAACAACTCTGGCCTCCCCCTCTTCTCCTTTTGAGAAAGTTAGCAGTTTGTTTATGAGTGTGGGACGACTCTGTGGCTTGCCACTCTGCCATAAAAAAGGTCTCATATACGTCCGTGTTCTTTTTTTTTTTTTTTTTTTGTCCCCAGAGGCTACAAAAGGATTGCCATCTGTTTCTGCAGCAACTCTGCACCCTGAAGGATGACATGCTCGTGATGCCTGTCTGGAAGTAGGTCTCTCTGCATTTCACACATGCTGCAGTGTGTCGTTACCACTTACCCTTACCGCATGACATGACCTCTGCAGTCAAGTCCTTTGCTGTTAACTGCATGTTGAGTTTTACCCATTACTTTTGGATCAGGGGTGACTAGTAGGGCTGGGAAAGTTATATAATGATGAAAATGTCCTGTCATTATACATTTTGTCCTGAATGTCCTGACCATGAGACATTTTCTATAATATTACAGTTTTGGTAAAACATAAAGACTTAAACTCCTTTTCAGCTTTTATCACATCCTATGAATAAGTTATTAATATTTACATTGAGAACAATGGAAACTGATCCAGTTATTTTTAAGAAGCTGTAGTCATGAGGAATCTAAGTCTGGGAGCTTAGGACATGCTAATATACACTCAAAATTAAAATGCGCAGTCAGAAAGTACATGTTAAGAATTCATGTTAATGTATCATAGCAAAAATCTCGAATCTTGGCTTGTAATTGTTTGACAATTTGAATCTGGCTGTTGTTCTGTACTTCATCAATTTCCTGATGAACAGTCCAATAGAAATACTCCTAAAAGGCTTGGAATACATTTTTACATGGACTTTCATTGAAAATGCTTTCTTGTGAAGCTGCCACTTTGGAGAGGATTTTGTGGGACAACTGCAATATGATCAGTGCCTGTTATGGCACAAAAATAAACAAGCCACATCAAAGATATTACAGTCTGATTTTATTGATTCTGTCAAAAGTAGCATAAAAATGGTTTGGTAAAATAGAGCCTGCTTAACATGAGTGAGAGAGTTACAAGCCAGATCCAGGATGTGCTTCAAATCTGAAAATAGCATATCAAAATAGCAAAAGGTGAAGGAGAACGCATCCAACTATGTAAATATGGTTTGCTCCAAGTAGATGGCTTTAATTCTTCATAATAGAGTGGTAAAATGATAAATCTCCTCTGTCTATGCTTCTGCAGTCACGCTTTTGAACTTACCGAGCAGTCCTAGACAGACGCCAATGTCAGACTGGAAGGCCACCATCTACCTGAAAGCTCAAAGAAAGTTTGAGTGAAGCTGTTATCAATTTCGAACTCTTGCACCATTTTGTCCCCTCACCTCTCCGTCTTTTACTCTCTTCCGTTTGTATCCCTGTAGGTAGTCAGTCAGGCTTTCATATGAAATCGCTTTATGCCATCTTAGAAAATGAATGTTTTGAAAAAGAGTGGTTCAGTGGAGTGCACGAAAGTGATGAAAACTTCATTGCAACTGTTAATGGTGAAACACAGCCTGAAGCTTTTTCCCCTCCACAAAGAGCAGTAATTTCAGGAGCTGTGGGAGTCTGCCTTACATGCTGCTATGTTTAATTGGCTGTTTGTGGGCTTATCAAAGCTTGAGCATTAAGGTGTGACTGTCTGAGGAATAACGTCATTTTTCCTTCACCTTTCTCCTAAGGTGCAGACCTGTCTGTAAAGCTCACAGAAATATCATGTAATGTGGCACTGCAGTTGCCATCACGGAGGAAATGTAGTTTTGCAACCACCTTGGCCGGAATAAATGCGCAGCATCCTCTGGGGCTGGCTTTTCTTCAGAGAAGAGTGCACGGATTGTCTGAGAACGTGAGATAACGAACCACAGCGCTGAGTCTGAATTTTTACCCAACCTGTTATGTGAGGGGAAGGCCAGGTCTGCTTTGCATACTTCCCAAAGCTCTGGCCTCCCCTCTGCCACAAGCCTCACCAGTGCCAGTTCCCCTCATTAGATTCCACTGTACCTTCTCCCAGAACCTGATTCCATCTGTGACCTAAATGTTCCCCAGATTACATCAGCATTGCAACAGAGTTTGGTCCCGCTCACTATTTATGAAGAAGCTCCATTCTGTTTGTTTTTATGGTGTCCTGTTCCCTGTATAACGGGGCCAAGATGCTGCCATTTTGTTTTCTTTTTCTCGTCCTGTTGTTTGCAGATATTGGATTTAGGATGACAATGAACCGGAAGAAAACAAGCCCTTTTAAAATATGAATAGAGTAAGACCTAGAATGGAACTCCTCATCTATAAGGGCGCTTTAAGGCTCTGTTTCACCCCAAGCCAAATTAAAGGCATGCCATTATCCCTGGCAAATTACCACACAGCCTTTGTGGTCCAGCCATGGTACATTAGTGTGCCTTAAGACGTGGCCTAGCTGTGCCCATTCACCTAACAAAGAGGGGGTCCGCTGGCAGATCCTTGGCTGGTCACACAGAGGAGCCATTCAGACCAGGCTGAGGGGGCCGTACGGCTAGAGAGCCTTGCCACAAGGGAGCCAAGACATACTTTCAGCCTAGTTTTGGTGCAGGAATAACATATTTAAAGATTGGAACCAATTAAGAGGTTTCAACAGATAACTGTCCAGGTGATGGACGAGAAATCAGTGGCAAGGCGTTCACAGATGCAGCGGTTACGTTACAGGCTCCAGATGCAGCAATGTGGAGTAGCTTGTGTGGTGCTGCTTTTGTGTGGGGTATAATTAGAGGGCAGAGAAATGTTGTGGCTGAACAAAATTACAATGTGGTCCGTGGCCCAGTTACTTGATTTTGGCTTGGTACAAAGTGCTTGTGGTGTCTGTGGTACTTTTGCACACACTTCAGTCAACAGCTTTTGACCAGTGTGAGTGATTTACTGTTCCAAAACAAATGTCTGTTAACATGAACCGGTCAGAAAGGCCAAAGTTCCAATAAATACCATCTTCAGTAAATATGTGCGGTTAAGTAAAGCAGAGGCAATGGGTTGAAATGAAGCGATGCACCATAAAACAGTCACAAATGCAGCAGAGCAACCCAGATTTACTACTCTGCCACTGTGTTCTGGCCATTTTATGACACATTTGTATGTGATTCAAAGGAAATAATCATAACCTCACATACATACATAAAACCCCGACCGTAGATCAAACGGTAAACCATAAATCAACTCAACTACATGAAGAATAAAGGCATCCAAAATATCATTTACACATTCAATCTCTGATTTTTGCTCTGAAATCAATTCAGTTAAAATAAAACTAGCAGCTCTAATAGTGTCCAGTGTCCATCACACAAAGTGTTGGTCACTTTCTTTTTTAATTCCATGCAGAGCCCTTTACTTGGGATAACACTTCGTCCAGTCACAATAACAAGACTAATTTGATAGGAATAATTTGCTGATGGTTCAATCAAGAAGAACAAATTAGGATTATTCATGGTTTTAATAATGCATCCCATGAATTGATAGGTTGTTCAAGGTCACCAGTTTAGCACTTGTTGATTAATTCGCCAGTAGAGAGCCTTGCATTTTGCTTGAGTTTAGCTCTTTTACACTTTTATACCAACATTGTCAGGGTTGATTTCCTTAACTTGTCCTCTTTAACAGATAGGTCTTCTAAGAGCATTAGAGGTGTGTTGGAATGTGTGTTGCCATTTTAAAATACACTCCTTTCTACCTGAAATCATTCGAAGTAATCTATTCCAAAATACAGATTTACAGCGGCGGCGACGGCAATTTTTTTGGTGAAGTTGACCTTTGATGCAGTTGTTGGCATATAATGCACATTTAAATGATGGCTCTGGCTGCAGACTTGTTGGTATTTAGTAAAGATGATGAAGAATTTAGAATGTGACCCACATTTTCATGGGTGAATGAAGACAAACAAAATGGCTGGATATTTCATTTCCTCTGCTAAGGCTAGATTTCTCTACAGTGACTTTCTGCAATGCAGCAGTTTCTACTTGGAAGAACAGTGTTTGTACAGAACACACAAAAGGCATTTTCTTTAGCCAAGTCTTCAGCTGACTGTCCCTGGATAACTTGTTTGTTCTTTTGCTTGGCTCTCTTCTGATTAAAATGAGTGGTGTGTAGTTTATTTCTATCTTATATGGAGTACTGAAGTGCTTCTGTAACTTCATTACTATCTATGACTCATTTCAGATTTCTCCAACAAGGACAGTGGTTTAGAAGCTTTCTTGTAGGACTGGATCCTTGGTTTAAGACCGCAGCACATGCTGTGACCTTAGAAAACACATCTATTTTGACTTCTGGTGTCTCTTTCTCGTTCTGAGGTTACAAGAAGAATCTGGGGTCTCTAACTTTGGGTTTTGAATAGATTGGTGAACCGTGTAATGCTTGGAGCTGATGTAGGTCCATCTCTAATATTGCTCACATAATTGAAATGCTTGCTACATCTGCCTTTGTGGTGTCTGCTGGTTTGTATTGGTGGTGCTACTTAGCTGTCTTGCCCATGACAAAAGTAAAATTCACTGCCACTCTATTTTTTGTAAGCTGGAGGCAGAGCTCTGCACCAAGCCCATATTCTCTGGCAACTGCTACCTCCCCAAAGTCATTGGGAGTAACACATCTGTTTACTTTGAAAGTATTCAGTAAAAGCAAATCATCCAACCTTTTCTGCCATCTTTGTGCTCAGTGTTGTGGGATTGATTCTATCCCATCCAATCTCAACATCACACAGACCTTGAAATATTTTCTTGGCTGGTGGTGTGACTGGTACCAGAAGGCCTAATGGATCATAGATTGAACATAGATTGCCGTATTGTCGAGTGGTGTTTAATCGCTGTGCTGAAAGTAAAAGCATCACGCCCAACATCCTATTGAATACCGAGAGCTCAAGATCCAATGTATACCTTTAACTCTGTCTTCCTTCGGAATTTCAGAAAGCACAGAACAACTATTGCAGGTCTGTTTATTAAATTGAAAACTGTTGGTGCATATTTCTTTAAACTTTTCATTGGGAACAACACTGCACAACAGTGTCAGTATCATACTGTATTTCCAGGTTCTTGACAACACAAAGTCATAGTCTTTAGAAAATGCAGTGTGAAAGCTTGGGACTGAGACAGGTCCAAAGATGTGAACAACAATTCTATGATCTACATGGTTTTTATTAATGTCCTTTGACCCAACAAAGAAACTACAGCAAGTTTATATACTTCTCTGCTACTTGAATCTAGTGTAACATTACAAGGCAGTGGAGCCTTGGCCAAATCAAAGCAGGATGCCTAGTAGTGCATTGTGTGCATTTGTCAAATCAGTATGAGTATAAGTTTTGGTGAATGTTGGGGCACAATCAAACCCACTCTTTTTGTGTGTGTGATTGACTCCATGATGTGAGCATGCTGACATGCTGACACTTCCATTCCAGATATTCTAAAGCAATGCTTTCTTTTCTATAGTTTTTCCCATTTTCTTTTATGTAGCTTTGAATTGTTCCATCAGTACCTCTTTGCAAACTGTGACAGAGCACCTTGGGTCAAGGAAAGCATAAGTCTGCACACTTTTGATTATCTTTTCTTTTCACAGGGACTACAGCTAGTGCACGCTCATTTGTTCCAGCCCCATTATAGCAACCTGCATCCAAGGATACTAAAACACATGGCATGGAGTCCTCTTTTCTTTTCAGCACTGTGATTAGCTTGAAACTGGCTTTGCTTGAATTTGTAGAATGTTTTTTGTGTTGGATTTTGGATTTTGCCAAAACTGGTTGCAGTGGTGGCTTGTGTTTTGACGATCTTTATGAAGGGTCTTAGAACAAACCACTGTTCTCTGTTTTTTCATGAAGTTTGAAAGGTTGTTTAGACAGTTATTCTGGTGGATGGCTTTTGCCATTCTTCCATGTAACTAGCTTCCTGTCTGGTGGTGAGGCAGCTCAAAGCTGGACCATATTCTGCCCTTACAATAGTTTACCGCTTTATCCATGAATGTAGATGGTATCTTGTGGCCCGTTCACACCTGGCATTAACATGCATGCTTGGTGAAATAAGTGTGCAAAACAAAGTACAGCTGTGAATGGGATACAAGGCGTCTTGAGGCCACATTGTAATCTGAATACTTAATCCATATTAGGAGGTTATTCTTGTAGTGTGAATGGCAAAGGATTTTGATGGCATCAACCCCATTAGTGCTATATGTAATGACCAAGAGACCACAGTATACACTGTCCTCTCGAGTTAACTCAGCATGCTAACTTGTGGATTTCTGGGTTGCCTTTTGTGATTTGCTTTTTAATAAAGCTTGTGTTGCATTTTATTTGTGTTGATCTCAGTGCTTTGCTCAAAGGGTATCCTAAAGTGAAGAAGATAACCATTGAAAACTGGTATTTCTGTGACTGGAAGAAGGGATATTGTTGTTTAATTAGAAGCTCTATGATATCAGTTTGCTGCAAAAGCATTGGGGTCAGAAAGTAGTGAACCCGCAGTTTAAGTACGTACACCAGAGTACTTTTCAGTGCTGTTTTGCATCGAGTTGGTAAGGGTTGATGTGTAGTTATGTCTAAAGGATGTGGATGCTTGCAGTCAGAGGGCACTCTTGGTGGGAGAGACTTTTGGGATGCTCGAGGCTGTGAGGTGTTACTGGAGTTATACTCAGTGGAAGGTCCAGAAATGGATGAACCACTTGACACTTGACCTTTCTGTGAAAGGGTTCAGATAGTTTAAAAATCTTTATTTTATCATCTGCTGCAGTAAGTTTTTTTGTATGCTTTTTGCTTGATTGCCTCTTTTTTAAGAGCATTGGTTTGCGCTAATGCTGCATGTTCAGCTTCTGCTTTTAAATATGCTGTGTTTGCACTTGAGACCTTATTAGTCATATTGGAGTTCTTAGCATTCCAGTTTGTGGAGACCTGAAACCCCCCAATGTCTCCTTCTGAGACTTTACCACCATTTATTTCATTTGCATTACAAGCTGCATTGTCAGAAGCAGCATCAACAATGGCAGTATTATCAAGAGCAGCAGCTGAATTTTGTTATTTTTTGTATTGCACACCTTGAACAGTTTTTCCCTGTAATTTCACCAGTCCGAGTGTTTTTATTCCAACAACAAGATTCTCGCTTCACGTAGCAGCCAACTTGAATGGTTTCTTTTCCTCTTCAAACAGTTGCTCAGAAACATTGTCCAATTTCGGTGACAGCAAAACCCTTTCACTTGATAGAACAGTAGCAGAGCAGCTGCAAGGATTTTTCAGTTTGCCCCTATTTTTCTTGTAGCACCTTGTACAATCAGCATGCTCGCAAAACAGGAGTGCAGAAAATCAGGTTGAGATTTCAAAATATTGAGGAAAAATGTTCTAAGAGCATGATGAAACCCTAAAAAAGAGCAAAATATTAATGGAAAATATGAAGTGTCAAGCAGGTGCAAAGGGTTGGAGGAGAAACAGCAGGTCTTTATCAGAGATATTTATCAATATCACATATTGAACCACTTAAAACTGTTTAAAAATAAATACAAACTAGTCAGAAATTGCATGCATGATTTG
The DNA here is from genome assembly GCA_034509495.1 of Acestrorhynchus altus. NCBI lineage: Eukaryota > Metazoa > Chordata > Actinopteri > Characiformes > Acestrorhynchidae > Acestrorhynchus > Acestrorhynchus altus. The sequence goes on along the minus strand of CM067509.1, from coordinate 11,477,574 downwards.
AGGTGTGTGTGTGTGTGTGTGTGTGTGTGTTGTCTGTGTGTTTTTTTTTTTTTTTTCTCCACTTTGTAAGTGCCAATTACCCAACCCCATTAGGACTCTCCCCCATTACATCGGATGCTCCCGAGACTATGAGGGTGAAGGCAGCACATGGATCCTTTGATACATGTGAAGTCAGTCATCTCGTCTTTTCAAAATGCCACCATTACATCATAGCTGGGCAGCCAACATGTTCGGAGGAAAGTGCTCGTTCCCCAGCTCCAATACAATGGCTAACAGACGCCTGTACTGGCCAGCATCACACTGGGTGTGCTGTGAGACTGCCTACCCACTATCTCAGACATTGGCTGTTGATGGCAAGCTGCACAACACGGGTTCAAACTTCAGTCCTCAGCTCATGGTGCTAGACCGTTAGACCGCTGGCCCATTTTGAGCTAATGTTAACCATTGTCAAAACGTCCTTGAGAATTTAAGTATTTGCAGTTGGTATGCAGTACCTGCTTTATTCAATCAGTCATTCATTTAAAGCAAATCTTGAAGCTGCTGGTGGAATTGGGTAAATCCATACAGTGACTGAAGTTCACAGAGATCTCGGTAAACAAATGTTATTTTAACTGTATTTTTCAGATTAACATGTCAATAACTTTATTGAACACAACGCGAGGACTGGCTACCATTCACATTTGAACTGGTAGCAGTACTGGGAATTTGCTGCCAGTCCCTGGAATTTATTAATGGAACTTTACTCTGTTTGTATTAACTATACGTTTACTTTCAGAGTGATGAAATTTGAAACATTCAACATGGTGGTTCTGTAGCCAAATACAAGGTCAGATGCAATGCTTGTTTCACAGTGGCACAGCACACATGCGGTGAACACATTTAAATACAATTATGGTTAAATGTTGGCAGTTAATATGCAGTTCACCTGCGAGCATCGTCGGTGTCTGCCAGCATGCTGCTAATGATTTTCCGTAAAGCTGCTTTGTCCACTCCATTGTTGTGAAAAGCGCTTTACAAATAAACTTTGATTGTTTGATTGATTGTTAGTCGTTGTTGTGGGGAACATGGCTTTTAGGCTGTCGGTTATGGTTCACTTTCTAGCTTTCACATAACAAATATATAGCACAGAGCTTCGTCCGCATCTAGTTTTGAAAAATGTAGCCACACTTAACCCCATATTCTACTCACACTTCCATTCCTACACAACTCCTTACCCATTTACATTCACATTACATTTACTGCTACTCTTAACTTTTTATGCCTGTGTTTATGCCTATGTCTGTGCTCTCCAGTGTTGACCAGAGGAGGATGGGTTCCTCTCTTGAGCCTTGGTTCCTCTCAAGGTTTCTTCCTCCTAGCCTGAGGGAGTTTTTCCTTGCCGGTGGTGCCTGCTGGCTTGCTCAGTTGAGGCTTGCAAACAGATTTCTGTAAAGCTGCTTTGTGACAACTCCATTGTTGGCTTCATAAAGGGCTATATAAATAAATTTTGATTGATTGATTGATTGACTTTGGATCGCTTTGCCACTGCCCTGACTGTGTGTTGTACTAAATCTGGCACCCAACTCTTCACCACACTTACTTGTTCCTTTATGTTTATTTGTATTAATCTCAGTGTTAGCTTGTCTTGCTGTAGAAGAACACACGTCTCGGATGAAGAGATTTGAACAATAACAGAGACTCGTTTCTAACAGCTTATTATAGCCTAGGTATAATAGTGTAAAGAAACAGTGACATTTTGTCTCAGTTTACTCAAACTCAGGACTGTTTAAATCATTTAGTTGGTTGTACTGTTTGAAGTGGGAAAATGAGATATGATATAGGGACATCAGTACTGTCCATGTGCTGCCTTCTGGGATACCTGGAGCTTGGTGAGCCACTTTTAATGGAATCTCCAAACAGCAAAGCAGAACAAAGGCATAAACTAGGTTCTCTGTGTTTTTTGAATGTCTAATGTTACCCATATGTGCATGAAATAAGAGATTTAAGGAATTTGAATTTGATGCAACTCAAAAGCCCTTGAGTTTTTATGTAATGTTACAGCTTCCCTCTGTTGGCCTTTTGAACCAAGTAAAAGCACGTGTTTTTTGGAAGGGTTATGCTGGTGTGTTGGTAAAATATACTCTATATTTTCATTTTTAGTATTGAAAACATTCATTAAGTCTTTGGTGAAGCTAAGCTGAGCTGTCTGGTTACTAGTTGAACTGAATAAGAATCAATGATCTGTCAATGTCAATTTCAGTAGGTGCCCTCCTTCCACACAGGTTGGAATCACTCCAGTGTAGTTTGATGCCTCTTAGATCCCAGCTTTCAACAGTCCTTTTTAAAGCATGGATTTTTTCATCTCAAAGTGTTTTTTATGTTATGTGATGTGGAATAAACAAAAAGAATGCAAAGCATTTAGTCATCTGAATACAGGGAGTGTGGGACTGGTGGTAGGGATGCATGTACTGAACTGACTCCTGCATTAAAATGTTTGTATATTACTGTTACTGTATTTGTAGTCTTACAGAAATGCATGTTCTCTGTCTCTGTAATGCTAATTTAAGTGTATATATTCATATTTGTTTTGATTGTTGTGAAATTGAACAATACCAAATTCAAATTATGCCAAAAAGAGAACCTGCAGAACGGAGATGCATGTACATGTATTTTGGGTGACAGTTATTCTTTATAAACTACCACTTTCTGAACGATATCTTGAGGCTAACATTTTGTTGCCTCTTACTTATATTTTTAAGAATAAAAAAACACCAGCTATCCTTTATGTTGTGTTCATGATCAATGGACCAATTGAACAGGCTCCTAATTAAACTGCCAAATTAGACTTCCAATTAAAGTATAAACAAAAACAAACAAACAACATTTTCCCCCTTCTCTAAAGTCTTCATTTTGGAGATCAATTTTCATGCCCAGAGCTGGGCAATATATTGATATTTATTGAAATAAGGAAATAAACAGAGCAGGATATGGGTGGATGCGACAGTGTTTTAAAAATGTTCTGTTTCAATCTTGTGGAAAACCTTTTTCTGCTCCCTCTCTCTGCTTTGTCCCCTGCTTTTTTTCACATTGTATTTTTCACATCATACTGTATATTATATCATATTCAGTTAAAATATATCGGGATATGATTTTTTGGCCACATCGCCCAGCCCTTTAAAATATCAGATATCAGCATTCCCATACGATACATTTCTAACTGCTAGCTGAGCTGATATTCTGGAATGTTTTCAGGTTGTTCCCATGGCAGGCTCCTTCTTTCTCATTTGCTTTTGGTGGTGTGCAGCGCAGGGCAAAAAAGTTTGAAGTCCACAGCAATTAATCAAGCTGAATGACCTAATGGCTTGATCAGCCAATTTAATCTCATACATATTAGTTTAGTAACAGGCCCTCTTTTGTGGTAATGACATGATACAAATGGTCATGGCTTTTCTAAAGAATTTTCCACTTGATTCAGTTCCATAAATCAGCGAAAGACAAACGTTAATTTAGCCGTCAGCCTTTTCACAGCACAGTGATGGGAAACTCAAGACTTCTGCCGAAAGTTCCTAGCTGGAAAAACATCAGCAGCTTGTTTGAGGGATTTGCTTTGTCCGAGCCTGTAGTGAATTTTCACTCTATAATGTTGCTTCTTTGCCTTTATGAAGTCTCAGTCCCTCCCTTGCAGTAAATGAGTAACTGGGAGTTTTAGTGTACAGCGATGACAGGGGGCAGGGAGCATAAATTGTGGGGCGCTCTCAGGGTCATTAAGCCGCGTGGCTTGGGCCTGCTGGATCTTTTATCATCCAGCCTGGATCAGTGGCCATAAAACGGTGGCTAACTCTGTGTTTATTTCCCTTTAACAAAAGATTAGCTGTCTGCAGCCCATGACTTCAGCTGATGTCCCGTGGGATGGGAGAGGCAATGAAAACATAAATCTGCTTTAAAATTCTTTCTCTTTCTGTCTCTCTCTTATTCTCTTTCTTTCTCTCACTCATTCTTTTTTCTCTGCTATGGCTCTTTAATCCTCCTGGTCTCTCCCCCAACACGTCTGTGCCCCCCCCCCCCCCCCTCTACTTTAGCTCCTTGATGCTCTCTTTTTCTTTCTCTTTCTTCATCTCGTTGTCACACTTATTTTTCTGTTGTAACTCTGTCTCTCTCTCCTGTCTCTCTCTTTCTCTCTCTGTCTGTCGGTCTCTTCTCAGTATGTGTGTCTGAGTGAGTGTGTGTGTGCGTGACTTATGCACTTCCCAACTGACTTCCTCCAACTCTCTCTATTAATTGAGTTGGCTGATTTCATTGTTTGAAGTTGGCTGTTAAACCCTAGATAAGATCACTCTGCTCCTATCCAGTAGAGCACATTATTACCGGAAGCGCTCACGTTAAATTAGTCCGGAGAACACCAGCATGGTTTGTGTTATTAACATTGAAATAAACAAGTCCCACTGGTGACATAATACTTATGAACATGTTTGTGTAGGTGTGTATGTGGTATGCAGCATGCAGGGAAAGAGGGCGAAAAGTTAGCAGAGATTTAACTGAAAGAGGTGTTGTGGAAGGAATGTGGTGGAGGCAGTCTGGGTTACTGAAGGGGATTTGGAGCTGTGGGGGTGTGCTGGGGTGAGAGGACCCTGAGCAACTTTGGGTGGTAATTCATTGCGGGGACACAAAGGTTGAGGTTGAGCCCTCTTTCAGGGGAGAGAGTTCAGCCTTACCACTGAAAATGCTCACTGGTCTAGAAGAGTGCTACGAGCTTTCCAGTACATTCGGCTGAAAGCTGTACAGCTACTATCATACCATTCCTGACATCTGTTACTTAGTTACCATAGACTAACATAGAAGGCCTTCATAGTAGAGAGTTAGTTACTCAAGTTTCCCCTGTTTCCTGGAAATTTGGGAAAACTAGAAATTTTGAGGCTGGTTTGCCAAAAATGTCTTGGAAGAATTTGTGCAATCTTTAAAATTTTGATTGCTTGTTTTAGCCACTGATGTTCTACTGTGTTTATTGAATTTTGCAACGCTGTACCGTCATGTGGGCAAACACGCACATCAGCATAGGGCTGGCTGGGCAATTAATTGAACATTTAAATGAACTGTCATAATCTTGCCCATGTCGGTTATTTTGGGTTTTAAATGCCATTGATACTTCCCCGCACTACCGCCCCTTTCAGAACACACTACCACGCATGTAGTCATGTGGCTCTGCTCTGTCTAGTCTGTGCAAAGAAGCATGGAAGACAACACAGAGCCCCGAGACAACTGTGAAAATCGAGCAGCATAGACCAATGAAAAACACATTTTGGATTTAGTGATGGTGGTACTAAACAAAATGCAATGAATGGACAGAGAGATTTCATAAAATCAGTCTATGAGCAAGATTACATCCAGTGTTTCTCAAAGACCTGAAGAAGAATCAGAAAGTGTTTGTTCTGATGACAGTAGTGATGTAATGATTAAGGGTGAGCGAAATAGATCACCACCCAGTTTCATTCCCAACTCCCAATTTATCTGAAAAGTTTCCCAGTTTCACTGCTTCAGGGCTTAATTCTGGGGGGCTTTCTACCCCTCTAGCCCACACCTGGCATTCAGTTTTGTGCCCGTATGTTCATGTTTATCTGCTCCAGAGAGTCAATTCTATTGGTAGGGATTGGACAAGCTGTGTTTGTGCATTTGCACATCATTGTAAGTGTAAAGCAGTTGAATGCATTCATTTGAAAGAATGTCTACAAACCTTTAGACATATTGTATCTTCTGTGATAAAAATATTATTTATACAAATATATATAAAAAATCTTCTTGAAAAGATTGCATGTTGTAATATGCATTGAATCATCCATGTATGGAAGTATGGAATATTTGTCCTGGAAAAACCTTAGAAGAATGTTTTCCTAAAATGAGTGGAAACCTTGCTACCACTGACTTCTGTACCAACTTAATTATTCATGAAGAAATAAACAATTTGTAAACCAAACTCAAAGTTGAACCTGGTTAATAAACACAGGTGCCTTCCGTGAAGCCCTCAGGAGGTCGCTCAGGAATTGTGGGAAATGCAGAGCACAACTATCCCTCAATTACTGTGATAATCCTGTGTTGCTGTTTAATCATTCAGGAGGGATTAGAGGAACCAGTCAGTCCTTTTACCTAATTATAGCTCTGGTTGCTCCTGTACACAGTACATCTGGCTTTGGAGGATGGCCAAAGGCCTCCGTTCCCTCTGTTTGAAAGAAAATTAGGGAGCAGCAGAAGACAAATACCGGCGTTGATGTTTTAACATCCTAATGAAGATGACACTAAGGTTCTGGGATCTCAGATTTCATCATATCAAACAAGAGGCAAAAAAGGAATGTAAATGAGAGCAAGTTTTGATCCTCATCGGTAGTCCACTCCTCCCAACAGTGGCTCAGAAGGATAGCTGCTGAATTGATTCATTCATCCCCTCCTACTGTAGATGTGCTCGTAAAACAGAATGCGTTTGCAAACAATTTCAGCCTTTTCTCGCTGGAAGGTCACGTGAACTCCTCAGTGCATTTTTGTGATGAAAGGACATGTAGTACAGACCATTCAGTGATTCAGGCTTCATTAGCAAAATGACAAAAGCACTTTGAAGCTGAATCTGTTGCCAAATCTATTTTTAACTTGGCTGTACCTTCTGAAGCAGTGCAGTTTCAGGCTGCAGGTAGTATAGGATGTGTCTGCTCCTGTGATGTGAGCTGCATAAATAGTAAAGAGAGAAGTCTTGAAAGATTCACAGAGAAGATGGGATCTGAGAACTCGTTCATTCTCTTTTCTTCAAGGAAGCATGCATAAGCATGTCCAGCAAATCCAAGCGTCTGAAGGCAGTGTTTCTAGGTAACTGAAGTCCCGTATTTCTGCACAAAGGGGATTTAGTTTAGGGCTTCAGTGATTTTTGTCAGTATTTTTGAAGGTCACCACTGATGGCTTGTTCTTCAAGCATTGACACCAGGTACTTCACTCCCATTATCAACTGATGACGAGCCCTGATAATAATGACAATGCTCCTCTGTCATCACTGCAATTTACAGTGTAAAGTACCATAGATATAATTGTATCTAATGTCTTCTTCTGGTTGCTGTGGGTGGTTTAATGATGCACATATTTTGAGGTGCAGTATGATGTTTCATTCTGATATGTTGTGAAACGTTGTGTCTGCAGCCTAGCTTTCTAACGAAATAAGCTTTCAAGAAATATCAGAGCTCCAGAGTTTCAAAAATCCCAGTCATTTGAACATAGATGCATATGTAGCATAAGCCCTGTCCTCCACTTGACTCTGATTGGATAGTTATGATCATAGATTGATAGAATCATAGATAGATCCTCTGAAGAGAACATGGGTTGTATCAGTTATGCACCTTTGACTTTCTCAAGTTGTTTTGGACTGTTTGACTTTTCCTTTTTTTAATGTTATAGTAAAATTTTAAATCTTACTAAATACAGTTGTTATTCAGAAGCCAAATAGTCCAAAAGAGCTTCAGTTCATGTGTATCTTTCTTATTTTCAAATTCAATTCTGTAAGGGTCATTGCAAATTAACATTGTTAAATCTCTAATTGATGAGTCTGTGAAAATATTCGTTACACTGGTACCACACTACTAAATACAGTGCCTTGCAAACGTATTCACCTCTTTGCCATTTTTGTGTCACAATCTGGAATTAAAAAGGATTATTTGAGGGTTTACTTCCTTTCATTTTCAGAACAACTGAAACTGAGCAACTACAACTTTGAACATTAGATTTTTCATTATGAATCAAACAAGAAATAGGACAGAATAGCAAAAAACTTAAAAACTATTCAGCTCCCTAAAGTGAGTACTATGTAGAGCCCACTTTTGCAGCAGTTACAGCTGCAAGTCACTTTGGATAAGACTCTATGAGCTTTCCACATCTTGCCACTGGCATTTTTGCCCAAGACAAAACTAGTTGGATGGTTTCCGATGTGGACATCTTTAAGTCTGACCACAGATTCTCAACAACTTTGTCCCAGACCCTGTTTTGAGATCTCCTTGGTCTTGGTCTTGTTTGGTTATTGGTGCCTCTTGTTTAATGGTATTGTAGCTTCTGTGGCCTTTCAGAAAATGTGTGTTTATACTGACCGACCGTGTGACATTGTACACAAGTGGACTTCATTTCACTAAGCATTTGGGGTCAAAGCTATTTAGGGTCTTCATAGCAAAGGAGGTGAATACATATGCACATGTTAATAATGTTAATTTTCATTGTTTATTCCAAGTATTTATTTTTAATATATTTTTTTTATTTCACTTTTATTTCAGATAAAAAAAATAAACAACAGTTTAGAACATAACAAAATGGCTAAAAAGCCAAGGGGCATGAATATTGTAGGGCACTGTAGGCCCTTTTTTGGTGTCCTATCATATGGGAGGAAGCAGTGGGTTTACTTACATTTCTGATTTGGGTCTTATAGACAAACATTACAGTGTCAGAGTTGTTGATTCTCAGATCTGCGTTTATGATAATGACATGATTAAACATTAATTAAGACAGCAGTTCTTTTATCTAGACACAGAAACTCCCCCCTTTGTTAATATTTGTGAATTCTCTCAGCATTGGGATGTCCTGTTGTGTTCTAAGACTGTAAATGTAGTAAACAAACTTAATGGTCTGGCATTGTTTGTATTTTTGATTTGCATTTTTGTACCATGTTGCTTTCATTTGTTTCAAAATGGCTTCGTCATGCTTCAGGACGTTTTTAACAAGAAATCTACTTGAGGAGCCATGCAGCTATTAAAAAGAGAGGCAGATGTTTGTTTTTCCCTTCCTAATTAATCTGAAATAGGTTTTATGTCTGTGCACTTTCATGCAGGCTGCAACACTGGCAGCAATGATTTCATTTCTCACACAATTAGCATTCTCTTTGTTCCCAACATAGTTCCCAAAAATGCCATAAAAGCATGAAACATAATAATGCGTAATACTCCTACTAAAGAATTAACGAGCTACAAGTGGGTGCCCATATTTCTGTGTGCTTTTGACATCTCTACTGTCTGACGTGTCTACTGTCATCTTCAGGCGAGATTGCATCAACCCCCTGAGGACTCTGTCCATAATGGTGTCTTTCATGGACAGGGATAATCAATTTGCTGTCACTTGTGTGTGTATGAGAGATAGAAATGCCAGCTGCTTAAATTAGATAATCTCATGTTCACTTTAAATGACTGCACACCTATGTGGCTTATTGCAGACTTAAAGTAAAGCACGGAACTCAGAGGCCACCCCAAATGTATGAAATTTCCCGTCAGAAGGACCTTTAAGTCCACCTTTCATGATTTTTCCGTGTTTATTGTGCCTAGCCTTAACATTTACAATGTGGTCTGCTCTTTTCAGTAGACCTGCTGCAGAGCAACCATTAAAAGTTCCAAAAAATCCCAAACACATTCAGTGGATGTCTGGACTTGACGTGATCAGTCCAGAAGCTCCAACAGTTTCTTTTTCTCAGTAAGAACTTCTTGATCAGCTCCACAATCTTTCAGGCTTGCTCTGCTCGGTTATCTTCTCACAATAGAAGGTGTAAGATGTACAGAAATGTGTCCATCTTTTCAGATCAGAAGTAGCGAAGATGAAGGTTTTAAGTACATCTTATCTGACAGACAGTTTTGGTGGGCCACTCATTGTTAGGACACTCATTTTCTATTTAATCTATAAATACGTTTCTGAACAGCAGTTTGTGAATCTCCTGTTTGTTCTTATTTTCCTTTGACTGTCCTCTTACATATGTAAGTGGATTATCTTAAATTTAATCTCCTGAAAAATACCTCGCATACCCGGCTCTTGAAAATGAAATGTCTGAAGGATGCTCTCTATGCCTGTGCAGCTCGTTTTTGCATAAACATAATTATTTTCTCTATATTATCCAAGTTATTCCTAAATGGGTTTTCCTGGCCTGTTCAGTTGATTGGCTGGAGTCCAGAAATCCCGTAATAGTCTGCTTGTCTGGATGTTCTTATTTTACTGGCTCGTAAAAATTGCTTATGCAGAGAAGCAGTTGACAAGAACCCATACATCCTGCTTCAGAGGGAGCGTGCATCCATCCAGCTTCAGGGGAATGTGCATCCCAGAACACTTTGCCCAATGTGTGTAAAATCCTGACCCTGTTCGTGGAGGAGCTGTTCACCTAAAGCACCTCTCAGCCTTCTCACAACGAAAGCCTGACAGCTCAGGCTTCACACACAGCATAGGGATTGTTTCAAAGTGTCAGTGGTCAGTGGTTAGCCTCAAAATTCTGCCCAAGCGTGCCCGATGCCAAAGCCTCATTGATGATGACTGGGCCTCTGTGTGAGAAAGAGGGATAAGAAAAGGAACTAAAGCATGGGTAGAATACACAGGTAGGTAGGCCTTAATATATGCCTATAAATATGAACATTTACTGATGCATTATAGGGCAAATGGTTGGCACATTTACTACTTTTATAGGTGATTTCATGTTCAATGGAACCTCACAAAACCACACCGGTTTACAGTGGTGGTTAAAGAAACTCTACAGCCATCACATGACACCATGGGCCAACGGGAAGTTTGTGATTTTTTCCAGTGGCCAATCATTACAGCACTTAACAATATATATTTACATAAAGATATTCAATCGGTCATCTTACCTGCAATAACAGTCTGTTGATGCAGTAGGAAGTGTTTTCCATCCTAACTGAATGTATCTTGAGCACTTAGTAATAGCACTTAAAAGTGTGTAGCACTCAGGAAATTGGTATCTAGATAGCTTTGATTAGAACTATCTAGCACCAGGGCAGCTGGCAGTTAGCTCACACTCAGTAAAAGTAAAAAGCGCTGTCTGGGAAGAGTAAAGGAGGAGGGGTATGTCTTCTGATCAACAATGCTTGGTGTGATCGGAGGAATGTACACTTTGAGTCTTTCTGCTCCCCAGAATATCTGGTCGGAACAATCAGGCTCTGTGCTCCAGGACTGTTTTGATCTCATGTCCTGGGAGATGTTGATTCGTCTTACAGCATTGATGAATTTGCTGATTCAGTCACTGGATTTATGACAAAGTACATAGAGGATGTTTTGCCTATAAAGAGAGTTTGTGTTTACCCCATACCCAGAAGACATGGCTCAACTGTGAAGTTCACACAGCTCTGGATGCACCTACCCCTGCTTTTAAGTCTGGGAACATGGAGGAGTATCAAAAAGCCAGCTATCCTCTCTTGAAGACCATAAAACAGCAGAATGTGAGTACAGAGACAAAGTGGAAGCACAGTTTCACACCACCAGTGTCAGAAGCATGTGGCAGGGGTTAAACACAATCACGGATTTAAGGGGAAATTGAAAGTGCAATGCTTCCAGATGAGCTAAACTCCTTCTCAGCATGTCCATGGAGAGAGCCACATCCACCACTGAGTCTAAACCACCCTCAGACTCTGTAGCTGATGTGTGCAGATCCTTTACATGTGTCAACACACACTAAGCCCCCAGCCCAGATGATGTTCCAGGGGGAGTGCTTAAAGCATGTGCAGATCAATTAGCATTGTTTGAATTAAACATGTCTAGAACTTGGCCAGTTACTTTCTAGCTAGCACTCTTTAAAAGGGTCTAGCACTCAGGCAGGAAGTATCTAGCTCACATTTGGGCAGTTAGTATTGAACAGTATATACAGATTAAAAATATGGCAGTCAGGCAGTTGATACCTACGTATCACTTACGGAGTTGGCGTTGAGTAAGCAGTGGTTATAAGTATCTAGAACGTTGGCAGTTAATATCTAGAAAGTGCTTTTCAAAAGGGTTTATCTGCCACATGCTTGTTTCAGGAGTTCAGTGAAGGCTTGTGGGTAAAGGACCTAGAGAACATTGATGTCAACCAGTCTGAATGAGCGTGGCAGCAAAGTTTAAAAGATAATGGAGCTGTTATAAATAGGCAGAGCATTACTGTTCATAATATCAAATCTGAGAGATTACAGCCCTGCAGGGCTTCATCTCTGGGTGATAAAAGCGATTGTGTGAATGATTTGCTCTAGTTTGGCAGCAAAGCGTGAATGCATCCACATTGTATCACATCAAACATTAGGCGATACACTGTAGAGAGGAAATCAAACAGCAAGTGCCCGCAGCCAAATGATCTCATCCGTATAAGAAATAAATGGAGGTCTGGACTTCCTGCGAGCAGGTTTTGGGAACTGGCAGAAAGGAGAAGGTTGTTGGTCTTGCCAGTTCTGGTCACAAATGGCTCTGTCCCTCTGTAATCCTGTCATAATCCTTATCAGAGAGAGTGAGAGAGTGAGAGAGAGAGTATGTGAACTCGTATGCTGTGAAGCTGTGCAGGAAGATCGAGTGTGTAGGTGCATGTGTGTGCTGCTGCTCTGTGAATGTGCACTGAGCTCAGAGCCACAGATCAATGAACTGCCTCATTGGAGAGAGATGGAGGGTATATATGATTGTGTGTGTGTGAGAGAGAGAGAGAAAGAGGGAGAGAGACATTGTAAGCAGGCTTCTGAGAGAGGCATGAAAGCATGGATCTGCTCTGAGACAGAGTGTGTGCTCAAAGCACCTCGTGTGGCCCTCAGACACTGAGCAGCTTCTGAGGAGTGAAGGGATGGGAGGAGAGGGGGTGGAAGAGGAGGATGAGCTGCAGCCATGCCTGCTGGGCCACCAAGCTCTGATGAGGAGAAGCATCTTGGGAGAAACAGAAGGGTCTATGCTTGAATAGTGGTGCTTGAAAGTTTGTGAACCCTCACATAAAAAAAATTGATTTAAACATAATCTATATTTCACAAGTTCTAAATATAGATAAAGAGAACCAAATTAAATGTGACAAAAATATGACACTGGGTCAAAATATTAATATATATCTGTGAATGGCAAAAGTATGTGAAACTTTAGGATTAGCAGATAATTACAGTCAGGTGTTTTCAGTCACTGGATTCAAAATCAGGTGTAAATGCAGTGTGTATTTAATGACCATGAACAAAGGAGATTTCTGAGGAGTTGTTTATGCTCATCAGGCTGAGAAATGTTGTAAAATCATCTCCACCAATTTGCAGTTAAACAAATTGTGTACAAATGGAGAAAATAATCATTATTACTCTCACCAGGAATGGTTGACCATCAAAGATCACGCTAAGAGCAAGGTGTGTAATAGATTGGGGGGTCACAAAGGAACCCAAGGTAACTTCTAAACAATGGAAACCATTTCTCTCCTTGGTTAATGTTAATATTAATGAAAACACAGTTGGGAAAACACTGAACAATAATGGTCTGCATGGTAGGGTTGTGAGCAGAAAGTCACTGCTCTCCAAAAAGAACATTGCTGTCTGTTTGCAGATTACTAACAATTACATGGACAAGCCAGGAGACGTTTTGTTGCCGAATGAGACCAAAATAGATATTTTTGGTTTAAATGAAAAGCACTATGTCTTCAACTCAATTGTTTTGTGTTTATCTGCTCCAGAGAACCGTGTGTGTGTGTGTGTGTGTGTGTGTGTGTGTGTGTGTGTGTGTGTGTGTGTGTGTGTGTGTGTGTGTGTGTTTGCAGCCACAGCAATGGTTCCAACTTCAAACTGTAAAAAGTCCAAGATTCTTGAAGAACATTTGAAGGTGCTTCAAGGAACCTTCAAGAACCTCAAAGAACTTTGTTCTTTTATTGAAGGTTCCCTGAAACACCTGAACAGGTTTTGCCTGAAGAGGTACCAAAATTTCGAGCTTCAAGTACAGCTCGGCTTGACCCACCAACCCTCAGAATGCAAGGTAAACATGCATCCAGACTCTTTTCTGTTCTGGCACCAAAATGGTGGAACGAACTTCCTTTGGGAGTCCGAACTGTCTTCAAACGCAGACTGAAGACTCATCTGTTCCAGGAGTATTTAACTCCGTAAAGACTTTTGTTTCAACATGGTCTAAACGTGTGGAATCTCTAGATTCCAGCCTTGTCTACCAGCTAAGGATATTCTAAGTAAACAGCAAAGCACTATTGTAAGTCGCTCTGGATAAGGTCGTCTGCTAAATGCCGCAAATGTAAATGTAAATGTTTCCCAACCCTGTTCCTGGAGGTAGACCTGCCCTACATGTTTTAGATTAACACACCCCTTTCGACTCTGATGGGTGTGTTAATGAGCTGATTAGTTGAATCAGGTGTGTGGGGAGGACGGTAAGCTCCAAAACACGCAGAGCAGGTGTGCCTCCAGGAACAGAGCTGGGAAACACTGCCTTAACCATGATAGGTCAATGTGTTCATTAGAAGCGGTGTAGTTGTGATGCATATTGTATCACCAGCTTCCTGCCAGTACACAGCTGTACCATTCACTCGACCTTGTGCTTGCAGTCATAGGTTTTTATCCTTTAAACAATCGCAGTCCTATGTTTGATTGAGAGCAACAATGGCAGCAGAGTGATGGACAGTCATACACAGGTGAACATCTCTGAAATGTATCCAGATTATAAATCATTTATTCCTATGTTGAAATGTAGCCCTGGGTCCCATCTATAGTCAGTAATCACTCTGCACCCTAAAATCAGTGTTTCCGCAGTGAGGAAATTAAATGCTGTTTTTTTTAAGTCATAGCTTGGGCTGGAACATAACGGCAACATGTTTTGTCAACAACATAGTGTTTGCTCTTTCTATTGAAATCTGCATTATTCAGAGTGAGCGGTCCATAATGCAGTCAGTCCATTGTAATTATCACAGTATGATGCCCTGAATTCTGGTTGAGGTGCATTAGACATATTGATAGTTTTTATTTTTTCATATTTTTTTTTTATTTAATGATTTGCAGTTACCTGACTTTTCATAATCCTTTGAATGGCAGAACTTGGCATTAAGCCCATGAAAGATTTTTTTTTGTCATTTTCATGAATAAGGAATAACTGAGCACATCAAAGTGACCGTCTAGGGATGTCGCTAATAACATACAGTTAAAGCCGTGTGCCTCCTTCCCCTGATGCTTAATCTTTGTACTTCCATTATTGCTGTCTCTGTGCATTTAATTGGAAACACTGCAAGTGATTGTACAATAGATTGTCTTCTTTTAGCATTCACTACCAACAAATTAATTCCTTTCTGAAAGACTCGTTTTGGAACTGGCCGGTCTGGTCCTTTGACGTACAGGGGTGAGTTTTATTAAAGTTTTGTGTCGTGTCTCCTGGCAGCACAATGAAGCTGAGTGATGAATGCACTCCGGCCAGATTCAATAAGCACGGCTGGCCTCACAGGGTGTGCTATGTGTTCTCAGCCTCCCCCAGCCTTCAGCTCTCTGCTCCTCACTGATCAATGCACCCTGACAAACGCCAAATACCTGCTCATCTCGAGCCACTGCACAAACACAGACATTCTCCCTCAGAGGGCTGACTTCCATCAATGTTTGTCATGTTGGACAATTAGGACAAATTAAATTGTCCCTGGGTGCTGTCCACAAATTAAATATTGTATCTATGCTTAAACTCATCATTTCATTTTATTAATCATAGTGAAATAGTAGTGATGTTGGTGCTCAAAGCCATATGCCTCCACTGTTAATCAGTCTGCACTTTTGGTTGATGTCTCAGTTTTACCGAGCTCTGCAAAAGCACGAGTAGACTGATAAATCATGGTTCTAATTAATTATTTAACTCAGTGCTGTGTTGAGATCTGCTAATGCATGAGTAGACTGATTAATCACACTGCTATTTAATTATCTAGCACAGTGGTGTTGAATTCTACTAATATATGAGCAGACTGATAAATCACTGTGGTGATCAGTTATCAGTGTTGCTGAGCTCTACTAAAGCATGAGTAGACTGATAAATCACTGTGGTGATCAGTTAATCTGTGTTACTGAGCTCTACTAAAGCATGAGTAGACTGATAAATCACTCTGCAGATCAGTTATCAGTGTTACTGTGCTCTGCTAAAGCATGAGCAGACTGATAAATCACTGTGGTGATCAGTTAACAGTGTTACTGAGCTCTACTAAAGCATGAGTAGACTGATAAATCACTGTGGTGATCAGTTAATGTGTTACTGAGCTCTACTAGAGCATGAGCAGACTGATAAATCACTGTGCTGATTGTGTTGATTGTCTCAGTGTTACTGAACTCTACAGCATGCATAGACTAATCAGTGCTGATTAGTTCTTTATCTCAGTATTTTTAACCTCCGCTGAAGATAAGACATTATTTGTGCTTAAATTTATATACATCCTTTATTAATCAAGTAATCAACACTTTACTTGGTCATAGTAAACCTATTCCAGTGACTTACTGGTTTACTAAATGTGCTGTCATTTAAATAGAATTGTTCTTGTTTTAATACTTATTGTTAATACAAAGACAGTTGATTTGTCAACAGTAGACTGTCACTGTTTTGTATGTTCTACTTTGGCCTTAATGAGATGCCAGAGACCATTTTGTCCATTTTTCTTAAAATGACCTAAATTAGCTGCTTCCTACGCATTCTTCAATGTCATCTTAAGTACAATGGTTGGATTTTTCTTCTTAACACATTCTCTAGAACAGTCCCACAGGCTCTTAATGAACCAGAATGTGTTATCCCTGACATCACCTGAAATTCCTCACTCCTCAACCAACTCAATCACTGGAAGAGCAGAATGACCTTTGCATTTTCTTGTTGGTCTATGATTTTTGTGTTTATGTATCCCTGCAAAGACATTCAAACAAATACGACCTTCTTCTGCTGAACATTAATCAAACATTAATGTGCACATGAGCAGTTCCTTCTGACTGAGGGATATAAGCCACAGATTCCTCAGTAAATTGCCACAACTTGACCAAGAGGTTTGGATAATTTGCTGTTAGTCCTGGGAGATATATTGTTTATAAACTGTAAGTATACCAGCATTGCTGTCACACAGCAGTATTGATTTCTACTTGTAGCAGTATTGAGTGATAACATAAACGTAGTTCATGAAATTGATTTTTGTCAATAACTACCTGCAGTGTCTTTTTAGTGAAGGCAGATAGTGATGGATTTGGCTTTACTGCAGTATTAAAACTGGTAAACATTTAAGTGTCTAAGCAGCCAGAACTGAATGGGCTAAGGGCTCAGCCCATCATTGAAAGATCACTTTTATTTGGACCACTGGATGTAGTAGGACCCACAGAGAATAATAAGCATTAGTGCCAGTTCATTTCACTGGTTACTCTGTGATGCCTGTATCCCCAGAAGTAGGCTAACAGTCAAAAGGTTAGAAAAACACACACAAGCATTTTGCTTATTTGTGCTATTATGCTCAACGTTTTAAAGTGAGAGTGAAAAGATTGCAGCTGTAAAATAAAGTATTTATGTGTGATGATTTGTTCAACTTTCTAGAAAATCAGCTTACATTAGCCACTTCTTAAAGAGCTACACTGACTCTCTCTCATGCTCTGTATTAGGTTTCAAATCCTCTTCTGCACCCCTACTGGATTGTTGGTCCATGAATTCAGATTAGTTGGTAGTAGATAATTCATTGGTATGGTCCCCAAGCTATGGAACTTACTACCATAAGGCCTTTGAGTAGGCCTTTGCTCTTAATTGGCATAATTTCTTTTCTCAGTACTTTCTTTCTCTAAGAGTTTTTCCCCTCTCTATGTAAAAACCTTGGTATTAGAAATGTGCTATATTTATTATTATTATTATTATTATTATGTTTGTCTTAGAAACACATTTCCAAGTCTTTCACTCCTATTATATTTTGGACAATGTCAGGTACACTTAATTAAGACTATTTTATGGCTCCAAAATGTAAACCAGTGGTTGGTAAATTTCACACAAGTGATCACATTAATAGCAATGCAGAGTGATTTGTCGTACAACTCCAAACTGAGTGACACTACCTTCAATCCAGTCAAAATAACAGCTAAGCAAGCAGAAGAGAATCAGCCATTGTGCTTTTACCAGAGTAATGATGTAAAGACCAAAAGACAAGCCAAAACAAATTTAGCTCTTGTTGTGATCGCTATAAAGAAAAGCTAAAGAAATGAGATTTGAAACATTGATTTCTTTATTATCAGATTATGCTGTTTTTTTATGACCGTATAGGGAGAAACAGCATGCAGGATTAATGCTGGTGCCACCCGTGCACACTCGAAATCAGACCCCGACCCCCCACAATTGCCACATCCATCCGAGGCCAGAAGTCAGAGAGAGCATAATTAGCCTAATTAGCCTCTGCCCTCCTTGGTTGAGTAGGATGAACCCACATCTCCCACCCCCAGCTCAGTCACACCATATAAAAGCATTTATTATTTAAATTTAGAAAGTGACTAAAGTGGCTGATTTGAAGTCCATTAAACATTATACAGAAGAAAATGTTCATTAAACATCAGCTATTAAGTAATTTGAAGATCAATACTATGATTGTTCCGGTTGCGGCAGTAACCTGCAGTGTGAGGGACAGGAGAGCGCCACACTTGCTGTACACTGCTGACAGCTTAAATTGCATAACACTGTAAATCAGTGGTTCTCAATCCTGGTCCTGGAGTACCACTGCCCTGCTTGTTTTAGAGTTTCCCCTAATTCCAGCACACCTGATCCAACTAAATAACTGACGAGCCTCTGCTGTGCCAAACTGGATCTGTTCCAGCAGGAACCCTCTAAAACAAGCAGGACAGTGTTACTCCAGGACCAGGATTGAGAATCTGTGCTCTAACCTGTGTTTGTTTTACAGTTCAGAGTGATACTAATCATGTTTATTTCATTTCCAAATAATTGTGATTGCATTATTAATCTGTTGCTGTTCTGCAATAATTATTGCAAGCTCTTTCTCACAGCTCTGTTTGGACATTGAGCAGTTTTGGCAATAGTGGAGAAGTTTGTAGGGCATATAATGGTTGATTGGTTTCACTCCCCATGCCTGGTTGCAGCAGTAGCGGCAGCAGCAGCTGTGTGAGGGACCGAAGAGTGTTGAGATTGAATGGCCGCACTGTATCACTGTATCCATTAGCTCACTGCGGCTAATTATTCTGCCCGAGCCGTGTCACTCTCTACACACAGCTCCACACAGTGGAGTCTTTCTCTCATTTTCCTCAGCTTTGTTTCATTCAGCATGTACAAACACTTGGCTGTTTTTCTGTGTGGTTCTTGGCCTACAAGCTGATGCATGTGTTAGTTTGAGATGCGGGGCTATTTTAGCCTGTTCTTCACAGCTTGAATCTCCCAGTGTTCACACCGAACGTGCCTTGTCTAGCAGCTGCTGAGATCACTAGCTCTTTTAGGCGAGGCTCATCTGAAATGCTCGGAGCAGAGGGGATATGGACTCTGCTGGTTTGGTCACAGCACATTCCCCGTGGCCAACACAAATGAGCTGTGTTAGGCACCATTTGCTCATTAAAGCTGATTTGATATGTTCCAAAGATTCTTTGGCTGGTCCAGTATTCTCCAGCTCTCTGCAGTGGCTGTGTCTGTTTATGCATGGAGCACATGGTTCCTTAGAGAATAATACTTAAGACATATCCGAGAATATTGTGTATGCATTGTATGGCCCCCTGATCCTTCTGCCTCAGCTTTTCTGCAGGAGAAGATGTAACAGTCCTTTACAGGTCCATTAAGATTCAGCTGCAATGATTTGAACACATTCTAAAAAGTAATTATAAAGGGAACAGTATGTTATAAGATGTATTCGGTGGTGTCTCATCCGTGACTGCAAAGACATTAGTTCAGATCCTATACAGGATCACAAGTGCAGGGGAAGAGATCTCCCACCCTGGATATAGCCAGCACGTTTCTCTTATATTCTCTAACATTCAGATGCCCCCCTGCTGTTCTTCAATTTCTGCTTCAGGTGATATGTGTTGCATCAAATCTGGAGTTATGCACTGCAAGGTGGTGGTTCTTTAGGACCAGGATTGGGCACCCCTGCACCACCGAAATATTTTTGGATGGCAATGACCTGTAGATTATATACCTTACCTTGTATCTTTGAGAAATGCAGGTCTCTAAAGTATAGTAAGTGTTGGGTTGTAATGGAAAACGTGTTGGGAATATACGTACAGAAAGCAGTAAGTATCTGTATTCAGTCCCAGTACCACTTTGAAAGGCAGTATACAGAATACAATTAGTCTAAGTCTTACTGAGCTCATTTATCAGCCTACTCATAAAGCACGAGTAATCTGAAAAATCACTCTGTCAATCAGTTAATCAGTGTTACTGAGCTGTACTAAAGCATGAGTAGACTGATTAATCACTCTGCAGATCAGTTAGCAGTGTTACTGAGCTCTGCTAAAGCATGAGTAGACTGATAAATCACTGTGGTGATCAGTTAATCTGTGTTACTGAGCCCTTTTGAAATTGCATTGGTCTTGTACTAGGACAATAGGACTATGTAAAAAAAACATCCAGTAAGAGTGAAGAACAATATGAATTAAGTGGGGGAAAAATACATGTTTTTATTGTATTGTAACATGTATTACTGAATACTTTTAGAACAGCATATTCAGTATTCAGCCCTCACTACTTTACCTTTCCAGTATTCTGTCCAGCTCTGAGCATAATGAAGAAAAGAGATGAAGTGGCACAAAATGGCACTGCGGATGAGAGCTTTTTAATGCTAATGTTTGATAATTCAACAGTTAATAATTCATAAAAGGCCCTCACTACAGGAATAATCTGCAGAACCTAAAAACTGATTTTACTTTTCCTTCACAAATGAGATCAGAAGCGACTCTCTTTCAAGCAATTAAAGAGTTTTCAACACACGTATGAGACAACCTGAAGGATGACGGCCAGGTAGACAGTGTAGCGAGTAGCAATGTCGCATGTTTCTTAAATGCTGTTTATGTGTTTAAACGCTGGGAGCAATGCCGAGGTGGATTTGTTCACATGAAATATATTTTTCTTGAGTGATGAGGAAAATGTTTTCACACCCCTCTCCAGGTCCCCCCTCAGGCAGGCAGCTGCAGAAATCTCTCAGAGAAGCTGCAACCAAATAAAAGACCATCCAGCTATTGTCAGTTAGGCTTCAAAGGAATCTCTCAATCTCAATCTCTCTCTCTCTCTCTCTCTCTCTCTCTCTCTCTCTCTCTCTCTCGCGTTCTCTTTCTCTCTTTCCCCAACTCTCTTCTCCCTTTCTCCTTCTCTCACCATCTCTCTTCTCTCTCTTTCTCTCTTTCTCTCTCCCTACGTTTGCTTTCTATCTCTCTTGCTCTTTCTTTCCGTGCTTGTTGTTTGTTCCCTTTCTGCTTACTCTATATTTCACACTGTCTAATTTCCATGTCTTTCTCCCTCTCTCACCATCTCTTTTTGTTCTCTCTCTCTTTGTCTCTTCCCGGTCTCATTCCTTCTCATTCATTCCTTTCTCCGTCTCTATGTCTCTCTTCCTATTCTCTCTACCTCTTTCTTTATCTCTCTCTCTCTCTCTCTCTCTCTCTCTCTCTCTCTCTCTCTCTCTCTCTCACTTCCTCCCTACTTTTGCCTATTCCAGACAAGAGAAGTTCACAGGAAGGTTTTGTTTTCTGAGTGTTTTTTTCTCCTCTCCGATTGAAAGATTCAGCGGATAAAGTGAAGCGTTCTACAGAGGCATGGTCCTGAGATCCACACTGCAGCATCTCTTTATATGGCATTGTCACATCTATTAGCCTGTAGGTCAGTCTCTCCCAAGATAACCTGCAGAGAGAGCACATTGCGTATTCATGTATGCGGCTTGGAGCCTCAGGCTATTTAGCCTAAAAATTTTGAGGGTGCAACCCCCCGAAATTCCTGCCGGGATTTGAACTCGCTGGCCACAAGGACATTGTGAATTGTGATGGTTTAAGTCTTCACTGCACTCTTTCGCTTGCTTTTCTTGTTGTCTGTGTGTGGCGGGGTACACACGACAGCATTTGTGATTGAATCCAACCTGGCCTCTTACTTACTTGGTAGGAGTGTGACCTCTGTGTGCCCCACACTGATGGTATCAGACTTGCGGCTGTGTTGGACTAATAACGGTCGTCAGGGTGCCTGCTGACCACAGTATTGCATCTCACCTCTTGTCTGGCCCTCACGTAATTAGTCACACAGAGATTTGGAATGTGTTGGATTCAGGTTGAGCTTGTGTGTCTCTGTGTTAGTGTCGTCATGGTAATGGACTTTTCCGGGTTCATCACAATGCTTTTAAAAGCATTGTGTATTTGCTACAAATTGGGAAAGTGTGAGGTAAGAGAAGGCATGTTTCACTTTTACATACCATTACATAGAGTAAGTTGGAGTATAGCAACTTTTACATTACCTTTATTAGAAGCCTTTGTAAGTAGCAGCACAGTAACTCTGTGTTCCACAGTGCACGGAGCATTAGGTGAATGCTGGTCTAACATTGACATTTACATTTTCTGCTTTGGTGTAAGATTATTTGACTCTGTATGTTACACTGTAATGGTAACAATAATGCTGATGATCTGAACTTCACTCCTTTAACTTTAACTCCACTGGCAGATCCTGTGTTTTCCCAATTGTAATTACTTAGGAAAGACTTCAGAAATGCAGGCCAGAGTTCCACAATCACAGGAATATACTTGGCATAGAACAGCTCAGAAGTCAAAGTACAACTGAGATTTGACACAGAGCTTCCTGCTTTGAAGAAATGAACTGCTTGCAAAGTTCAGGTGTGGGGCTTGGCTGAACAGAATTCCGGCAATGCCGAACACTGTAACCCTAGGGGATTTCAATTTAAATTCCATACACTTTGGTTAGTATGGTTTTTCTTTCATATCCCAGATTCTAGTAGAATGTGTGTGTGCTGTTCAGGTCTGGCATTGAAAGTGGCCTCTTTTAGCTGATGAGAGCTTTGCTGTAGTTTTCAGTTCAGCTGCTGCTTAATCTCAGTCATTAATCAGTGTATTTGGTACGAAAGGGGCTTTAAGTTTAATGACCACAATAAAAAACATCATTAATGCCACAGAACTGAGAATTAAAGTCACTAGGCAACAAATAGTGCCTATATTTGCCCGACAGCCATGTGAAAAGACAGGTATTAACAACACCAAAATGCACTGTGATTGGATTATTATTAATTAATATTATGGATTATTATTGAATCACTTAAAAAAGACTTGGTCTGAGGGGCATTTTTAACACAAGTGTAAACAGAAAGCATTTCTATTGAAAAGTTAACATGAGTAACTAGATTCTGATTTCTCTCTCTCTCTCTCTCTCTCTCTCTCTCTCCCTCTCTCTCTCTCGCTCTCTGTGTTTGTGTGTGCTTGTGACTATTTACTGGTAGATGACAGCTGGCACTGTTACAGAGTGCATTCCCTTGTGTTTAAACAGCTCTTCTAATTTTCTGATAGAGCTGTTATGGGAGTGTGAGAACCCTCTACTGTTCCATCGCATTGTAGAACCCATGACAGCCTCATCAGATAAGGAAGTAAAATGGAATGTGCTGATGTGCTTTTTACATGAGAAAGCAAATTCAGATCGCTTCTGTTCACACTAGGGACAGATTTTAATGAAATGTGTGAACAGAATTTGGGAAGAGTAGATTCAGATTGGGATATACTGGCCCAAATTTGGCCCATAGGCTCACATGGGTAAATGAGTGTGTGTACAGTAGCCTATGTTTGCAAAAAGAAAAAGAAACAACAGTAGGCTGGAATGTAAATATGAGTATTGCTTACATTAATGGTGCAGCTCAAAAAACCATAAGAATATCATTACAAAGCTCAATCCTGATCACAGCTGCATTTAAAAAGTTAAACTCATAATTTACATTTATCACATGTAAAGTGATATTTCAAGCCTTTTTTGATTTACTGTTGATCAGTGTGGCTTATAGCTCATGAAAACAAGAAATCTGTCTCACAATATTAGAAAATATTCATTCAAATTTGAAAACAAACAAAAAGCTTGAAATATGACACTTTAAATGTTGACTTTAATTTTTGAATTAAATGATCCAAAAGACAGCATTCTAATTTTTTGAGATGCACTGGTATATGGAAAAAAATACTGGGACACCTGCTAAGGTATTGGTTTTTTTTCGAGGTTAAGGGCATTAAAAAAATCAGTTTGTCCTGCTTTTGTTGGAATAACTGCCTCTACACAAGAGAGTTATTGAGGTCAGGATGTTGGATGATCACCACCCTACTTGATCGCAAATGCATTGGGTGGAGCGTCATCATTCCAGAGAACACTGCTCCACAGATCAATACTGGGGGGTTCTATACCCTTGTAGCCCATTCCTGGCATTAGTCATGGTGCTAATAGGTTTCTGTTTATCTGCTCCGGCGAGTCCTGTTCTATCGACAGTCCTTCTCTACAGAGGCTTTATCTTTATATTCTGTGTCAGCAGTTGGTGCAACTTAGCTGAATGAAGGGGTGTCCACAAACATTTGGACAGTGTATGAAAATTTCGGAAAGTGTATCAAAATTCTGTGACTACTGTATGAATATTCTCTCCAAATCTCATCTGCACAGGAGCTGTTTTCTCATAGTTGTTGGACTCTGTTTTTAAGCCAGCACTAATCAATTTGCTCATCAATTAAAAGCGCCTTGCCTTCCAATGCTCGGTGTTTGTTTTGTGCCCGCTCAAGTTAATTAGAACAGCATTCCGTGTGTTGTCCTTGAGATAGCTGCTAATTGGAGTGTGTTGTCTGCCTCAGTGCTTCGCGGTGCAGTTTGCTGTCCCGTTGAAATGCCAGTCTGCTGAAAGGGTTTTGTTTGTTAACCAGCATTGTTGGAGACATGTATGAATAATAGGGCTAAATCTCTAACCTTTACTTTCTGACCTTTTACCTGAAATTCTACACAGAGCCTGAGAGGAGCGATTCAGATAGGTCTGAACTTTTCCCTCTCTTATCAGGCCAGACAGAATGCTATTTGCAGGCATTTGCCCCTGCTCCCTTTTCCAGCACTGCGCTCTTTAGCGACAGCCTCAGTGTCATACCCGCCTCTGCGCTCCGGCCAAATCCTTCTCACTCCCTGATCTCTGCTGCCTTGTTAAGAACCTGGGCTTTGTCACCTAGACACCTCGGCTAAAAGCAGAACAGCATAGAAGAGACAAGTGCTTTGTGCTGCTCTATCAGAGGTCCATGCCCCTGGCTTTTATTCTGACACTCACCGCTGTCCATGGTGCCATTGTCCTTGTCAAGACTGCAGCTGTTCAGGTGCCCCTCAAACTCACCCCTCTTTAAACTCTTCCCTACACCAATTCTATACCAGAGACCCAAAGGCTGTACGTTGTTTTCCCTGCAATAATGCACCTGATTCCAATTTAATGCTAATCATAGAGGCTTTCACAAGTTAAATGAGGCAGTTATGTGTTCTGGCTTTGCATACAAATGACTCTGGCGAGGCCTCTGTGCTAGAGCTTGAAATGTTTGCCTGAACTCGGCAGGTTCTGACTATGAGGTTCGGTTATAGGATTTGTAGTTACGTGTATCGGAGAAGGAAAAGACGTGTACATTAATAAGACTCTGCTGTCCTGCACTCTTGAGCAAAGCTGATTTTGCTTTATTGTATGACCTTATATCAATCAAAATGTATTTGTATAGTGATTTTTACTACTGATGTCACAGAGCAGCTTTACAGAAATAAAAAATAAAAATAAAAAGGTGAACAAAGGATAAAGACATAAACCCCCTGGTGAGAAAGCCAAAGAGTGACAGCCCCCTCCCTCCATTGGTTCAATGGTGGACATAATAACAACAGTAGCAGCTGATTAGGGTCAGTGTAAATTGCTATACTGTGGCAGGTGAACAGCTAGTCTAGGGGAGGGTGGGAAACTAGTCCAGGTCCAGTAGCCAAAGAGTGGGCAGCCCAAGGTTGGCACTTCATCAGCCCAGGCCAGAGTAGTGTCTGTCTGTCAGAGAATCTATGAAAAATAATGCTGCAGTAGCAACGTTGGAGGAGGACGGTAGCCAAAGTACTAATGCTATGCTAGCGATTCTGGACGAGGGATGAAAAACCAGTGTGCTAAAGCTGTGCTAGCATTGTTTTACCGTTGCCCACAAATAATGATGGCCTACTTAGTTAGCTAGTTTGTGTAGCATATTTCCTCTCCTCCAGAACTTTAAAGAGCCCAGAGAAGGGAGCATGTCCTTAAAGGCTGTGGGTCTTGCACCATTTTGCTTTAAAAACTTTGCTTTCAACAATTGTGATGATTTGTGCAGTCTGAATCTGCATCAGATTGTGTTGTGCTTGTTTTACTAAAACAAACCGACTAGCATGCCTAGTGATGAGGGAATGGACAAAGAAGGAGATCAAAGGTTATCCCAGCTGCATGTGACTCCTGGCCACAGTGACGTCTTCAGGAACAAACTTGTGATTTGTTGAACCTAACTCAAATTAAACCACCCTCAATGAAGTACTATTATCTAGAAGACTTAGTTTTAGCCAAACAGGAAACACTGTTGTTTACCAAATAACAAAACATTAGACAAAATGAAAAAGTAGGACTCTAACTCTGTTCCGTGTCATTAAACTGTGGGTACAGCTTCTTGGCTGAATCTCAGACTATCCGCACACTTTATTTTGTGAGTTCATATGCACGGTTTGAACCACGCACATTGTTAGACATTTGATGCAGTAATTGGGTGCTGGAACATGTAATTAATTATTAAGTGGTGCACTATGTAGGGAATAGGGAGTCATTTGGGGTTCATGCTGGATTTGCTGCTTCACAGTAATTGCTGTAAACTCCTTTTCCTTCATTATAACATCAGTGTAGCCAAGACTAGTATGAAGCTCTGTCCTTCAGGGGAACTGAGTGAAAATGAACACTGCTCTCACTGAAGCAGTTCCACAACCCACAAAATGACCTCATACAATTAGCCAACAATGCACTGATGACTGTTGTGTGTCTTGTCAGTCATTGGTGGAGAAAATATGGGAAACTTTGTCTACTGATATATATACTGTTATATTCTGGGAATAGACTTTTAACGGGTCACATCAAATGCATCTAAATGTAGGCTACACTGCTCAAACACTACCAAAAGAAATACACAGCTAACGTCATCATATCACACACAGTGAGTGTGTGCTGTTCCTTTATTTGGAATGCTGGTATTGCTCATATTGTCAATGAGGCCAACGAGCTTGAAAACGGATGTAAATAAAACAGTGGGTTTAGGCTGGTTTCAGATTCAGCATTTCATCAGGGTCTGGGTGAGTTTGGATTCCAAACTCAGAACTGTGGCTCAGCTCATTTCAGACCCAGAGTGTTCTTGGGTTAAGTTCAGAATTCCAAACTGCCTCCTTGTTTTATCAGTCTGCGTCCCTCTGGTCAGGGATGGACTGAAGCAGCACAGACAGCCAGGCTAAGCCGATCAACAACAGCTCAGTTATCTTGCTACTTAGGGCTGAGAAAAAATGACATACGGTTGAGACTTTGGGCAGAACATTTGGATCTAGTCCAGGTTCTGTAGTTTGCTAGAGCACTCTGAACATTTTTCAGTGAATTGACGCTGTCCATCAGAGCTATAGGCGAAAAGGTTGCTTTGGTGTTACCTTCATGTGTAATATAACGCTGTCTGTCGAGCAGAGAGGCGAGATGACTTACCTCGGGTCATCTGAGACAGGCTTGGATGATATTACAGGCTGG
Source organism: Acestrorhynchus altus (assembly GCA_034509495.1). Lineage (NCBI taxonomy): Eukaryota > Metazoa > Chordata > Actinopteri > Characiformes > Acestrorhynchidae > Acestrorhynchus > Acestrorhynchus altus. Next base: position 11,450,132 of record CM067509.1, on the reverse strand, counting down.
TAGCCGAGAGTAGTGCTGGATTACTGGAAAGTGGTGGAGGACTGGGCTGAATGGATGTGATGGTGCCAGACAGTAGCTCAGATTGGGGGATGGCCTCTGTCTTGGCATGTGCTGCCACTCAGCCGCCCGCTCAGATTCACTCCGACTACCCATACATCACATCAGCAGGCCTGGACACAGAGAGCAAACCAATGTGAGTGTGAAGACTTGCATGCTTGTTTCTGCCTGTGTGTCGAAATAAGAATGGATGACTCCTGGTTTAGAAGAATACCCAAAAGAGTTGCCCAGTGTTGCTAGCATTTTTATTTCTGCACTTGGAGTAAAATGTTTGTTTCAGTCTTTTCACCATCTCTGTTTTCTTTTTCTTTTTTTTGTAACGGCCTAGTCCAATAGGAAGGTGCCGGGTTTGGTTAAGACTGATTTCATGCATTTAAGTGCCGCTTCACTAAACGGGTTTGTGAATATGATTTGTAGATGTGTAAAATCTGCACGACAGCTGCATTTACCTGCTGTATTTACTTTACTAATTATACATGGCTTTTTTTGAGGTACCATAAAATGTGTTCATTGAGTCTGTTGTTGTTTGATGAATAAATAGTAAGTATGTGTTTTTCTTTGACACAAAAAATGCCGAGACATTATTTTGCCTCAGAGTAAAATGCTTTTTTCCTTTAATGGGCAAAGAAGGACAACTTCTGCTGTCATTGGTTGGTTCACAGGACATGCATAGCATAGTGTCACCAAAATGTCAACTTTACTGGAGAAGGAGCTTAGAATAGTAGTTCATCTGAACAATTTTAAGTTATTTTGATGTATTTTTGGTCCATTCCAGATTTACATTCTCAAAAAGTAAAAAATGCCCAAAATGGCACTACAAGGTTTTTGCATAATAATTGCCCAGCATAGCTTTACGTAGCTCTATAGTCTGTTGAATATGCTTTGCGATGCCTGTGCAAATTCTATTGAATCATATAATCTGATACAGCTGAATGCAAAGGCTGGGCTTGCAAATCTGCATCCTCTACAGAGGGCACACTTTAGAATATTCTGATGCACAGCTACTGTTTATTTACTTCACTCCTAATTCATGAAAAAGGCCCAGATCGATTCAGATGGTGTGAACTAAGAGCATCCGTGTTGTTTTGCTCACATTTGTGGAGGTAGGGAAAGCAACCCAAGAGAGCTCATAGGCGAGATGCCAAGTGGTGAGAGATCAGTGGTGGAATGAAGTCACTATGGGCCGAAGGCAAAAGCTTGTACCTCCACATTGTTCAGTAGCACACTTTTTAGGTACGTTTCATCACAAAACCTGGAAAGTGCGCAGATGTTCCTCCCCCAAAATTACTGCTCTCCAAATGCTTGTAGGGTCCACTTACTTCCCAAATTCTGCTGTGTGCAGTTGGACTCAGTGGCATATTGCAGCTGACACTGCACTTACGAGCCATGTAATTATGGAAACCACCTGCGATTATATGGCAGAGCTTAGGGTGGGGCGAGTTTGGACGTTACTCACGGTGTTATTTAATTCTACCTCGTCTAGCAGGTTGATATTAGCTGTGAACTGTACATCTCACACTTATCATTATACACCAAAAAGGTCTCGATATAACATACACTGTGAGAAGCCTGTAAGCAGTGCTCTCTTCTGCTGACTGTGATGGCTGAAATCCCTCTCCGCATTTTCTACTGGCTGCTGTGATTCTCCTCTATGATTTAGTTGTTTTCAGTTGCTTTTTGATTTTTGTGAGTTTGCTTATTTTTGTGCTTTGTCCTCAGAAAATGACCCCATAATTATCTGCAGATTGTTTTTTTTTTTTCTTTTTTTTTCCCTTACTGTCTCCACTGCCTCACAGTCACCATTCATCTCAAACAAAACTGCATCTCTTACTCTCCACACTGATGTTGAAGCTCTGTTTTCCTCTGCTTTGGTCCTTATCTGGGTGTCATCCTCGACTCAACTCTTTCATTCGGGCTCCACATTAACTATGTTAATGTTCTCATCTCCTCACCGACACCCACACCTAAGAGCACATCTGTATCATCACTCATTCTCCACCATTTCCACTTTCTGTAATCTTAACAGTCATGGTTTTCATTTTTAATCTCTTTATGTACACAAATATGTCTATGCATCCTTTATGTTGGCATGGATGTTAAGCAAGTTATGCAGTCAAGGGCAGTTCAATATCAGTTCCTGACAACAATAAACACAGTGACGGTGGAGGAGGTATTTATTTATTTATTTATTATACTGCTGTGTCTGATCCACTCGAACCAGCTCAACACAGACTACTATACCCCTGCTATGTCAGTGCCACTGCAGTCAGTACTGAGAATGACCCATCATCCACATAATACCTGCTCTGTGGTGGGCCTGTGGGGTCCTGAAAAATTGAAGAACAGGGTAAAAGAAGCCTAAGAAAGTATGCAGATGGACTACAGTCCGTAATCATAGGACTACAAAGTACTGGACCATGAATGTAGAAACAAAGAGGTGGCCATAATGTTATGTTTAATCAGTGTCTATATCTGTAAATTATTCTGTGTCATTGTTTGTCTTTGATGCTGTGTGTGCTGATGATTGTAAGTGTATTTGGGTTTTTGAAAAGAGATGTATACTATAATACTGAGGTTTTCAAATCTGGACCTTGAATCCAGGTGTGACACTATGTGGCCAATCAGTTCCATTGACTGCTCCCTTAACTTTCAGCGAGAAAACAGTCCAGCACTCAAGACTTGATTTTTGGATGTATAATGTAATATTATTATTATTATTATTATTATTATTATTATTATTATTATTATTACTACTACTACGATGTCACACATAGCACAGAAAGTGCCATTTGAGTAGTAAGTACTGTGTGAAATGCTCATATCTTGTATCATTGACCATCATTGCAGAGAACGCTGATTGCTGTGGGTACCAGGTGAGAGGAGAGAAATATGGTAGATGCTTTTAACAGCTTCAGTCTTATTATAGGATTCCCAGCCCCTGTGATTTAGCTCTACTGCAGAGACAATGTGCTTGTTATCCCAATTGGACAGTGTTAAGTGGCTAAACCACCAGCTTTGGAAACGGGTAATATCTTAAATATAGACCGATCAGTGTGGCTGCATGCCCAGTGGAGGCAGCTGTGCTGTGAACTGTTGCTCTGAATGTTGTCTCAAGACTAATATGCTGTCTGGCATATCATCATAACCACAGGCTGCGTGCAATCACTCTCATAACCTCGTCTCCATCGTACCTTATGGCTGTCCTATGAGCACTGTCAGTTTTGGCTTCAGGAAATGATTAGCAATCACAGTTTACCTCATCTGATTATCAATCAGGGTCCATTCATAATCCCATGGCAAAGTAACAAACTTGTGAAATTGTCTTTGTGAATTTTTTCCCTCTCTTTGAAAAGGTCACCATCAAGCCAGCCGTCCACACAAACTTTTTAACTGAACAATGACCTTATCAAATGGTTGTAGTGTTATAATGGGATAATATAAGTGGCTACAATCAATGCAATCAGTGCTAGGAGTTTACAGAGTTGAGCTTATCCAAATGGATGGTCAGGACTTGGGAAGGTGGAATGGCTGGGCTGGACACAGGCAGTGCTGCTACATTGCTGAAGGCTGCTGGTGATCATTAGGCCTCTGGCTCTACTTCCATTGTTTTTGCTCTGGTCTTACTTCATCATATAAGCATCTCTCTGGTCTGTGACACGGGGATTCGTGCGTCACTTCAGATTTGAGTGCACTCATGCAAATTGGCAGGAACAAACACTTTGGAAGGTGTACAGACGAGCTTTGGTGAAAGTGTAGTGTAGCTTGCAAGTGACACTGTTGTTGATTCCTATTCTGTTATCAGTGTGCACATGGACGTACAGGAAACGCTAGCCGAGTGTTGCTTGTTGTTGTCAAACTAATGTGATACACATACACATCTAGGAGATTCATGAATCAAGCCAACAAGCTGACAGTGCTCACACTTGCACACACTCCCAGCACCTACACACACATGCTAAGCTTGCCGATACTCTTTGCGCTGGAGTCGCAGATAAGTGTGAAATTGCATCGTTACAGGCGCCAACCTGCCCCGCAGGCATGAAACAAACTCTCTCTGTTACATCTTCAGCCATGAATGGGGCTGTGATACGTTATCAGATACATTCCTGGACACGCCTGGAGTTTCTTCCTATCGACCATGTCCGGTAATCTTTTCTGCGCCTCTGAGGTCTTGCGACACATTCCTGAGGACAGCCCCTTTCAGCGATTTAGCCGAATCACTCATGTGTGAGACGAGCAACTCAATACCATGATTTCCATGACCCTCCCCTCACCCCCATACCCAAAGGCTCCTCTATAGTTCTTTATAGTCCTGCTTCCAATTCCATCATTCTTCTCAGAGTGTGCAGCTCTGATGCGTGCCCCCATCCCCCTGCTTTCAGGGCCCCCATTGTCCCTCCATGGCCCCTAGAAGGCCGTCCTAGTGCAGGCATTAAAGAGATTTGGTGTGGCCCAACCTTTGAGAGGAATTAGACATGCTCAGTGTAACCCTGACCGACCTGAACCCACATCAGGGGCATAGTGTGAAAGTGGTAGCGTAGAGAAAGGCAAGCACAGAAACAGAAGACGTTTTTTTTTTTCTTTTAAAGATGTCTGTGTGTATGATTTGGCCTATATGCAGTTTCTGCCTTTGGGCAAGAGATACATCGGAGGTCAATAGGGCTCATGAGACAGCCCCGCAGCCTTAAAATAGAGTTCAGAAATGGGTCTTGGTGGTATTGTAATGCTCTGAATGCAGCTTCTTTCTTGTGGCCTTAGTGGGTTAGAGAGGTTCAGACAGGGTTGGCTGTAGTCTGAAGATCTTTAGGCGTGGTGCAGTAGTTTTTCACATGTGTAGACCTGAAGCAAAAGTACATAACTCTGATAATTTAGGTGGATTTAGGTGCACCCATTGAGGACACGTGCAGTGAATTACACACACTTACATCTTGTCTAATCCATGAAAACGCATTGGCCAATGGAATGAGAAGCTTTAGACCAGCCGTATATAAGCCCAAGGTCACCAGACCCAATGCAATGAGGTATAGAGTCAACAAGCACTGGAGCAGTGTGGAGCAGTGGAACTAATGTCTTGTGCAGTGATGAAGCTCTGTCCAATATCTTTGGGATGAGCTATAGTGGCATTCACTGTGATCCATAACTAATCGTCCAAGATCCGTACCTGAAGTCAACAATGTTCCAGTGTCTAGTAAGCCTCCTCAGAGCTTCCTCTCAGCACTATACTAGTGCATCCACAGTCATGGGGAAGATTGCTGACTTGACAGTTGTCCAAAAGATGATCATTAACACACTCCAGAAAGAGGGTGAGCCACAGAAGGTCATTGCTGGCTGTTCTCAAAGTGCTGTTTGAAAGCTTATTAATGGAAAGTTGAAAAATTCTGGAAGAATCAAGTCAGGAAAAGTCAATTCACGAACTTGGAAGACTTCCACAAGGTGTGGACTAAGGGTGGTGCACAGTCCATGCACAGACATCACCAGGAAAGGGGTTACAATAACTCATGCTTCCATCTGCTGACAAGCTTTCTGGAGATGCCGATATCTTTATACAGCAGCACCTGGCCCTAGTGCCAAAAGGTCTTTTATATCTTATGAAACTGTGAAACCGCTTGATTATTTCAGTTCACATGTAATAAATATGACTGTTTACATTTTAAATTAAATAATGAACAAAAACGTGCCTTTTCACAGGATTTTAATTCCGCTCTGGGCTGGACTGCACTGTTATTATATGACCAGAAAATATTCCTTAATGGTTCTTTTCTGAACATCTATCAGTTAGATCTACTTAAATGTAAATAGATCTTTCTTTTTTGAACCTCTCATAGAGACTTCTCAGAACTCTCTCAGAACAAACTGTTATTTGGGAAACTCTCCACAAGCCCATAAATCATTCAAGTCATTTGTGTAGTTTAAGTACAGCTTTTCATACCCCACCAGGTAGCCTGTCTCAGAAGATGATGTGAAGTGAAAAGGACACCTGTGAAATGATCAAATTAGGTTTTGTGTTAAAAAAGAACATTTGGTCTATGTTCACACAGCAGGTTAAGTTTCTCGGCAAATCAGATTTTTTTCAGGCTGTTCACACTTTTCACATCTTTTTAATTTACCTATTTCCAACCTTCATCTGAAGAGGCCGTCTGCAAATCCAGAGGCAAGTTATGTTGAGTGTGAGATGGTGAGAAAGGGCAAATTGACAGAGTTGCATTGCTGTGAATCTGATTGAATCTGATATCATTGGATAACACATTTATGTCACATGATGAAACAGATTTTACTGCTTTTGTGACACATGTGAAAGTGAGTGCTGATGAGTGTCTAGAGTGAGGATGTGCATTAGTATTCCGTTAAAGACAAGGTTAACTCAGCAGAAGGTTCCGCGTAAATTACTTGATATCTCACATAGTTACTGTTTATGAGGGCTTAATTACAAGTCTGCACAAAACAGTGAACCCTGAGAAAATAATCACAAGTAATCAACTAAGCTTATACCTCCAGAAATCACTAGACAGAGTGTTTCCTCACACAGGATTTTGCAAATTAACAAGTGCATTTTAATTTAGTTTTTATATCTCAAGTAAAGGCATCAATAGGGCCAAATATATCCGCTTGCTTGCCTCTATCATATGAAATGGCTTACGTTCTGTGGGCACCAATTTCCCCTATCGGGGGCAGAAGAAATTTAATCAGTGTTTTAATTGATTCAGATGAGATTCGGCTGAGGAAGTTTGCTTTGAGTTGTAATTAAATCTCATCCCTTGGGTTGAGTAAAGAAGTGGCCTAACAGCTTAGATGAGCAGTCACTCCATCCTGGGCTGCAGGGAGGAGACGGCTAGGAGCAGAAATGGGCAACGCACTCTAAAGCTTTATGATTCGCAGCACGAGAACGCACCTGGCAACCCAACAGCCCATGGAATGTGTCCGACTCCCCTCATATATAGGAGTTTTCGAAGAGAGTTTATGACCCACTGAAGAATTCCTCCCTCTTTCCCTTTAGCCACCCACCCAGAGGAAGAGCAAAAGTGCTGAGCTCAGATTTAATTCAGGATTTAAGACTTTAATCTACAAACCCTTTGCCTTCTTTGTGCAGAGGACAGGCCTTTTCTATTACAGCTTTGTTTTAGACTCTGTTGTGTTTCACCTTCATTTATTTCTTTAGATGGTCTTTAAACTGTTAAACTGTTACTTTCAACAAATGCCAGAATAACACTGTGATGATTAGAAAAAGTAGATTTCCCCAGTTTCCCCAGTACCTTTTCACTTTCACTTTTCTTTGACATGTAGACAGGGGCTACACAAGGCCTGAACTGTAGTTTTATACATTTAAGGTCTGATCAGTTTATCATATATACAGAACTGGAGAAACGTTACACTGCTGGAATGTACAGTAGTGTGAGACGCCTAGGGGCCCAGTCACACTAAGCTGACAAGGACAAACCAGCTCAATTTGGGCCAATTGATGTTTGTCTTCCCATCAGCTCTCCATTGTCTCATATCCTGTAAAAACCAGACTGCAGATGACAGCCTATATGCACATCCTTAGTGTGCCTGCATGAAAGCAGGCACACTAGCAGGAGCTGCCGTAGCCTTAAAATCTACAAAATAAATATAGCCTGAAAGCGTAACAAGCCCCAAACACTGCAATGATGGAGGGTGCAAAACACAATTTGTATTTACACCAGTGGTGTAAAGGTGAGTTCCAGTGCACAAACGTAGGGGAACCCAGTAACAAATAGCAGTTCTTACATACTGCTGCCTTGAATACTGAAAAAATTGAATAATTGTATGACAAAAATGAAGAATGTCAATAAAATACTCGAGTATCCCATGATTTACTGTGGGAGTGTGTGCCATCAAAGCATCTTCAGAGCTCTTTCTGTTGTCATATTTAGCCCCCTGATGTTTGTTTCGTGTTATGATTCTTATGAATATTCTTTTGAAGTTTTGTTTGCTATGTATGACCTGTTTTTTGTTTGAGTAAAAAAAGGCATTTTGACTTACAGAGAGTGACCAAATACTTTGTGTCAAAGTTCAACAAGTTAATTTGTACTGGAAACACTTACATTTTTAGCAGTGTTAGGAATAACACATTTTATACTGATGGTTTGATTTCAAAAGACATTTGGCCTGAATCACATTATATAACAACAACTAGAAAATTATTAACAGAATCATTGCATAGTTCAAGTGGTTGTCATGGAGTTGCTTAGGGGGAAGCTAAGTTGCTGTTGTGTTACACTTGGTTACTATGGTGTCTCAAGTGGTGGTCAACATCACAAACCCATTGTACACATTTCTGTATTAGAGGGAGCAGGAGAGGAAATTATATGCTGATAAATGAGCCCAAACCCAGTTTTATACTCTAATTTCTCATATGTCTCATATGGCCAATGATTTTTGACTGGGTGGTATACAAAAGTTAAAACACTAAAATTGAATGATGATTGTTCAGTTATTTTGTGTTCAGATTCCCTGTGTGGACAATTTTGTGGAGGCTCATGGTAATTAGATTAAATGAGGTCAGTGTTTCAGTCAATGTGAGGTATTGAAATGCTGTTTGATTAAAATTCATGCAGTCAACTCGCAAAAATCGTGAGAAGGTCTAATGAAAGTAATGAAACTTTGCAGTTAGTACTAGAATTTAAAAACGAGTCTGCTCTCTGTTTGCCCTAAACATTTCTTTACTCGTTTTACTATCTTTAGGTTCTTTCCTTGTGAGCAGATCACAATCATGATCACAATCAGCTGCTGATGCAGATTGAACATACAAGATCCAAACAGAGCCAGGACACACTGCATAGGCTACAAAACCACAACACTCCACAAAGGCCTGAGTCTGAAGACCTCTGTATGCTTCTAGCAAAATGAAGTTTGTGAGGGCTGCGTGAAGCTGAAGGCAACTTCACAAGCATACAAGCCCGCGCACTCCCTGCAGTTTCACTTTTTTATCTGTTGTGTTTCAGTGTTCCAGCACTGCAGGTGGCACTATTTTATGGCCTTTTCCTGATTACTGACAAAGGATTGCAAAGGACTGCCTCTATCAACACCCAATCAAATGCTTTGTCATGTCGTGCCTATGGTTGTTAGGTTGCTCCACAATTTCATTATTTTGTTCACTGAAGTCAAGCGAACATAGTCTACGCAAGAAGTTTACCTCGTTCTTGACAGCCGACAGTCAGCTTAATATGTCAGGATGTGTTGATGTGTTTGCCTGTGCTGGGTTTGAACTCTGCTTTCTTGCTTGAAGCATGAACAGTTTTACCAGCTAATTAGGAAACGTATGAAAGTAACCACAACCTATAAATATACTTTGCTGTGATTGTGATGATTACTCTCAAATGTGTTAAGCAGTAATGACTGCTGTCACAACAAACCTGCATCATTATGAGGAGCTTTTTAAGGAATTTAATATTTAATTACCGTATTTTCCAGAATATAGAGTGCACCTCAATATACGCCGCACCCACAAAGTTTAATAAAAAACCTGGAAAGTAACATATATGAGCCGCACCGGGCTAAAAGCCGCTGATATCTACTGAACTGATAACGCAGTTTAACTGAACATAAATGAACTGATTAGTTTCTGAACGTAAAAGTGCTGATCAAACAAAACAGAAAAGTTATTGATTGGTTTATTCAGTGTCCTCCTGTGCACTGAAACCACTGAAGTCATCTGTACTTTTTCTGTGTTGATGTCAGTGTTGCTCTCTGTGTCGCTGTCGTCCCGGGGTGAAGCTGGCTCTTCACACAGCAGCTGACTGAAAATTAACGTTGTCTTCTGAGATTTCCAACTTTGACTTCCCACCTTTTTCACTTTCTGCTAAAGCGCCCCCTGGTGGATGAAGAAAAAGCCACACCTCATTATAAGCCACATGGTTTAAAGCGTGGAAAAAAGTAGCGACTTGTAGTCCAGAAAATACGGTGCTTGTTTTTGTAGCCTTGTAGTAATGCTGCATTATAAGTATCCATTAATATGAATAGATACTAAAAACAAACAAATACATACTTCCCACCCAGAATCAGATGTACTGTTCATCATCACCATTTACATCCATATCGTTCATCTCTAGATTTTGATTCTTGAGTTGTAACAGTTGGTCTCTAGTCTTTCATTTGCTCCTCTTTCTGATTCCATGTCTCTTCAGTTTTGTAATTCAGTTGAAAAGCTTGTCTCATTTGTTGAAGACGAGGTGAAGACCTGTATGATTCACCTCTGACAGCTCAATGGTAGCTATTCCTTCTGCTTGTTAGTGTCACTGTGTTGAATTTTCGATGTTCTCTAGTGCCTCACACTGTCAGAAGGGCAGCCCAGAAGCTACGCGAGAAGCTGCTGCACTTGTAATCTGAGCGCATCTCGTCACCGTCCAGCCAGACTGCAGAAACGATCCCCTCTGCACATGCCCCTGTCTGACATTAGTGTCCATCAGTGCACCGTTAAATGAAGATTCTGTGCTCGTTAAGTGAGCTGGGGGCTGCTCCAGTGTCCCTCCGAGGCTTTGGCCTGTTTGAGCTAGGCGCTCTTGAGCAAACATACACGGACCACCTCTCTCACGTTCGCACATTCGCACTAACGACTCGACTTCATTAACTGGGCCTGTTGCCATGGAAACCCATGCCAGCTTTGGCTGAAGAGGGGAGCCAAGGCCCGCTTGCCCAATGGCCACATGATTTCTTGTGTGATCCCGGAGCTGTTGACGGAGACTCTGTCAGCACGTTCATTAGTGTAATCCTGGAGCATCCCCTAAAGCCAACAGCCATGGAAAATTGACTGTCCACTCTGGCTGTCTCTAGCCCCTGGGGATGTAACAGAGTGGTCCAGGTGGCTCGGTTATTTCCCACGCTCTAGATTACCCTGATTTCAGCAGAGTCTGGCTGAGGGCGAGTCCACCTAGCCAGCATCTGAAACCGAGAGCATTTCTGAGGAAGCTGCTTGGCTTGCTCTCAGTGGTGGCACTTTGGTGGGCACATAGCAGTTGGCATTGTGAATTGGAGACAGCTCTGCCCATTCTCCAGGGCATAGTAAGGAGTGTTAACAGCTGTTCAGTCCCTTAATTTGCCAGTTTGGGTGTGTGCACGCATCTGTGTTTAGGCTTTACACTCTTCCTCTCTGGAATGGAGACTAATGTTCTAACATCTGCAGGCCTACTGTTGTGGAGAAACTTGTTAGGAGTTCCTGCACTATTATTGAGCTTTGTGTATGCTTCTGTTTATATTTGAGCGTCTGTGTTATTATATGTGTATCTGGGTCAGTTTTTTCTCATACAGCAGCTGACCTACATTGGCACCCACAGTGACCACAAAGGAATCAACAGAACCCCTATAATATGCAACTTGAAAGCCTGTCTCCTCTCGTGGTTTCATTTTAGCTGTTGTGTAGGAATTATCCAGCACTCTATGTGGCGCTATTGTATGGTCTTTAGTGCCTCTTGTTACTGCCCAGTCAAATATGTGGTTACATGGCATGTTTATATGTATCTGTGGTTGTTAATTTGTGATCTGTCATGTCGTCAAAGCAGGTAAAAGATGTTGAATCAAGAATAAGCCATATAAGCTACTTCCTATTTCAAAATAGCAGTGGATGTATAGAAAGTCTAATTTTGCCTTAATGAGGACATAGCATGTCACTATAGATCTGTCTGGTTAGAGGCACATCTGCGGACATGAAATAAAATACATCTTCCACACAGTGTGGTTAATTGTAACACAGTATGCCAAGACAAAAAATAGGAGTAGTGGTTATTTGGATATTTTATCTACAGATTCATAGCCATAGAGTCAGTATTTTATCACGCTGAAATGCTGGCTCAGCTTTGTTGTATAAAATAAATGTGTCAGGTTTGAAACGGTCAGTTTTCATTTAGTTAGTGTAAATATTTTTATGCATTTACAGTTAGGGTTGCAGCGGTAAATCAGATTTATGTACCATGGTATTTAAAATTATGGTTATTATATCGGATACATTTCCTTAATACAGGTATTGAAGAAAGATGCTTAAGATTCTTATTTATTCATTCATTTTTTGATTGTTTTTCACAAGACTGATTTTTATATATACATCCATTACTTTTGTCAACTTTTAATGTTTAAAAGGCCTCTGGCCAAATGTTTCATTTTGTTCGGTTTGAGTTTTTTGCCAAAGTCTGAATATTGAACATGTTTTTGCAAGGTTTTGTTAATTATCTTGACATATTGTGTGGGTTTTTTCATGTTAAGTGATAACTTAAACATGAAGTGTTGAAATTCTTTGTAGATATTCTTGCTCTTGACAAAACAGCAGTTGCATTCATAAAGAGTGCCTCACTCCACTGGTTACCTTTTGATCACATCATCAAAAATAGAATTTTTCAATATAAATTATAAGTCTTTTCACATTTTTGGATGAATAACTTTTGTTACAAAATATTCCGTGCATCCCTAATTTTGAACTATACTGCAGTGTTTGTTTGAATAAAACAAATCCTGGTTTTGGTTTATTATCATTTATAATAAAAATCTTACAATAATAATATTCATTAAAGGAAGAAGAAGAATAATGATGAAATATTGTATACAGTTTATTGTATACTGCTAAAGGTTATTTTAATTATAATAAATTATAATAATATAATTTTATACTTTATACAGTATACTTTATTAAGTACAAGTGCAATAATAATGTGCAATTCCCCTCCTACTGGGCATCTCATATACTCTCCATATTTTATATTTTGTGTGTATGTATTTATTATTATTATTATTATTACCTTCTTCTCTGTGTGTTGATGCTGCTGCTGGAGTCTTAATTTCCCTGGGCGAACTGTCCTATCTATCTATCTACACCATAAATCTGATATTTTCCCAGATACCATGTCAATATCATATTGTTGCAACCATAATTATATTACATTAGAAAGCTTCTCTGGTTCAAACTACATACACATGTATTGGATTAAATGTGCTTGAATCAATTTTCCAGATTTTTATTTGTGACTTTTACAACTAACCATTCCGCCGTCACCAGTAACCTCACCTGTGTATTAGGTTAACACTCACTGTGTCTGTTGATGAATTATTTATACATTTGAAAGAGATCAATTTTGAGCAAATATGTTAAATATTATTGATCAGTAATAGAAGGCTTTAGGTTGTTCCTTGCTCTCAGCTGTAATCCTGTTATCATACAAACAATTTAGTGTATCATTACAGTCATTAAAGCATCATATTGCATTTTGAACTTGATGAACTGTTACACACCTACCTTATTTCCCAGGTGATGTTCGTTATATGACATGATGTAACAGTAATTAGTCAGCCTGTTCTAGGGAAGGGGGTGTATCTCAAATACAAATCAGTCATTTCTGTGTAATGACTGTTTCTGTCTGATAAATTTAGAAGGTGACATTGGTGGCATTTAACTAACCACACAAACCTGCATTTTTCCCACTGTATTGTACCTGTGAGTCACTAAAGATCAGTGGAGCGTTTAGTTCTCTGTGATTTGTTTTGATCTGGAGACTTCAGCCGAGCTATGCAGGATGCCCACTGATCATAAAGACAGTCGACTGTATTCTATGATCCTCATCCACACCTTCATTTACCTAATTAGTTGCCAGCTGTAGTGTGAGGTGTAATTGATTGTGTGCATCATGGTTGATTTGCAACTCAACCAGGCTAATAATTTGTTATTGATTGCCCCATTAAATTAAAAAAAAAAAAAAACCAGATTGCCTGGCTCTGCCACTTCTCATTGAGCATGCGTTCTCTCCCTTTGCTTGTTAATGCAGTTTAATTCTATTAGATGCCACAGTATTACTTCAGAGGAATTGCATAATAATGAACTGCATGCTTCACCTGAGCTCTTAATACCTTACATCATGCTTCCGGTGAAACAGAAACACATTAAAAGAGAAGACCCGCTTATGGATCCAACCAGCAGTGTTGGAGTTATAATTACAGCAGCATCAGCCTTCTCCAACCGAACCGCCAATCATATATCTAAAGCTTAATATCAGAAGACTGGATATGAGAGCTTGAGGAGGATCTTGATGAAAGCCAACCATTACAAAATTAGGGGAAGTTTTAGCCCACGTTCAGAGATTAGGTTTCTTATGAGTTTGGGAAGCCCAGCAGTTCGCTTTACATTCCACAACCTCAGCCTGCAGTTTTGTTCAGGAATGATTATCGCCTCCCATTAAGCCTGTGCCACGTGGAGAGGTGCATTTAGCACCTGGCATTTCCTCTCTTTTTGTATGGAGATTGACGGGCAGCTTCCTTCAGAAAGGGCTGTGATTGAGCTAACTGCTGGGTGTTGTAAAATGGGTGCAGTGAGACTACAGGAGTGCTGAATAAAGATGGAGGTGTCATGCTTCCCCTCACCTCTAATAAGATCAGCATGGATATTAAAACTCCTCCGCATCAAAGTGCATCGCACAGAGGTTGCAAGTGACCTGTACTTAAAGAGTTTTAAGCAGTAGGGGCCAAGCCATCACATTCTGTCAGGAGCAGCATCCCTCTGCCTCGTTGCCTACTCCCCCACTGAAGCCTGGTCCAATTTTATTTCTACAGAAACTGGACTAGAAGTATTACTTTGTTAGTCATGAAGCCCCAATGAACAGAGTATATTGGGCTGTGAGCACTATTCATTCATCAAGGTTTTGTAAGTGCAAAGCACTTCGATGCACGGCCTGTCAGGAAACTTGAACTGGTCACATTCCATTTTCTCCTCCCTGCATTTCCCCGTCACCCGATATTTATTGGCTGTTACGTTACGTTTTTCTACTCTTTCACATTTGGTTTATTATAGAAAGGTCAGAGATTGGTAATATTTTCAGAGATGATTCATATCCAGCTCTAAACCACATGCCTCCTCTCTTTCTCAGGTGCCTTCTAGAGGCCCACCTTGGCAGCTAGAGGAGAGGCTGGCCTCCGTCAACATGACAGCGTTGCCACGGGACATGACTTCCCTGGCTGTGTCTGGCCTATTCTTCTGCCTCCTCATTTTCTGCATCCCCACTGTGGTATCCCAAAGTCTTCTGGTTTCCACTGAGCCCACCCCAACCTCAGCACCACAGAGCAGGCCGGAGTGTAATCAGCGAGAACACCCCATCATCTCCATTCAGTGTGAGTACACATGATAAACCCTTTTGCACATTTGAGATTTCATCCTCAGGTTTCTGTGTGACAGTGATCCATATTTGTCATTACTGTGAATGTACACCTCGGCCTAGAAAGGATCTCCATGTAGATATTTTTAAAAAGAATAACATTTCTGGATTAGTGACACTGGAGTAATACGTGCAGTGAAGTGTAAAGTGGGAAAGAAGCACATAAATTCTGATCTGGCACTTTCCATTAAAGTCACAGTGTATACATTGTACTGCATATGATTGTTGGCTAAATCTAACCTTAAACAATCTTATTTTCTTTTTCAATATCAGAACTATGTGAATTCATATATTATGAAAAACTCACTTTTTCAATCGGGTATCTGGAGTGCCTGCCAAATCACAAGCTATGAAGTAAAATAACAGTCACCCAAACATAGAGTGCAGACAGAAGCTAATCAAAACAAACTGCACACTAAGTGTATGTTGTTGCTGATTTGAGTAGCTGGAAACATAAGCAGAAAAATGAAGCCAGATGCAAAACTCTGCATTCATATATGGAAATGATTACATGTTTTGTCTGATTAAGTCTTGGATGTAAGAGCATGTAAAGTGCTGCCCCTGCTGACCTTTAAAACGATTCAGAGGCTACTTTTGGGTAGCGTACCTCTTAATGACAGGTCGTTGACTGCTAGACATTCTTCTACAGCAAACTTGAAGACTGCCCAGTTGACAGTTTTGGGGAAGGGGTGGTGGGAGGTGGGAGGACTGAAATGAGAGGACTGAAAACCTAAGCACAATAATAAATGAGACACCGATCTTTTGGACCTGGCAACCCTTGCCCTGCACATTTTAAAGTATTCCCTACTTTAACACACCCCCTGCAAGTCTGCGTTTTCTTTTTATCAAGGTTATTCTTGTTCTGTGAGTGAAGTACATCATTAAAAATGACACCACATGAGCAATAAATGACCAGTGTATTTTGCCATATTTCTACCATCTTGGTGTCACCTGGGATGTCCTCACACAGCTTTAATAAAACAATGTGTTCCCCACCATTTCATTCCATTTAGATAGTTAATGCTAACCCAGCCAGCATATTCAAAAGATGTCTCTGCCAGACTGTTGCCCGTCTGTTCCTCAGTCCGTCTGTTCTTTTTTTCTGTCCCTTGGTTTGTTTGTCCACCTGGCTATGCCATCATTGTTTGTGCACACATCCAGCAGTAAAGTGACGCTCTCCTTCTTTAGGGTGTCCTACCATAAAAGCTGTTTAAAGGTTTTAGCAAGTAATGAAAACAGCAGGGATGTGCAGCAACACCTATATCTGTCAACTTGATTTATAAATGTATTAGTTTCATGCTCATTTGTTCTGTTGCATCAGCAGCAGATCAAAAAAATGCAGTGTTTCTTTTGTGACTTGGAGGACGTCTTCACTCCCAGACTCCCAGATCTTGTCTCAGACTTATCTTAATGTGCAAGAGCAGCCTCAGCAGGTTCATTTACACAGTGATGGCAACGATGGCATCAAACACAGAAAGTGTCTCAGGACAGACAATGTCTTGCAATGACCAGCTTAGTGAAGCAGGGGTTCTTGTGACTTGCTGTTTGTCATAAAAGGTGTGCTAGACTGTCCTAGGAGAGAACACAGGGGTCTAGATTCTCTGTCTGACTGTTCCAAATGCCAGATCCTAGCTGAACACATTGATGCTGGCAGGCGCTGATGGACATGCTGAGTTCTGTGGGAGATAAATGGCTTTCATTTCTTAAAGAATCCTCACCTGCATGCTCGCACATGAAGAGAACAGTACGTTCAGGTACACTCTTCTGTCTCACTGAAAATCTCTTCAGCTGCCCGAGAAGCATGATACACTCTGTGCTAAGAAATCAGAAAGATCTGTTTAGATGGCAGATATAGAAATATATTGTATGAGGGGTAAGACTTTTTTGTTTTGCTCTCCAAGGGGCTTCACAAAAACAACAAAAAAATTAAATATATAAAATAAAAATATTGGTCCACCGGAATAAAGCAGAAGTGACAGCCACAGGCTTTGATATTGAGGGAAATCTGCCCAGACATTAGAGCAGCCGTGCTCCATAAGGACGTTGCCTGGGGACCGCAATTTTTATTGCTACTGAAAAGACGACTTGCAGGTTGTTGTTGGAACTGTCGGGTTTCCGTCCTGTTTATCGAAACCAGGAGATTTTTCACGAGCACTTGAAACAGATTTCAAGTTAGTCATTATTCACTAGGATTAGAAAACACGGCTATTTGTTAGCACACAATACATCAAAAATATGATAAGCAAGTTGATCTCTTTCATTTGTTTCCACCCTCTCACCTGCTCGTAGGAATGGCAACTAATTCTCCCTCTCTTGGTGTCCCATTTGGCTCCGTCACGGCCTCTCCTCAAAGCAAAAGCACTTTGGCATAGCTTTCACGATAAGAGCAGCTGAACAATTGGCTTTGTATTGTAAGCCAGCACCTAAAAATGCTCCTTTATGTTAACCCAATTGTATAGAAATCCCTCTGTACACCTTAAAACCCTCTTTTATGCTAGAGCAGTGGTATGGAAGTCCTGGCACAATGAAGGTGTCGGCAAAACCTGAGATTAGCTTCTTTGATGGATGAATGTTTTTAAGTGGAGCGCTCATGCAGCCAGTGTGAGGAGTCACCTAGAAGAGCATGGGGGCCCAGGCTCTAATCTCTGGGCTGGTCTGGAGATAGATCATGCATGCTTTTGAAGGCTTCTGAAGCCTAGCCATAGAGAGGATCCTTTTTTAAAGCTGGTTGAGTGCATCGGGGTGTGGTAGCCTCAGTGGGGGCCTTTTTTTACTCTCCTAAAGCTTTCCGGTTGGGCCAGGGGTTTATGGTGTGGGCCGAATCCATAGTTCCATTTGTTAAGATACATGTAAAATGGCATTAATCCTACGTTACTGAGAAGAGGAGTCACTAGCAATTTGTGTGTGCATGTATATGGCTAATGGGATTGTTATAATTATAATGATTTATTTGACTAAAATGTAGTTGAGTTTTATTTACCTGGAGGAAGAGAATTATCTGGAGAAGAATGTGAAGTGAAAATAAGGTGATATAATACATTAGAGGTGTGTAATTAGGAGTGGAGAGGTCTGGGCATGCTTTTTCTCCCAAATTTTAGTTATTTTTAACTTTTGCTTAGCAAACTATTCAATTTATTAGGCCTCTAGAAAATGGACTGAAAGCCTGACATATTGAAATCCAGCATAATTAATAATTCACAAACCAATCAAGCATTCACATTTTTGTATTCTCAGTGGGAGGCACTAATTGCTCACTCTGAGCCTTCTTGAAGTCCTAGATATGACTTTGACTGTAAATACAGTGCCTTGTGAAAGTGTTCACCCCTTGGCTTTTTACCATTTTGTTTTATTACAACCTGTAATAAAAATGTTTTTTAATATGACTGTGTGATGCATCTGAGAGAGAGTGAGAGAGTGGGAGTGAGAGAGTGGGAGTGAGAGAGAGAGTGAAAGTTGTTGAGAAATACAAAATTTCCAAATCTTTGATCCCTAAGACCATTAATCAAAGAGGCAGCACAAAGAGTAAAGGTAACCCCGAGGTATCTGTTCAAGTGACTACAATAAGTGTACAATAAGTACACTCCATAGAGCCAGGCTTTATGCAAGAATGGCCAGAAAAAAGCCTTTACTAATGGACAAAAATAGGAAGGCACATGAGAGGCTCTTCAAATGTATGGAGGAAGGTCAGATGAGACCAAAATGTAACTTTTTGGCCATCAAGGAAAACATGTCTGATACAGGGATATTCTTGAGCAAAGAAATGGTATAGGATAGGATAGGATAGGATAGAACTTTATTGATCCTTTGGCAGGGTTCCCTCTGGGAAATTAAGTACATGTTTAACCTCCTAGGACCTGGTGTCCACATGTGTTGCGTCCACACAAAGACCTGACTCTATGTGGCATGCCACAGAAGAACATCATGCAGTTCCTTGAATTTTGAATGGACCTTCTTGGCTCAGCATGCCAATGACAGCTCTGATTATCAGAACAGGATGACCCAGATGTGTTAGTCCAAGGGGAAAAAATGCTGCTATGTTCAAACACAAAATAAATGTTTTGCACATCATCGCTAAGTGCTACTTCACTGTGTTCTATGATATATATGTGTGTGTGTGTGTGTGTGTGTGTGTGTGTGTGTGTGTGTGTGTGTGTGTGTGTGTGTGTTCTTTGTTTTTACTCTAATCAGGTACCAATTAGCCCAAATAGCAAAGAGAAATAAAAAATGCATGCCCTGCAACAGTTCGGGTCTCAGGAGGTTAAATTACAAGTTTCTTTTTAAGGGAAAATAAATGTATTGGAATGGCCTAGTCAAAGCCCAGACCAGAATCTAGGGTCACACTTGAAGATTACTGTTCACTAGTGGAAACTGAGTTGGAGCAGTTTTGTCTTGAGGAACGGGTAAAAATCCCAGTAGCAAGATGTGGCAAGTTCATAGAGACTTGTCCAAAGCGACCTGCAGCTGTAATTGCCGCAAGAGGGGGGTTGAATAGTTATGCACATTGAAGTTTTCTGTTATTTTGTCCTTTTTTCTTTGCTTCACAATAAAAATAATCTGAAGTTTAAAGTTGTAGGCATGTTCTGTAAATTAAATGGTGCAAACCCTCAAATAATCCATTTAAAAAACAGGTTGAGGTCTAAGGTAGCAAAACCAGTGCCAAGGGGGGTTAATACAAGGCACTGTATGTCCAGTAGTCTAACCAGAATTCAGTCAGCTGTCAGTTGGCTATTTACTGAAAGAGTGACTGTTTTTCTCTTATATAACAGGTAGTTTTTACAAGCTTAGATGTCTGTGTGTAATCTGGAACAGCCATAAAGTTTAATGTGTGCCTTTAGCTGATATACTGGTATATTACTAGAATGCCATATTGGCTCTATCAGAAATTACTTTAGAATTTGTGGCTTGGACTAAAGCCCTAACTCTAATGGTCATGGGTTAGCACTGTTTATAGGAGATGGTATATCTTTTAAATATATCTTAAAGAATCTGAAGCATAGTGTTTTTACAATCAACCTGATCAGGCATAACATTAAACCACTGATTGGTGAATTTAATAACATGGATTTTCCAGGTGAAGTTGATGTGTGGAAGCAGGGGAAATGGACTTTGTAGGTTCTGAGTGGCTCAGTGAAGGCCCAAGGATTGAGTCAGAATGCCACGTCTTGTTTCTTGGAGCCAGAGCTAGAGCCTGAGAGTGCACAATTGGGTGTGCTCTCTCTAAGTTGCTAGATGACACTCTATCAGCATCACTCCCACTGTGATACTGAACAGCACTACAGCTGTTGACTGATATATCAGGGCTGGGGTTTCAGCACTTTTCCTCCACTGGGCATGTTAGCTGCCCTGTAATGCTGCATTGGCAATAGTTTGAAAAGAGGTGGGGGCTGACTTCACATATATTAGAGGAGATGTGCTTGACCTTACACTCCTAGTAGAGCATTACAGGTGATGAAGGGAATCTTAGTGAGTGGATTGGTTAATTGGCATTACTGAACTGGTAGAAAAACATTTGACAAAAAATGGGCATGAAGCTGGACAAGTACTTACTAAGATAGCTAGATGGGTTCACTGGGTTCTTTTGGGCTGTTCTCAGTATATAGTTGTCAGTACCTACTATAAGTGGTCCAAGGAAGGACCACCAGGGTAGGCCACTGTCACATTGATGCATATGGACTACAGAGGTTACCCAATGAACTTGCAATATGCAGCAATGATTTGGAATCCTTTATTTTTCTTGTTATGCACGTGGCTTATTATCTGACAAGCATGTACGTGACCAGCGTGTGCTTGAATACCAGCCAAATCTGCCTGCATACTAGACAATCTGTCTGTATCCCAGTGCTGATAACACACAGAGCTATCGTACATATCTAGTCTACTGATATTTGAAAATTGTGCAGATGGACCGAGTGTTTTTCCACTGCAATAAATGCCAGATAATCTATCTTTAACTATCAGATTCCAGTCCTGCATACTGTTATGTCTGAGCTTGCACATTTGCCCCAGTGTTCTGAAGCATATCCATGGGGACCAGAGTAGAGGCATGTCATTGCAGAATGGTTTGCACAGCATGAAGAAAATTATAAACTGCCATGAAATTGGTGACCCACGTCTTTCTACCAAATCAACAAATGCTAGCATTAAATGCAATCAGAGTCAAACTTCCTGTGCCTATTACTGCCCACACTGGTACTGAATGTCATGTGCTTTTCATAACTTTAAAGGGCTAATTCCATTCAAAGGGCAGACCAGGCCAGTTGACAGCTTAGATCAGATCTTGTGTGCAAATCAGCACCCACCCCCCCCAATGTTTGATCCTTTAAGACCTGTCCTTCTGAGCTCAAACTGCATTAATCTCCCCCTCGAGGATAGACATCAGTACGTCTTTCCTCTGTCCATTCCCTTCTCTCTCCCACTGCTACTGTAATTGGTCCAAGATTGTTTGTCTGGACTACAGAATGGGCTTGCTATCTGCTTTGCAGTGGGTAATGGTGCTGTCGTTTAAATGCGGGTCCCTTCCTGGAAGAGCTGTCGGAAAAGAGAGAGCTGCGTTCTGTGCGCTGACGATAGCAGGGAATTTAAACTTTGAGGGCATATGCTGTTTCGCTGCTGTTGGAGCTGGGAGATCTGGGCTGCGGGTAGTTAGATCCATCCATCACTCTGCTTTTGGCCCCTCAGTTGCTGCAGAGGCAGTTAACACGTCATTTGTCCTTTTCCTAGTCTGAGTCTCAGGGCTCCTTGCCGTAAATGCGGTGTTTACGTTTGTTGCCCGTGGGTGCGCTGGCATCTGGTCAGTGGTGTGAAGCTATCACAGAGGTCTCTGTGCTTGGCTCATGGTTCCTCGTGCCTTTCCGTGCCCTTTTCTCCCTGCTGCACTTTCAGACGTGGCATGCTTGAATGGCCGGCTGCAATTGTGAGCTGCAAATGTTTCTCTCATTGCTTTTGAGAGAGGCGTTCTTTCAGGTTTCTGCCTGGCTGCGTTGGCCCTCGATTACCTGGCTAGTCCCTGCTGGACTTTGGCCTCCTCTTCTCCAATGTGACATTTCTTAGGCAATTCTGTGTTCTCACTTTTTTCTATTACCAGTCTATGAGGATTTAGATTTCTCCAGCATTGCTGCCTGTCTGCTCATGCGGTAGGCAGTAGCCTCCGGCCCCCCGGAGGACACAGACAGCACGGAAATCTCACAACAGGCGCAGGGCACGGACGAGAAGACAAAACAAAGGCAAATTTGGTATTTGCTCAGATAAGCTGCAGCCTGCCTCTCTCGATAAGATCCTGGACGCTCCGTGGAGAACCAAGCTGATCCTTTGAGAGGAGAAAGGGAAAATATGGGAGTGTTTGGAAAGAAAGGAGCAGAGATGCATTCGTCTGTCAGGGGACGCTGCCGGTACTCTGTGGCTGTGTTGACGCCTACCTGTGCTGTAGTCTGAGGACCCATCTGTGTTGTTTATTATCAAAGCTCCTCTTACCACTGTGGTGTGGGAGGATGCCAGGCATAGTAGACAGTGTTGTTTTTTCCCCTCTGTTTAGATGATTGAATGTCCCTTCACAGTTGTGAGTCCTGTTTGTCATTCCCTTGCAGATATTATTCATCAGACAGTGTCAGCCCCATTTTATATTTTTAAATTGTGTGATTTCTAAAACACCAGAATCTCATTTGTTGCCTTACTTATCTATTACCTCTGGGGTTACAGTATGTCACGCAGCAAATTCAGCATATTCCCAGTTTTGCAAAGATAGCTAGCTTCAATGGGCCTAAAGCACCTACCAACAATTAATCAGTGTCACCAAAACAGATAACAGTACATTTCTTGCAGCTCCAGTTTCTGAGTGTTCATGTCTTTTTGAAATTCTGTGATATTAAAGAATATCCACCTTAAAACAGGCATGCAGGATTACGTTTAGGCAAACATTTGGTGTGCTATACATGATGTATAGCTTTGAGTTTTATTAAATTTCAGTTTTATTTTACACGAACAAGCCCAGAGAAGAATTAAAATGGAGAAACGAAGTTTT
The DNA here is from genome assembly GCA_034509495.1 of Acestrorhynchus altus. NCBI lineage: Eukaryota > Metazoa > Chordata > Actinopteri > Characiformes > Acestrorhynchidae > Acestrorhynchus > Acestrorhynchus altus. The sequence continues at coordinate 11,426,918 of CM067509.1, read as the reverse complement.
GTTCAGACTGCAAAAGAGTATTAGTTCAATGCGGTAATCAGTGGAAAATGGAAACAAAGGTGGAAACTGTTTTTGTTTGCATACAAATAATGTAAGTTCAGAAGTGACAGGTCATGAACATTAAATATTTTTGTCTCTGTAATGACAAAAAAAATCTGACATAACTGAAACAAGGTTATAAAAAAATAGTCAAATTCCAAAACTCGCAAACTGTTTCATAAGAGTCTTGACTTGTTTATTTTCACACCTCCAAAATATACATTTACACCCAGACCACTACATAGCAAGCATGTTAGTGTTGAATGTAACACACTGTGTAATAATTTAACATTCAGAATTGGCAAATTTGCTAGGTAGTGTTGGTAAAATTCAATAATCATATCAGGGGTTTTTAGTGTTTAGATACTTTTCACAATGCAAACCAGGCTTTGTGTGAGCAAGGAAGTTAAAGCTGAGGAAACACTAATCGACCAACTTTTACTTCACACTCCTTAAAACCAGCTGGAGTCCAGAAACTCAACAGTAGCAACTCACACGCCACGCAACTCAACAGCAGGGCATAAGAAGGTCAAAATAGAGAAAGCTATCAGGTACCCTGCTAGACTGATCTTTTCAACTACCTAACCACACTCCTTGTCAAGAGGATAAGAGTAGTTGAAAAGTGTTGAAAACTGAGCTATTCTATGGTGTCTTACACGGCTCCTGTAAGCAGTCGCACTGCTGCAAACCAGCCAGTAAATGCAGGGCTATTTTTGTTTTTCTAACATCCAACCTAAAAGAATAATCAGGCAGTTCACTTACATTTCACATAGAGGTTATAAACCCCAGCTGATTTCCAATCAAATATGAATCCTCTGAAAAGGAACTTATTGTCATAAAGACAATCATCTTTTTATACAGGTGTGAAAAACTAAAGTATCCTCTTTGTCCATCGTTACTCATGCTTGTCAGATTGCTGAAAAGAAGGAAAGGTTGTCAATAAATGACTGAAGGTCCTAGATGAGTGTTCAGCTCACAGTCCTGCTTCAGGTAAGCTCTGGCTTGCTAAAATGGGTACTTCATTTACATTGTGCCATGAAATTACCTGTTCAAATCATAGAAAAGTCACGACCATTTTCTGAAATCCCCAGTGTTACTGGTTTCGTCTTTGTTGACAGACTGACTGATTTCTTGTTTAATAAGAAAGCTTTGTTTACAAATAGGCTGCAATGCTTTGGCTCTAGCACGGGAACTAAGAAGCAGAGAAGAAGGATTTCACAGCCTGAGACAGACACAGAGTACACAGAGGCAATAAAGAGTCATTATTTGGAAAGAAGGAAGGAGGAGGGAGGAGTGTGGGATGAACGCTCGTGGACATCACAGCTGCAGTTTGTGACTGAGGGCATGCTGAGAGTAAGAAATTAGCAAAGTGGCACATAAACAGACAATTACATTAAACTGTACACATACCTCTTAATGTAGTTCTGCAGCTATAAATAACTGCAGAGAGCAGTCGTAGGATTTAGGCTACTTAGATTATGTGAAATGTACGCAGTTTTTTTCCTCTAAGAATTTATATTCTGTCCCCAATAAAATGTATTTAGGTCAACTAGAGCAGGGGTTCTTAACCTGGGGGCCGCGACTTCTAGGGGGGTCGCGAATGTGACACTACTTAAGACGTTTTGTCAGCTAAATGTGCGATGAATCAGATTTAAGCGCTAAACTTTTTCACTCTGTATCATTCTCAGTCTTGATGGAGTGTCTCGCATGAAGGACAAGGCTTGTCACACCCGCTGTTTCTTAAAATAGAGCATTTTTAGAACGTTTTTTCACTGAATCAGACCGACTCACTCGACGTTCTGCTCGACTCTTCCATCTGAATCTTGATTCAGGTTCATGCACATTGTGGCTCGGCACGTCATCCAGGCTGGATTAAAGTGGAGCGTTTTTTAGAAGGTCGAATTTGAAGTGGGAACGCAAAAGGCTCTACATCAGGGGTCGCAACCCGCAGCTCTTTCCTCCTTTCACCGCGGCTCCACGTGACTCAGGAAAATACATTATAAGTGTTTAATTTAAATGTATTTTGTTGCATTAATTCTTTTTTTCAATTTTCATTCTAAATTGGAAGATTATTGTTATCTAAAGTTATACTTCATTATTTTCCGTCGCTCAAAATAAGCGTCACACTTGTGGAAGCCGGTTTACCGCCAAAACCCGGCAGGTGTAAATCAACCTGATCTGGATCCGGATCCGAATCTAAAGCCGGAGCTGGATCTGGATCTGACTGACATATCTGACAAAGGCGTGTGGGTGTCTGAATTCAAACGCTTGACAGAGGATCATGAAGATGTTGCCCGTCAGAAGGACACTCTTGTTGAGAATCAAAAATGGAGTGATATTGAGAACCTTCCAGCACAAACTTGTGTTTGAAACATGGAATGTCATCACTGACACCTATATAAACATGAAGGCATATGCATTTGAAGTCCTGTCGATCTTCAGATCCACATACAGTATATATGTGAGCAGCTGTTCTCCACCATGAACTACGTTAAAAATTAACACTGCTCACAGACACAGAGACAGCTTACAGTCCTGCAAAGTTGAAAGTGACTTCATAAAGCCCTGATCTGCAGACGCTCAGCGCAGAGCTTCAGGAGCAGAAGTCCCATTAACCAGGGTTGCTTCTTTTTTAGAATTCAAAATGTTCAAAAAGTGTTCATTAAATAAATATTATTTAATTTTATTGGAATTCTAACACACTATAGATGTTTATACAAAATGTAAAGGTAAGAAAAAACAGTATATACTATATCTTCATTTTAGATGTCAAAAATTATTTGCGGCTCCCAGTGTTTTATTTTCCATGGAAACTTTGGGTGTTAAAGGTTGCCGACCCCTGCACTAGAGGAAAAAACAAAGTGAGAAAAAATGATGAAAAGTACTTGGAATATTTTATGAATTATTAATACCGTTTAAGGGGGTCACATAGTGAAAAAGTTTAAGAACCTCTGAACTAGAGGAAAACTAGAGTGCGCATATTAACTACCCATGTCCTAGAAGAACCACTCTCGCGGTTGCAGTGCAGTAAGTAATGTAAATGTTTGTAATGGAGATGTGAGTTTGAAGAACCTTCTAAACTATGCTTGAAGAACCATTTGAAAAATAAAACTTTTTTTAATTTTTAATTGTTTTGTTTTTTCATAATTTCTTACGTACAGCTCTTATTTTTGAGATGCACAGTGTTTCCCTTTAGCTCCAATAAGCTTTAACAAATGACATTAATATAAGCTTATTCCAACAAGTGTCATTTGTTATAATGGCAGTCAGATTGTCATTCGTTATGTCCATATTTTAGCCCAGAAAGTGTTGACTAACACTTGTAGGAATAATCTATTTAAATGTTTATACAGGTTTATTTGAGTTGTCTTTATATTAATTAAATTGCTTTTTTACATTTATTTTCCTACATATTTTCCTATATTTACCTCAAATTCAATCCAATAAACTATTTTTGGGGAAGACAACTTCTGTTATCATACTCTATCTTTACCTTTCGTGCCAGTTTGCATGAATGCCCCTCTTTATCAGATTTTGAGAAGAACATATTTTGGCTGAATTTCATCCTTGTCTAGAAGTTATCTGCCCCGTTCTGTCCACATACCTGCCTATGAACGTCTTTTGTTCATTTACTGATGGAAAAACAGCATGAGAGTGACACAAGTGTGTGTGTCAGAAATAAAAAGGAACTCTTTTAATTCTGGCAAACTGGGTAATAAAGATTTTGATTTATGTCCCCTTTAGTGTGTGTGAGGCAAGGCAGACTGCTGGCCACATCCTCTTTCTCTAGATATGGTGGCTACTACATTAATCTCCCATGCTGTGGATTGGTGAGGAAAAAAGCAATAGTCGTCCATCAACTCCAGGATCTGGACTGTAGACCCTCTGAGAAAAAACAGACTTTCATATTCATCCCTCTTTATTGTGCACAGCCCGTCTGGCACTAGAGCGACTTTATGAGGTGAAGGAGGCGGCCTTGCATATAAAGGCAGAAGTGACTGAAGGGCTAGATGTCTTTTCAGAGTGAGCCTTAAGTGTCCAAACTTAAGTGCAAACAGGCTTTAGCTGTTTGCACAACTAATAGTCTGCTCTTGTCAGGAGTTTATACGGTGCATCTGGAAAGTATTCACAGCGCTTCACTTTTTGCCCATTTTGTTATGTTACAGCCTTATTCCAAAATGGATTCAATTGGTTGTTTCCATCACAATTCTACACACAGTACCCCACGTTGACAAAGTGAGAGGTTTGAAATTTCTGCTAATTTATTTCAAATAAAAATGCAAAAATATAATGTACGTAAATATTCACAGCCATGCCATGACACTCAAAATTGAGCTCAAGTGCATTGTCTATCCACCAATCATCTTTCAGATGTTTCTACAGCTTGGACTACACCTGTGGTAAATTCAGTGTCAGAGCACAAACCAAGCCATGAAGTGTAAGGAATTGTCTGTAGAGCGCTGAGAGAGGTTTGTATTGAGACACAGATCTGGAGAAGGGTACAGAAAGATTTCTGCTTCACTGAAGGTCCCAATCAGCATGGCCTCCGTCATCCATAAACCACCAGGACTCTTCATAGAGCTGGTCGCCCAGCCAAACTCAGTGATCATGGTAGGAGGGCCTTAGTCAGGGAGATGGCCAAGAACCCAGTGGTCACTCTGACAGAGCTCCAGTCCAATCAAAAAAAAGGAATTGAATCCATTTTAAAATGAGACTGCAGATGTTAAGCGCTGTGAATGCTTCCCAGATGCACTGTACATGAGGAGGTGTGTGTCTTCGGGCAGTTTAAATGAACAGCTTCTTGTGGAAGCAGGGTTTTGGCTTTCTCATGATGTACAACTTTGAGCTGTGGCATAGCTTTGTTTACTGGAGCTGAAGTGAGTCTCTTGTGGATGCAGTGTGCTCTCCTCTGTGCTGTTAAACACTTCTGCTCTCTCCTCAGTGGGTTATAACACTATGGGTACCCAGGTGACCCAAAGGTTATCATTACACTAGTGTGCAGAACCAGCACTATATGTCAATTCTTCTCCTCCTCTTTGCTTTGTTTCTCAGAACCTGCACACTGTGCTCTTCCAGCCAGTACAAGTGAGTGCAGGATGCGCTGTTCTGCTCTGGGATGCGTGCAAGAAACCTGCTTTCCTGTTCTAGATGCAGCCACTCGGGAATGTGCATGCTCTGCATTCACAGGCCGAAGGGTGTTTTTCTAAGCTGTAAAACACTTTTCTGGGTGAACCAAAGAAAAATCTGTCCATCATTCACCTGCTAGTAACAGACTATGACTACTTTGCACCCTGTGCTGAAGAGTGACATTTTATTAGTGTGCAAGGGAAGCATCATTTACATTTACATTTTGGCATTCCCTTATCCAGAGTGACTTACACAAGTGCTTTGCTGTTCACTCAGAAAATATGCTTAGCTAGTAGACTAGGCTAGAATTCAGAGATTCCTCACACATAAGGTTGAACATATATAACACATTTTTTTTTAATTTTTTTATATTTAACTGTAAATTATATAGTTGTAACTGTCTGTGTGCAGTGATTATATCCTAGCAGAAATGCTACAAGGAAGGACAACCACTGAAACAAACATAGGGTCATGGGCATGTAAGGTTCACTGATGCATGTATGGATCAAGCAGTAGAGCAACTATAGCGCAAATTGCTAAAAATGTCAATGTCTTGAAGAGTCAGAGCTGCTTTGGCATTACAAAGGGAACTTCTACAATATAGCACGTACTGTATGTATGAGATCATGTTAAGGTTTTAATGGTATGGCTGGTCAGTGTGTATAGTCACAAACTACAAAAATGACCTCAAAATAGGTACAATTTTTTGTCCTATCATGTGCTCACAATTTTCATATGGCAGAATGTTGTTGTTGTTGTTGTTGTTGTTTTTTTTTGTTTGTTTTTTTTTTGTCTTTTTCAGAGAATATGAATGATAATACAACAACTTTTCTTTTATTCGTGGTTAATGGTTGGGTGAAGCCATTTATTATTAAACAATTGTTATTGCCCTTTTTAAATACTACTAATTAAAAAGTTCCCAAGTTCCCAAATGTAAACCTGATCAAACGGTTACATACCCTGGACGTTTTGGCATTGGAAGGTAGCATTGGATGTTCCAACAATGATCCAAAACACAAGGCCAAGTTGACCTGTAATTGGCTAAAGCAGAAAAATACCTCAGTACCTCAAAATCAATGACACTTTGAAGAGATCTCAAATGTCCAGTTCATGCAAGACAGTCCTAGAATTTACAGGGCCTGTGGGCATTTTGCAAAGAAGAATGGGAAAATAACAATCTGAGAAAATATAAAGTGCCTCATCCACAACTACCACAAAAGACTTCAAGCTGTCAATGATGTTAAAGGAGGCAATACACAGTATTATCGGGATAAAAAGCCACAAAAAAATCATAACGTCTGCCGTGATATGTAGACTTATGAGCACAACTGTGTGCTCATCCAGTATTTTTCAAAATCAAGGGTATTAATAGAAAAAATGTCCCCATTTACTGCATTGACAGCAACTCTTCTGGGAATCTTCTTGATCACACATGCCAGATGCCAGTCTAGTCATTTGGCATTGAGCATGGTGACCTGAGGATCATGCACAGCTGCTCCAGAGCATCCCGCTCTAATGGGAATGCTGGCCCTGTATGCACAAGCCTCTCTCTACACTGGGTGCAAGTATTAACAAAATTCACTTTTGGGTGTCTGGAGCACCAAACAATCTTGCACTGTATACTAAGCACATGCTTCCTCTCAGACATAAAAAGCTAACCACCGCACCAAGTAACTTCAGAGAACATCTGAGTGTAACCAGTAGTTTGTATTTAATATTTGTGCCATCTTGGACCACTGAGGGTTGTGGCATTGTCAGGTTTCAAGTTTGGGTTCATGGTGGTTTCATGCAACATTTATTGGCAGTTGCACTATTCAGGAGACCCCATCCTGTCAGACACATGTGAGACTATAATCACACATTAAACCAGAATGGGATTGCTGCTGGGTTTACCTTGTAAAAATCTGTGATGTGGACAGGGAGCAGAAGAACCTCCTCAGAGAGTCTCAGAGCCTGTGATTACTTAACTCTGCATTACGTCTCTATAAAAGATGTCTGAATGTTGGTGCCATATGGTCTGAGTTAATCTTAAGCACATCCTTTAATGCTGCCTTTTAGCATAATAGCTGTGGAGGAATGATGTGCTCTTTTCACACGTCCCAGTAGACTTACTTTAGAATTCTGCAGTCGTACATCGTTCAGATTTGTGTTCCCGTGTGACAGGCAGATTGTTGTAGTTGACCCAAACATCTGCTTGACTTAGTCCCTGTAGACAGATGGAGACGGAGTGGTCTGATTTGACATGTTTTGTTTGGGAAGACGGTTGACCACAGTTCTGACCTGAGCTCAAGCAGCTGCATTTATTTAGCATCTTCAAAGTCTGAGTCAGAGGTGAATCACACAAATATTTATTAAAGGAATGTGCTACGTGACCATACCACTGCTTCATTGCATCAGAATCTTCCCAGGCATCCCAGATTTTGATTGAAGTGTTTTTAAAGATCTTATTCTGTTATCTATCAGTTTTTGCTGGAAATTGGCTGGTAAATTAGATAATCATTCTAATCTAAATTCAAAGGAAGAACACGTGTAAATAATTGAATCAGATAACTGGGGTCTTATGAATCAGGTAAAAGTTATGTAATATTATTTCAGAGCTATTCCACACCATTGTCATGTCAGGTCCAGTAAGCTGCTGCAATATCTTGTTCTTACTTGAAAGATAACAAATCTCCTTTCATATTAGTTCCCCTCACAGTGAAAATCCCATTTAGTAAGCCACATTAAGGTCAACGAAAGATCAGTTGGTTTTATTTTTACATAATGCTCTTTCAGTATCATTTTATTCCTTTTATTTAAGAGCCCGACGGGTTCCCTAAATATCTGCCAGGGCAAATTGTTTTGATTTCCAGAAGCTGGTGTCAAACAGCGCTTTTATGTGCTGCGCTTCCTGGAAAGTGGAGTTTTGACTGAGTGTCATGTTGAATTAGGATCAGCACCCATGATGTGACCCAGCCAGAATTGTACCTCTCCACTGGGTCTCCCTCATGACTCTGCGTTGAACTCTGTGCCAGGGCCAGATTTAACTTCACAGCTTTAAAAACTCCTTGTACAGATTACACTCAAAATGAATAGCAGTGGATTCCTGCAGCTTCAGCTTTCTCACAACCTGAGTGACAAGACTGAGTTCCCAGGAATGAGCCAATGGAGATTCCATAGGGGCATGTTTTCTTTCAAATTCCCTAGAGCAGGTGTATGAAACCAAGTCAGAAATGTGCCGGTGTATCTCCAGGTTTTCTTTCCGGCCAAACATAAACTCATATAATCAGTTGTTTGTGATTGTCAGCCTCATATATGAAAGGGATCAGTTGTCCCATTTCCTCAATAACAATACGTACTCTCCATTCCTCCTGCTCCTGTCCTCGCCCTTAATTTCCCTGAAGGAACTCTCCCAAGGGATCAATAAAGTTCTATTCTATTCTATTCTATTCTATTCTAGATTCCTCCACCTTCTTCTGGGGTAGGAGAGGAGGAGGAGTAGCAGTAGCAGCAAAGGTTTCTGGATGGAGCCCAGGTTTAGAATGAAAGCCTACAGCCACACCAGCCCCTTTCTGTGCCAGTTTGACACCCCTGCCTTAGAGGATTAGTCATCTCGCAATCTCAGCATGTTTCTTTGTTCTTTTAATTGTGCTTCAAATGTCTGATTATCTTGTTTGTCTTTCAGCTCTGAGCACCTGGATCTCTGTTTTTTCCCATCCTGGTGTACGAGACTACTCCCAGCTCACCCTTGACCTTGCCAGAAATGAACTGATCGTAGGAGCAAGGTAATGACGTGTTTATTTGTGAATCGTCCAGAATTGAATGCTGAATACAGGTGTTGTTACGCTGTACAGTTTCTTAAAATACAGTTTCAAATTAGCTTTTTAAATTATCTTTGATTCCCCTAAATTGACCCCAAGGTATCCATCAGCTTAGACAACAGAGCAGCCTGCAAATATTAATGAAATAACTAAATAAATACAATATATAAATAAATAAAATACAGGACCTAGGACATTATTATTATTATTATTATTATTATTATTATTATTATTATTATTATTATTATTATTATTAATTTGTTATAAATGTATGTTTTTGCTCTTGTTCTTTTCATACACATAGTAGTACTTAAAAGTTTGTGAACCCTTTAGAATTTTCTATATTTCTGCATAAATTTGATATAAAACTTCTGTGGCCTGAAGTCCAGTGTGACCTTTCCTCTGTGATGGTTTATGGAGCCAGATTCAGTGTAGTGTCTGCCTGGATGTTTTAAAGCACTTCTTGTTTCTGTCTTTTGACAAGCCTTACTGAGATGCCTATTTCCTTTTCCAGTATGATTCAACAGCTGGCTAAAGTGGCAAAAAGTTTTATGTATCTTATATTTTAATAAATTGACTAGCTGGTACATGACCTTTATGTAACTGACCTTTAATGTCAGTTGTTGCTTCAGTGTTGAAAAAAAATTGTAGTAATGTTTCCTGTTCATTTGAAAAGGTGAACTGGCCACTTGTAAATCATCTAATTAATAAAATTGATAACAATGTTGAAACAATGTTAAACAGAGATATCATAGTTGATTCTCTTTTCAAAATCCAAAGTTGATTCAACAATGGCTCAGCAGTGAATAAACCATGCTGATCATGAAAGTCAATAAAAAAAGAAATATTTCACCTCACAAGTTTACAACCTCAAATTCACAATATTCTAATTCCCTGAGATGCCCTAGTATTTTTATTAACTTGCTTCTACACATCATCTGACTGTTCTCTGTCTCCAATTGCCCCACAGAAACTACCTCTTTCGCCTGAACCTGAGCAACATTTCACTAATACAGGTAAGCAGAAAGCTATATCAAGCTATTTCTTGGCAGATGGAGTTCTCTGGTGTTTGTGCTGTGACAGACCTGCCCTCTGTAAGGCTTTTGGCAGTTAGGAAATGTTGGCTTAAGGTTATTGATTCTCAAAGTGGTTCCAGCTCCCAATTTCATCTGGAAAGGCTTCAGAGGAGAAAGTGGTGTCCAGCACAGACTGATTGGACATCTTTAAAAAGCAGCTCATATCATATTTTGACTTGGGCTTGGCACTTTGAACTGCCATTTGAAACCTTTAGCAAGGTCAGCCAGGACTGCCTGAAGGCTGGATGAAGATGTGATATGTGTTGGCTGAGGTTGCTCCTCCCATGTGGGGTACACTTGGCTAAGGTCTATTGTTACATTAAACACTGGTATGAGTCAGTTGAATGAAATCTAGTGTGGTGTTATTTTGCTGTGTTGTGGCTCTCTGTAATATAATTACGATAGTTCAGAATGACTGCCCCCTAGCTGAAGATATAACATTTAGTTATTAGAGAAAGATTCATCCTGGGTTTTGTTTCCTTGGATATTGTGAAGTGGCTAAACCTCACAGCTTTCAGTATTGCTCTTGCTAGCTGACTCCTATACTGTCACTAAAGTGTCCCAAAGGAGAAAGTTAGCTGCAATTTCATTTTATTTCATTTCACCCCAGCGCGCAGAGCTCTGTCCAATTCTCATGGGTCACCCAAAGCTGGGAATAAACAAGACGGATCTTTCTTCATTTGGACTAACTGGAGCGTCACAAGCAGTGCCAGGGTCCAAATCGATGAGCAGATACTGCGCCAGCAGCTGAAGGAGAAAGCCTGTGCCTGACAGAATGCCTAAACAGCTGCAACAGAAAGAGAGAAAGTGAGCTTGTGGGGCTCTGTCAAACAGTCTCACTGAGCTTCACAGCTTCCAGCATGGAGCTATGAAAAAACACCTTAATGCTGATAGTTTTAAGGCCAAAATAGATCCCTTCCTTCTCTTGCTTTTTCTACCGAGAGTGAAAGAGCATCACTCAAAACTGCAGGATGCATTTTCGTAGTCATTCATCACTGTGTCCACTCTGCCTGCCCTACGTGTGTCCTCCTGCGCTTTTTTTTCCCCCCTCTTTCCTCCAGTGAGGTATCACTCCTTCCTCCCTTCGTCCCTTCCCTCTCACCATTAGTGTTATTGTGCATTTGTCTGCCAGCACTGGAATGGAGCTGAGCAGCAGCCAGCTCATCTCTGAAATGCACGACCTAGTGCCAAACATGCGGGCCTTGGCAGGAGGACCGCAGGGCCAAAGGGGAGCCTTTTCAACTTTTACTGAGCTGGATGAGGTGAGAAGTGCTGATGCCTTAGCGCTGAACACACGCTTGGGCTGTTGAGAAAGCTGACCCCTCTAGAACGCCTGCTGTTTCTATTTAAGCGAAAGTATAGAAGCGGAGGATTGTTGTGTCCAGGAAAAAAAAAAAAAGAGTTTTTGCTTTCCAGGCCAGGATAAGTGCTTTCAATGAGTGTGAGGTGGCATATTCACCAGTGTATACATTAAGCAACCATGAGCCTCTTTTATGTTCTTTATTAATAAATACACACTCATGGCTTTTGCCTCAGACCAGTGAGACCCTTACACCCTGACTGATCTCCAAACTCTCGTGTTATGAAACAGTGATGAAATACTAAAGGGGGCTGTCCAAAGCAGCGATATACACTCACTGGTCACTTTCATGGGACACTATACTAATACTGCGTAAGGCCTAATTCCCTCTCAAAACAAGTTCAGTTATTGGTGGCAAGGATTCCACAAGATGTTGAAAACATTCCTTTGAGATTCTGGTCTTTGTTGACATGACCAGAGTTCCATGAGTCATGGAATTTCTGCAGATTTTTAGAAGAACTTCCTTTCCTGCTCTTCCACATCCCACCTGCCAGGGAAGGCCAGTGGAGAACACTGAGCTCTGTGGTTGGGTACCGTTCACATTTAAACTGCTGATAAAAAATTGTCTGATTGGATAAATGCATGATTGAGTAGGGGTCTTCGTAAGTCATCATTTAGGGGGAGGGAAAGGCAAGATTTCAACATCTGTAAGGCAGCAAAGGGCATGTGAGTAAAAGGCTTTTAAAAAGAGGTGAGGGCAAGTGATTGGTTGAGGTAGGAAGGAAGGCGTGGCATTTGAGTCTCCTGGTAGAACGTTCGCTAAAGCTTTCATTTCTTTCTGGCGATAACAAACGCGTGGTATAATTTGATATGAATTATTGATCTCATAGCTCATTGAAAGATATGAGGAATTCATTTGGAAGTGTGGTTTATAAGCATCTGGCTTCTGATGACATTTGCACTCCCAAGTAACAGAAGAGAGCTTTTATTTGACACTGATATGCATGTGGTCTTGCTTTGTGAAAATTTCCTCCAGAAATGAAGACTCATTCATGTGCTGACACAGAATGAAATTTTAATGGAAATGTAATTCATTGTGTAACTTACAATGTGGTTAAATATTAAGTGTGTATTACATATTAAGCATATAATTAAAGTGAATAGCAAAAGAACTGTGAAATATGATCCCACCATTGTCATCGGAGGGGGGGGGGGGGGGATTAAAAAAGAGATGAAAGAATTTCTAAAGCAAACTTTGAAACGTAAGTGAGGAAAGCAGCTAAGAACTTGGATCAAAGAAATGTTCATGATGGGATAAATCCACCAGGCTCACATGATGTGTAAATACCCCAGTGCTCAACAAACGTGCAGTGGAAGCATGACGTTTTCACAGCTTCCTCCCCAAACGGGCCGGTTCGCCTGATGGGATCGCCAGGCTGGGCCAGCATGAATGAAGGAAATGTGAGAACGCTGGCAGGACGGCTCCCCTCACTGGGCCAGCTGACGCGCTGGGGGGTCGCCGGGTGCTCTGATTGAGTCCCACCCACATGCTGTTTCTCCAGCCCCCGCTGGGTAGTCCCCTGCACTGCAATGGAGACTCATTACAGGAGTGCTAAAATGAGACGCTGTGAACAGTTCTCCCTTCATCTGATCTCCTCCTCTATTGATCCTCCCCCTTTAGAAAGTGTGTGTATGTGTGTGTGTGTGTGTGTGTGTGTGTGCGCGCGGACCAGATGCTTGTGGATTAGCATAGATAGACTCTGCCTGAACTGAAGAGAAATGCTTCTCCTCCACAAGGCTTCTGCCTACAGCTCACTGTATATCAGCTTCCCTGCTCTGCATGTTTCCCTTCTTTGTATCCGTCTGGTTGTGACAATAGAATAATGGTTCTGTTCAGAAGAAGGAGATAATCATAGACTGTCCTTGTGGGCAGCATTGTTTACATCATATGATTGATGCCTAACTGACTTTCAAATGCTCTGGCATGTTTGAAGGATTTTCTGAATGTTTCATGTCAAATCAAAAGGCGAGATCTGTCCACCTTCAGCGATATGGTTGTCACAATGCGCAGGGCTTACATGCTCTTTGAGCCAGAAAGCAAAGACATATCAAGCTGATATCAAGCCCTACCAGCAGTAACTGGTGTGGAAGTAGGGACTGGTATGGGTAGATATGAGCTGTCACAGGGTCTTCAAGAAATGGATGAGATGCCTGACCCAAGTGTCAGAGAGGAGAGAAGTTGTGCATGAGGATGAAGAGGAACCTGAAGCTCTCCACTCAGTGTCTGGAGAAGCCTGTAGGAAATAAGGCTGTCGGCTTAACAAGGCTGCGGTGTAAACAGCCAGGGTACACAAGGGCAGGCCAGTTCATGGAACTTCTCTCTGACTCTCTTAAATCATCGCTCTCCCACGTCTCGGGTCTGCTCTCACACATAATGCAGCTCCAGCCTGTCTTCGCTTCAACCTGTGTCTATCTCAGCATTTTCAGGAGCTGCTTTCATGTCAGGACAATCTGTTCTGTGTTCTTTTTTGTTATTTCTATTTCAGATGTTACAATTTAGAGTGGTTGAAAGAGTTCTGTTTTTTAAGCTTTGAAGAATCTGCTAGAAGAGAAGAATTGGCCAAGTACGAGAAAATAGATTCAGTCAGACGAAGCTCATTCAGACAAATCATTTATTTTGAGATTTTGGAAAATAGAAAATTACTGTAACTGACAATGGGAGTTTCAGGATAATAAAGGCTAATTAAAATTGGCCAAATATAGGATTTGAATTGTCCATAAAAGTGACCTGGGTTTTTTTTTTTAGAAAGACCTGACAGAATGTAATCACAGAACAGATGTTAAAACTCATAAGTTACAATGGATTGGGGCAGTTATTACATTATGAGACCCAGAATATAAATTGTTACATTGTGTTGCCTTGTGTTCAGACAAATGATCTGTTTGTAGACAACAGATTTAGCAGTTGTTGAAGGCTTCCTAGTAGATTTTAAAGCATTGCTGTGAATGTTTTAAAAATTTAGTTTCAGTGATGAGGGTTAATGAGATCAATATGATGACTGATCACCACCCTACTTTAGTTTCAGTTCCCCAACTCAGTCCCAACTGTCCAACTCATCTCAAAAATATTGGATATAACACAATCATTCCAGAGATCTGCTCCAGAGCTCAGTTCTGGGGGGCTTTGTACCCCTCTAGCTTGTTTGGCTTGTATATGTTTCAAAGCAGGATTATGAGAGAGCAGAGCTCTCCGTACTGTCAGGAAGATGAATTTACTTTGAGACATATATTTCTTGCAGATTACACAAATATTACTTGGGATACACAGTGTTCTGCAGTTCTTGCAAGTGTTTTCCTGCCTGCTGAAGTTACATAGTGCAGTTTCTGATGTGCTCAGTCTGCATTAAAAATGGTTACAGTCAAGTTTTTAATGTCAATTCATGTTACACAGATGTAAGGGTGAGTGAAAACGTCCCTCTCAGTAGTCAAACAGCTGCATACAAAACACAGGAGAAGAAAAATAAAAATAAGAATAAAGAATATATATATAATATATGTAGAATAAATAGAGTATCTACACATTATCTTACACTATACAACCATTATACCTATTGCACTGTAGAAGTTCTGTATTTATAGAAACTATAAAAGAGTGTTTGCATTATATTATATAGAATTTGGTATAGCTGTAGTGTGAGGAGGCTGTGGGAGACAGCCTTTAGTGGGTGCAGTGGGAGAAAACCTTTATTGGGAGAAAGCCTTTAGTGGGTGCAGTGGAGAAAGCCTTTAGTGGGTGCAGTGGGAGAAAGCCTTTATTAGGAGAAAGCCTGTAGTGGGTGCAGGGGAGAAAGCCTTTAGTGGGTGCAGTGGGAGAAAGCCTTTAGTGGGTGCAGTGGGAGAAAGCCTTTAGTGGGTGCAGTGGGAGAAAGCCTTTATTGGGAGACAGCCTTTAGTGGGTGCAGTGGGAGAAAGCCTTTATTGGGAGAAAGCCTTTAGTGGGTGCAGGGGAGAAAGCCTTTAGTGGGTGCAGTGGGAGAAAGCCTTTATTGGGAGAAAGCCTGTAGTGGGTGCAGTGGGAGAAAGCATGTAGTGGGTGCAGTGGGAGAAAGCCTGTAGTGGGTGCAGTGGGAGAAAGCCTGTAGTGGGTGCAGAGGGAGAAAGCCTGTAGTGGGTGCAGTGGGAGAAAGCCTGTAGTGGGTGCAGTGGGAGAAAGCCTGTAGTGGGTGCAGAGGGAGAAAGTCTTTATTGGGAGAAAGCCTTTAGTGGGTGCAGAGGGAGAAAGTCTTTATTGGGAGAAGCCTTTAGTGGGTGCAGGGGAGAAAGCCTTTATTGGGAGAAAGCCTTTAGTGGGTGCAGTGGGAGAAACCCTGTAGTGGGTGCAGTGGGAGAGTTTAGTGGGTGCAGTGGGAGACAGTCTGTAGTGGGTGCAGTGGGAAAGCCTTTAGTGGGTGCAGAAAGCCCTTTAGTGGGTGCAGTGGGAGAAAGACTTTATTGGGAGAAAGCCTTTAGTGGGTGCAGTGGGAGAAAGCCTTTAGTGGGTGCAGTGGGAGAAACCCTGTAGTGGGTGCAGTGACCTGTAGTGGGTGCAGTGGGAGAAAGCCTTTAGTGGGTGGGGAGAAAGTCATTGGTAGGTCCAGTGGGAGAAAGCCTTTGGTGGGTGCAGTGGGAGAAAGCCTTTGGTGGGTGCAGTGGGAAGGTCTTTGGTGGGTGCAGTGGGAGGAGAAACCTGTGGTGGGTGCAGTGGAGAAACCATGCTTAATTGGGTGCAGTGGGAGAAACCTGTAGTGGGTGCAGTGGGAGAAACCCTGTAGTGGGTGCAGTGGGAGAAACCCTGTAGTGGGTGCAGTGGGAGAAAGCCTTTATTGGGAGAATGCCTTTAGTGGGTGCAGTGGGAGAAACCCTGTAGTGGGTGCAGTGGGAGAAAGCCTGTAGTGGGTGCAGTGGGAGAAAGCCTGTAGTGGGTGCAGTGGGAGAAAGCTTGTAGTGGGTGCAGAGGGAGAAAGCCTGTAGTGGGTGCAGTGGGAGAAAGCCTTTAGTGGGTGCAGTGGGAGTGTCTTCGGTGACTTTTGCTGTTCTTCATGTTGCTGTTCAGTGAAGTGTCAGCATGATTTGAATTTAGTTCATTGTCTTCCTGAGTGATTTCACAGCTGCCATGGTTACGGAAGTCTTTCAAAAGTATACTTTTGAGACTCTATTCATAAATTTGCACCTCCTCCTGAGAGGTAAAAGAAAATTCATGAAAATTGGCTGCCAATGAACAGACTGTGTAATCAATATCTCTACTTATTCTTTGCACAACCCTTTACCTGAGTCTCTGTAAAACTGCTTTGTGATGGCAGATGTTAGACCTGACTGGACTTGAATGTAGTATTCCAGATCCCAACAGCATCCATGAGCTCACATCACCATTGGAATTCTATGCCTGAGACTTTCTGCAGTTTCAGTTTTGCTGTCATTAATGACTGGAGGAGAGCTGTAAAAGAGAGAGAACATTGATGTTTAGAACGATTTCTAATTTAAGTTTGCTGCACATAGAGATGTGAATTTCCATTAATTTTCTGAACTTTAATCCGTCGCCTGCATTCTCATGTAAACCAGAGTGTTTCGTGGGGTTGGGTTGGGCCTGTGAAGGCTCTTGTGGACGCAGAGGAAGCTATTTTGCTCCTGATTATAGTTATCAGCTGCACAATTTAAATCAAAAGTCAAATTTCCAGCCCACTTGGTTTTCCATTGCCTGACAAGACTTTTTCATTTCTCTGTCCTCTGTTGAAGAATATCCACAACCAATTATGAGTCAAATATGTTCAGTGAGCAGGAGCAAAGAAGTTTCACCAGTTTTGCTTCAGTACCCTCAAAGGTCCACTATAAATCACTGGTCAGTCTGACAGGGATTGATAACCAAATTAAGCTGCTAGTCTTCGAGACAAAGCAGTTGGCTTTGTTGTAAATCAAAAGGAAATGCAGCAATGTTGTCCTTTTTTGGCTATGTTTAATAGACATTGTTACAGCTGCTTGGATGGAGGCCCCTGTGGTCAAGAGGTGACTGCCCTATTCAGCTGTGTCCATTAAAACAGGAAGTCCAAGACTGCAGCGAAGGTCAGCAGGAGTCTTTGGGAATTGGAGATGTTTGGATTCTCTTCTGGCATTGTTCTGGTTTAATGTATGGCCTACTTTCCCAGAGACTTTGTCATATTCACTAACAACATCCAGTTAAAAAGTATTGGATTATAGCACAAGTGTGATGGTTGCAGTGCTCATTTATTAGAACAATCTTCTAACGGTTTGTAGGATCACGTAGGTGCTCAGTGGCCGATGATTCCTCTCATATCTCAGGGCTGGAGGGGAGTGCAGAAGGTGCAGCGTGATTTGGACAGACCATCAAAATGAAAAAGCTGCCACATTAAACAGCTGTGGTTTGATATTCTCACCCGGCGGTCGCCCGCGGTCCAAATTTCAGCTCTCTGACCTCGCGAGTCTGATAAGCTGGGCCTGATTTCATTCAGCCAACTAGTGATTAATTCTCCTCTGCAATTTGCAGATTTAATTATTGATGTGGTCTTTGTCACTGGGTGGTTATTATATGGCCTCCAGACCCCGGAAAGAGTCAAAGACTGCAAGAACAGGAGACCACAGGGGGGGTGGCTATTGGTTTTTCCAAGGCTTTTTATTGGAAATTTGTTTTATTCCATGCAATTGGGTGTACTTTGCTTAAATGCTGTGTCTGGTCTGCAATAATGAGCCTGGCTGCTTTGATTCAGAATGTACAGCCGAGGTTTGACTGGTGGAATACATATCCACAGTTCAGGACAAGGCATTGGTCACTAGTCAGGAGGTTGTCAGTGCACTGAGGCACTTGTGTTTACTCATGGGCCTTTCTCAAATTAAAGCCATCAGTCATACACACATACACTCTGGGTACCAAGCATGATGTGCTTTTGACCCCTCGGGGCAATGCAGTAACACTGTTACCAACCATAATATGGAAGTGGAGACAGAAGCATTGCCTAGACGTGATCTTCCTCTCACTCCGCCTGCTGCCAATTCAGCGGATTTCCGAGCCCTTGATTTTGATGAAGTAATAAATGCTTTGCTAATTATAAACAGGAAAGATAGCAATAAAGTGGAGAAAGGAGATACACTACATGGATTTGTTTATGGGATTAAAGGGAAAGTATAATGCTATACAATGCTGTAATGTGCTCGATAAGGAGCTTTAGTCTTTACAGTTAGGCCTAAATTACACTGGACATTCATGGACGTTTCTGCAGAACTATATTTAACTGTATTTGCAACATAATGTAGCAACTTGTACCTTAAATAGTAGAATCATTTTGAATAACTGTAATGGGAAGGATGCTTCTGTCTTTGCCACTTTGGGATCACGGATATTACAGCAAGTGTAAAGAATTGAATCTTTCTTATATAAACAGAAAGTTGAGCTGCTTTATAAAGTATGAATTCAAACAAAGTAAAATAATGAAAATAATGTAAGAAAACTAATATCTAGAGCACATTTTATTTTTTTCATGTTTAAGTAAATGTATCACCACCGTAGTTGTGCCGCAGGCAGTCTGTGTATAGCACAGCTCCGTGGTGTGAATATATGGTATGAGTTCAGGGATGGGAAGCTCATTCTCTTTCCTCCTTTCTCTCTCTCTCTCTCTCCCTCTATCTCTCCCTCTCATTTCACCTAAGCCCAAAGTAAATGCTTGCTTTCAACACAGCTGTGAAACTTCAAATGATTGCCCATTTCCTCCTTCTCTCTTCACTTTCACACACTCACATGGCTCCACACAATACCATGTAGTCCCTTCATTCAGTTCTACTAAAAGGGTGTGCATCTACACGCTACACTGACTCCATTTTTCAGAGCAGTCGTTAACTATGGCCAGTACTGAGGGGATTGCTGCAATGTGGAGAGAGATTGTGTGTGTGTTTTGTTGGAAGGGGTGTTTTGGAATGTGGAGATTGTAATGTGTGTTTCTGTGTGTGTTTGTGTTGTGAAGAGGGTTAGAATGGGGAAGCGTAAGTGTATGGTGAGGAAAGTTTGGCATGCTTGAGTGCGTATCTGCGCCCTCTTGTGTAGGGATCAGTGTTGCAGGACAATGAGGCCAAGCCATTGCAAGTCCCGTCACATCCGTCAGGGTGGTGCTGAATGCAGGGGACTGAGCTGGCTGAATAGGGAACTCTGTTAAAGGACGAAGCAAGGAGGTGTCCTGGGCGGCCTATTGAAGCCTCCAGACCTTGAAGCTTCAATACTTAGATGGATAGCCCCTCAAACTACGGGTAGAAAGAGGGTGGAGCTTAGGCAACTTGATCAGACCCAGTGCCAATTGGTATGCATGTAAGAGTCTGCCTTCCAGATCCAGTCAGTTTGAGTTTTTTTCTGATGTCTTACTATAAAGTCTAAATTAGTTGCCACCAAATCTGTGTGTGGAAATTTACCTTTTGAATTAAAGCTGATTAGAAATGAAAGTTTTGTTTTTCAATTTCTGCGCACCTTTAAAACCAAATAGCTCAGTCACAACACAGAAATGGTGTACAGTGTATATACACACTATACACACACATTATATATGAAGTGATATCACTGTTGTTAAGGAATGGGATCTGAATGAATAATATTTTATTAAACAAATTATAAAACGGTCATAAAGTCGGCTACCAGGAAGAATAAATCAGTCCAGAATATATTGTTTACTTAATAAAAAGGGGGATTCTTTATTGAGTAGCAGTGCATCTGGCCTAGACAGTGTGGCTGGACGTACCCCTTGGAACTATAAGGTTATGTGTTCATTCTGAGCTTGAAATATTGAGCCTTAAAGTCTTTATAGTGACATTGACATAAATGCAGATGACTGATACTCCTCAATAAGGTACTGGACTCAGATCAGGTGGTTATAAAACTGGATGAGGACAACCCTACCTATTGATGATTCTGATTTAAGTTGAAAAATCTGCCCTACATTTTGAGATAACAGTTAATTCCACAAACTGTTTTGAAATAAACAGTTACTAGAGTTAATATTTCTATGTAATGGTTTCTAAACTTTTGTCAGTGAAAATGACTAATGAAGTATTATATTATGACTATATAATCTTTATATATATATATAACAACAATATAACAATAAAGAGTTTCTTTTTCCATCTCTTATTTTTATTTTCACCTACACTTACCTACAGCTCACAACGTAAAGCATAGGTTCCAAACTTTGTCCCAAACCTGTATATACTTTGACTCACTTTACCTTTCTTTTATAAAAGAAAAATAAAATGGCAACTCATATCTGTTCAGAATTGAGCTATATTTAAACATTAGCTAATATTTAGACATATTTAAACATTTGATCTGTCCTGATCAGATTTAGATCACATTAAATGCGTTACACGAAACACTCTCTCCACCAATTAGGATGATATTAATACTGTGAAGCTGTAGAGAACCTGAACTAGTCAGATCAACATTGCGGTCAGCATTTTCACTGGGAAATAAGCAGTCGCTGTTTATGGACGTTGGTATGGAGTTCAGTTCAGCAGCGGGGAATGGTGGAGCACATTCATCAGTCTTCACACATGTCTATATGTATTCCCTGTAAATTAGAAAGGCACTCCTTATTTCAGGTTTTGACTGAGCATGTGCAGATGTGAGCAGTCAAGGTGATCCATTCGCATTCAGGTCTCATTCAGCTATTTCATGGTTAGTTTGATGGATGGCAGATGGATAGTCAGAAGAAAAGAGCAGAAAAGGTTGGATAGATGCCATCTGTCATTTTTCTGTAATGTGTTTTGCTGAAGGCTTAACCAGTGCTTTTGTTAAGTTGTCTAACAGAGAATATGCTATAATAGGGACAAGCAGTGGGTGCTAGAAGGTGCTCAGAGGACACCGGGCAGTGTCCTGGACAGCACAGCATGTTTCTAATATTTGTGGATCATAATTAGTTGTACATTAGTTGTCACACCTGATGTTTGTCCTATGCGACAAAGACATTAGCCTTATCAGCAGCAGCAGACAAGCAGTGAAAATGGGTAATTCGTAGCTGTCCAGCTCACAGGGCTGTGCACATTTCCTTAATACTCACACTAAATGGAATTCAGTTTTAACGCAAAACATCATTCCTCTGTCTCTCTAATGTATAAATAATTCCTGACTATTTTATCTTCTCATTACAAATTCATGACATCCTTTATTACAGGACACCACAGGCAGAGCACTTATTGTGACTGAAATTTCCAAAGCGAAAAAAGTTTGTGAAATGGGATGTCACACACAGTTGCAAGGACAAACGAAGCCTGGAACTGTGCGCGCACACACACACACACACACACACACACACACACACACACACACACGCACGCATGCATGCACAGACACACACATACTTCTGATTTTTTTAGCTTAAGTGTGATGAAATTTCAGAGCTGCATCAGAGAGTTCTCTTATTAAACCCAGTCTGTCTTTAACTGCTGCAAACCTCATCTCTAGCAGCTCACTCTTTTCTGCAGGTTCAGCACTTCCTGACAGATATCTGTGCTTTTATTCAGACTACTGAAGATATATCTGATAGCTGTTACTAAATTTCTGACCTTGAAAGAGTTTAGTCTGGCAATAATGAATTATTAAAGCTCAAGTTTCAGCATAATCTGTTTCAAATGCAGTTTGTTTAGATTTTCTTTTTCAAAATTCAGATTCAGAATTATTGTTTACAAATGAATTATAAACGGTGTATACAGACCGTACGCCTGTGCCCGGTGAAAAACAACATTAACTGCCCAATTTCCTATCATTCATTTATTGAATTATTTAATGCGAACCAGAGCAACACTCCAGTATTTCCATTCATGGACTGGACTGACCTTTTCTACATAGGCAGCTGTTTAGCTTAATGAATACAGGTGCTGCAGGCACATTTCATGTCTGTACAAGAACATCTACATTTGTGGTTGGAAGTTTACATCCATTCATCCTAGAATGTCACCGAGCTTGTTGAATGTTGAGTTTCCAGACTCAGTGAGTGAGGTTTTTAGAAATCATCTTTTTACAGGGTATAAAAATGTAACATTGATGTAACTAATGTTGAGTTAAACATCCATAAGCAAGTTGCTTTTGGTAAACAGATGCTTTTGGTAGCCATCAGTAAGCTTCTGGCAGAGTTCTGGTTTGGATCATGCTTCTCAGTAGATTTGGAAGAGCTTCATTTTTAAGAGCAGATTTCGAGCACAATCCCCAACTTTGAATTAGAAACAGCTGTTCCAAAAGCTTGATGCTGGCCTGTTTTATCCCTTCCACAACCAACTTTCATACATGTTTGGGGTCAATGTCTTGTTGGAACATCAACAACAATCACATGACATTCATGTCCACGATTATTTATGTAAACGTTCGACCGCAACTGTGCTAGTTTGTGGTACGGTGTGCATTTTAGGACACTCTCAGACCATCAGCTTTCACAGATCAATTTATAACATTTTATAACTTAGCAATATGTTTTAAAATGCCAACATGTTCAGATCTATCCACAGATATCAATACTGAAAATTCTGTGTTGTTCACAGAACATGTTAAACAATTTAAAAAGTGCAAATTAATCTGAACCTGAATTCAGTCCCTTTTAAAGCCCTGTTTCTCATATGCAAGTTACTACTGGCTGCTATTTCAGTCATTGTTTAATTGTATCCATTTAGTCACTTTAAAACTGGAACCTGTTAAATGACAGTGTAAAATGAGTGTATATGTAAAAACACAGCTCTTTCAGTTTGATGTATTTTTACACACATCGCACACAACAGTAAACGATCAAAAATAGAATGCATTTAATTTGTATAGTGACTTATCGTATAATCCTTCAGTTGTTTATAGATTCAGCTCAAATTTGTTTTGCATTGCAAATAAAAGCAACATGTTCCAAATCAAATTCATCTCGAGAGCCTCTGCAGAGGCCTTAATTACCAACATTTCTTAGTGAATAGGCAATTACATAATTATAGGTATGTGCTCTTGATCTACATTGCCTCATCAGACTGTTTTTCTTTGGAACGTAACGCTTGTCAGAAGGAATTTACCATTCAACGGGTTCATCCTCCCCTCAGTGAAAAGCCAGCATTCGTGTTTTGCTGTCAGGTGGACGGTAGCTCCCCCAAGGGTGGCAAAGTCCCAGGCACTGCATTGTGGCCCTCACCAAACATGGCACAAAGTGTGCCTTTCACAGGCCCACTTCTTAGAATGCACTTTGCGAATGGCAGTGGAGGCCTGGCATTGTTCCAGTGTGGCGAGAAGAGGGGGGCTGCTGTGGCTAAGGTCAGGGTTAAGCTCACGGATTCTTCACGAAACGGCTTCACACACAAGATGGTAATGACCCGGACTATGACTCACTGCAAAGGCATCCGTCACAAACAACCCCCAACACCCCCCCTCCCCCTTAACTGGCATCCCACCCGTCCCCCTCTAAACACACACCATGTTGAAAAATATAGCTTTTCAGTTCCTCTGAATAGTGGAGGGCTGTTTGGTGTGCCGTCACTCCATCGTACCTGACAGTTGGGGCAGTGAGAGCCAGCAGAGGCGGCAGGGAGGAGCTGAAGAGCGTAAGTGACAGCCTCATTCAAAACATCGGAGGCATGACGTTATAGCGGAAAGAGGGTCCATCAGGGATATGGCAGCTTTTAAAGAGCCCCTTACTCTGTCATTGTAATCTGAAGTGCCTTGACTTTGTTCACTTTTGTCTTTCTAGTACAGCCTCTCTAATGCAGCCCATATGGGAATAGTCATGCTAAACAAATCAAATCACAGATAAATATAGCTTCATTATTGATGCTAATTGCCTGCTCATTGCAGTGTGAGGACAGTAAATTGATTACTCTTTAGCCTGAGAACAACAGCAGGCCCTCTCTGTAGAGCAAGCTAGCACTAGTGATTTTCACACAACACTGTATTTTAATTGCCAATCACGCACGGCTCTTTAAACTCCTTCCAGGCCACAGCTTTTGCAGCACTGGCCCGGGTGACCCACAGCAAGGCAGGTCATAGTGGGCAGAGTATCGGACAACTGAACCTTTCAGCTCTAACGGCTCCCTGAGCGTGGAGAGCCCAATGTGTGAGCAGCATGCCCAGTGCATAATAGAGAAGAGTAGTGCAGGAAGGGAAGGGAATGGATGGCGAGAAGCACATAAGAGATTCTTACGTACCCTCTGGGCCATGCCAACTTTATCCCACCCTCACACACACACACTGGGCCAAGCAGAACGGCTATTTTTAGGAGAGACAGACCAGACCCAGAGCTAATAGCCAGGAGATTGTGAGGGCCGAATCTCTGCTATCTCTGAAAGTGAGAGAAAAATACAGTCGCTTTGAGCTGGTCTATATATAGAAATACACTGTAAGTCTAAATAGCTGTGGACACCTCTTCTGAGAAATTCAGTTACTTTAAGTTGCATCCATTGCTGACACAAATGTGCAAATGCACACACTGCTTGTCTAGTCCCTGTAGTAAAGTATTGCCAATAGAAAAGGACTTTCTTGAGATAAATTTGACCCTGTTGGTGCCATGCCTGATGTCATGGGCTTGAGGGTTATTAGCCTCCCCGCACTGAGCTGTGGAGTAATGGAAGTGTGTTGCTCCATTTAGGGAGGGAGGGAGGGAGGGAGGGAGGGATGGATGGATGGAGTTAGAGAGAGTGCGTGTTACAGAGAGAGAGAGAGACTGTTAGAGAGAGAGTTAGGGGTGATTTGGGTGATCGTCCAACATTCTGACCTCACTAATATTTTTGTCACTGAATGCAATTTAAAATTTAGTAGAAAGCTTTACCTGGAGAATAGACAGTTACGCCAATGAAAGAAGGATAAAGTCCTTTGTTAATTTTCAGAAGAGAATCAGTGAATGTGGTCCCAACATCTCAATAAATATTTTTTCATGTAATGTGCAGTGCATCCAGAAAGTATTCATCGCACTTCACTTTGTGTACATTTTGTTGTTACAGCCTGATTCCAAAATGGATTAAGTACATTTTCCCTCAAATGTCTACACAGAATACCTCATAATGACAAATTGAGAAAAGTTACTAAAAATAAGACAAAAATATAAAATAAGTATTCACAGCCTTTGTTCAGTACTTTGTTGATGCACCTTTGGCAGCAATTACGATATACTTTATTGATCCATTACAGCATCAAGTCTCAAGACTACAAACTTGGAACATCTGTTTTTGGGAAGTGTCTCCCATTTTTCTTTGCAGAATCTCTCAAGCTCCATCAGGTTGGATAGGGAACATTGGTGCACAGCCATTTTAGATATGACATCTCTAGAGATGTTCAATCGGGTTCAAGTCTGCACACTGGCTGGACCACCCAAGGACATTCTCACAGTTGTCCCAAAGCCAATCTTTTATTATCTTGGATGTGTGCTTAGGGTTGTTATCTTGTTGGAAGATAAACCTTCATCCCAGAGGTCCCGGAGCAGGTTATCATCAAGGATGTCTCTGTACATCACTGTAGTCATCTTTTCCTTGACCCTGACTAGTCTCCCAGTTCCTGCTGCAGAAAAACATCCCCACAGCATGATGCTGCCACCACCATGGTTCACTGTAGGAATGGTATTGGCTAGGTGATGAGCTGTGCCTGCTTTCCTTCAGACATGATGCCTGACATTCAGTCCAGAAAGTTCAATCTTTTTGTTTTTCATGGTCTGAGTGTCCGTAGGCACCTTTTGGCAAACGCCAGACAGGCTGTCATGTGCCTTTTACTAAGAAATGGCTTCTGTCTGGCCTCTCTACCATACATGCCTGATTGATGGAGTGCTGCAGAAATGTTTGACCTTCTGTAAGGTTCTCCACAGAGCAATGCTGGAGACTTCACGTCTCCACATCTGTCAGAGTGACCGTTGTTGGGTTCTTGATCACCTCCCTGACCAAGGCCCTCCTCTACCATGATCACTCAGTTTGGCCAACCTGCCAGCTCTATGAAGAGTCCTGGTGGTTCCAAACTTCTTCCATTTATGGATGATTGGGCCAGTGTGCTCATTGGGACCTTCAGTGAAGCAGAAAAACTCCCTACTCTTCCCCAGATCTGTGCCTCGATACAATCCTGTCACTGAGGTCTACGAGCAAATTCAGACTTTATGGCTTGGTTTTGTGCCTGACACACACTGTCTACTTATGGACCTTATAAATAATTGTGTGGGTCTTTCCAAATCATGTCCAATCAACCGAATTTACCACAGATGTCCAATTAATCTGTAGAAACCTCTGAAGGATGATCTGTAGTTGATCATGGCAGAGGCTCTATGTACATGTTATATTTTTGTGATTTCAAAAACTCAAAAACAAACTCTTCTCATCTTGGCATATTGTGTTTAATTTGAGGGGGAAAATGAATCTAATAAGGCTGCAGCATAACAGAATGAAGTGAAATGCTGTGAATATGGATGAACTGTATATGTAGTCCATAAGTAATACAGATGTACCCAGCTGTGACAATTATTTTGTAATTTTATATGTATTTTTTATTTATTTTATATTTTTAACTGTATCATACCGTATCGTAGCATTTTGTTCAAGATATAAAAAATGGCCATATCGAAATATGCATGATATGAAGGTTACCAACTTTGTTATGCAGGTTAGCATCTGTGTATGATTCAATTCACAAAAAGAATTTGAGAGGGTCATTTGTGTGGAGTGTTTGGTTCTCCAGAGGATGGCACTTACAGAGTCCAGTGTTGTCTTCATTATGTCACTGAAACACCACAATTAAAGGTTAGTGTTTAAATATACAGTCTGTGTTTTGGTGATAAATACTGATATTTTAAAGTTATATTTTGACAAGGTTTTAATAATGTCTACATGTTTATTTATTATTTTTACATAATAAGACACAGGTTTTTAGGCCTGTGTATGCACTATGTGAATGGTAAATGAAGCATTCAAGATGTGGATTTGAATAGAAATTTTTTATAATACCATTGAGAATTTACTGCTGCATTTATATAGTCCATAAAAGAATATTCGAGAAGTAATTTCTAACATAATTATAAATATAAGGATTATTCGTCTCATGCAAATAAACGAGATCTAGAACCAATGGAAATTGCCAACCGCTGAGTTTTCTAAGACAGTTTATTGCAGCTGCTTTGTGCGTTTCATTTTCATTTTCTAGTTCATTATCCATTTGGACTGGATCATTATCCATCTATACAGTGAAATACCATCCAGTTGGTTTTGCAGCATTTTACAAAGTCAGAAAACCTAGCTCTACACAGATCAGAATCAATCCTGCTACTTCTATCAGCAGTCAGATCATCAATATACACCAGTGACCCAGTTCCACTGGCAGACATGCTTATGATTGACAGCCGCCCATAACACTGCCTCCACTGTATTTGACAGTTGATGTGGTATGCTTTGGACTAGGAGCCCTTTCTTTCTTTCTCCTTGCTCTTTCCCATCATTTTGTGAAAATTAGTTTCATAAATGTACAGTATGTTTCTGGGTGTTACCAGGTTTGCATCTGGAAGTAAATCTTTTGTATTTACACTCATCAGTCATAACATTAGCACCACTGACAGGCAAAGTGGAAGTTGAGCATTTTACCCTAACTGTAAAACAATGTGTGCGGTACACCACACATCACCTTCAACACACAATCCCCTTCATGAAACATGGTGGTGGCAGCATCATGCAGTGGTGATGCTTTTGTTCAACAGGGACCAGAATGCCTGTCCCTAAACATAGGGCTAGGAAACTTGAGGGTGGGGGCTTGAGGGTCACCCTCCAGTGGACAACGCACTAAACCAGCAAACCAGAGCTGCGATTAAACATTTTAAATCTGCCGTTCTTATGTTAGAATGTCCCTGTCAAAGTTCAGACCTAAACCCCACCGAGAATCTGGTGACAAGACCTGAAATTCTTTCACAGATGCTCTCTATTCAATTCAACTGAGCTTAACTTATTTACAAAGACAGCTACCAAATTTCAGCCTCCTGTATGCATCTGCGTATAGATTCCATGTATGTAGGTGACATTGGTTTGGCAGCCTTTGAGTTATTTTTGAACTGTTTCAGTTTTTCAGTCTTAACACCAAAGATTGGCAGGCTAAAGTGCTGTAATTGGTCAGAGAAAAATGGAGACACGGAGGGCTGAAAGGAAGGGGACTTGGATGTCCTTGCCTGAATGAAACTAGGTGATGGCATTTACATGCAAATTCCATTTGGTTTGTTCACTTTCTTCACCCATTTAAACTCTAGTGCCACTTTGCAATAAAAAGCCCTGCAAGTTTCATATCTTTTCCTGTGCCCACATGCTGTATTATTACTGTGGCAGCGTGTAACCTGCCTTGTTCTGAACCTCCGCTGGCCAGTAGTGAATGCTTCACGTCACTTTCCAACGTTTATTTTGGTTTCCTAGGCGACAGAATGGGGCCCAGACGAAGACACCAGGAGGTCCTGTCAGACAAAGGGAAGACAGAGGTAACTTTTGAGCCTCACTTTCACTGTTGAATAGCAATATTTCTTTCAAAAAGAAAAACTACAGCCCATTGGCTAAAGGACACAGTATTGTTTAGGCTTGTAGAGTATACTTGTAAAGCTTGAATAGTCTGTGATGGTCAAAGCACAGATATGCACTCTGGCTTGTTGTGAAAAATGAATAATTTAACTGCTGAAAAAGTGAGGGGACAACCTGATCCTGTTTCAGCACTTAGGAGCAACTTTAATATGCTAAATGTCATATATTTTGCATAAATATGTAAATATCCTAAAATATACCAGCAAGTTATTTATGATGGCCCATAAACATCTTGTTTCTTCAGCATGCCAGAATATCCAGAATGCCAGACAAGGCCTCTGTTGTCTCTGATGATAGAAGAGACACTATGATCCGTTTGGTGCATGGCCATTTATGATTGATAGCTGTGCTACTTTATTTTGAAAGGCACTGTTGAAAGTGCTCAGTAGCAACAACAATGTAATCATCAGTGAAACTCACCCCAAGTGGGTCTGCATCCACAAAAGCTTTCGTAAGAACAGTGTATGACAAATCTTAAGACACACATGACAAAGTTCACAAGGTTTAGGCTTATTTACCAACTATTCATAAAATCCCACCTGCTCAGTTTTAACAAAGATTCCTACGCGTATTTGTGTTTTTATTTGGGATTTGTTCAGTGTATGAGGACGTTGAGATCCATTATTATGTTATTAAAACTTGACCATAATCATGAACAATTCTGTGCATATTGTCAATCTGATGTAGAGTGTTTTTTTAAGACTTTCAAGTCAAGATATGTGTGAAAGAGGCCAACTCCTCAAGGAAATGAAGTTCTGAATTTATTTCCTTTTTATTTAGGTTATTATTATATATGGAGTTCTATGCTGTATTTACATTATTGTAAATGAAACAACACATTTTCCATTATTCAGTTAAATCTTATGGAGTCAAATGGTGGAACATTTAATCAAAAACCAAGAACTAGTATTGACTGTGGAAGAAAAATCTTCCTGGGAAAATATGAGAACTGTGGTGTGACTTTTTATTATGTAGACATTAACAGTACTCGAAGAACAATCTCCATGTTTAATCATGTTACAGCCATTACCATAAACCATGTTTAATTCTAATCATTAAACTCATTTCTGGAAAATATTTCAGAACATATTTGTATTGCTCTAGAAATTTAATAAATGTAAAAAAATAAAAAAATATACATATATATATATATATATATATACATACATTAGAGTCTTATAGGTTAAGATAAAAGTAAAAAAAAATTTATATATATATTATTTATTTATTTTTACTTTTATCTTAACCTGTAAGAGCCTATGGTGACACATGTGTCATAGACCCTTTGTGACATACACTGAACATCCTGGACAGGCCAGTGTGAACATGTGTCCTCATTAACAAATTGTTGTTATGCTTTGTTTGTGCTTGAGACAAAAACAGCTCTGTCTAAAATTGTATTTATTGGTTTGTTTCTAGAACTAAATGATGAAATTCAAGTTATGAAATTGTTATTGTGATGTTACATCGGGGTGTAAAACTTTTTTAATAATTAACAGTAGAAGTCATGTGACCTCTGTACCACAATAAGTCATATCCCTAATGAGCTGCTCGATTAATTGAACATATTCCATTATTTCTGTTCAGTATTCTAATCTGGCTTTTATAGGTTCACTTTAAAGTTAAGTAAACTCTAAGAAGTATGTCTTTCCTCAGGCACTTCTTTGAATCCAGCTGATCTCAATTCATTTTATCTTTGAGAGGGCTGTGTTTACAATTAACACATTCAAATATTGTATTACAGCAGAGCCTTGGTGAGAGAGCTTCTTGTATATTTTTATAGTTATTGACAGGAACATGCTGAAAGGAAACAACCTGGCCTTTTCAACATGGAAGTGTTTATAGTCATTTCCTCAGTTGCCCCAAAGCCAGACTTCCCCTCTGTCAGCACTGATGTGTCAATCGCTTGTTCAGTAATTGATGGAATATAAACCTACATGACAGCTGCTCTCATCTGAAGTGGAGAGCACAAACCACTGTCAATTCCACTGGTGGTAATGTATGCCACGCACTGTTCTCCCTGAGACACACTGATATCTATGCAGAATGTTTCATACATCCTCTTTGTCTGTTTGAAGTACACCCACTCTTACTCTCCATGCATGCTTAACCAAGATAAAAGAAGAAAAGCCTTCCCTTCCCATCTCTCCACATGTCTGGTCTGGACTCAATTCTTATTGACTGATATATAACTTTTACATCACTGGTTGCTGATTAGAGATCAGACTGGGGAAGCACCACTGGGGAATTACACTAACAAAGTTCTCCCTCTGCAGGTGGAGTGTCAGAACTACATTCGGGTGCTCCTGGTCAACAAGACAGAGGTGATGACCTGTGGCACCAATGCTTTCCAGCCTCTATGCATCACCAGGGAGGTAAGCAGTGATGACGGGGAGTGTTGCATATAAAGAGAATACCATTATTTGACCCTCTTAAAAAATGTACATACATGGATCTCCTCCTCTGTCTTAGGTGGGCAATATGAGCAGTGTACTGGAGAGAGTGAATGGAGTGGCACGCTGTCCCTATGATCCTCGCCATAACTCTACAGCAGTGGTGACAGAGAGTGGAGAGCTGTACGCTGCCACAGTAATTGACTTCTCTGGTCGCGACCCAGTCATTTACCGTAGCCTGGGTGGAATGCCACCACTCAGGACTGCCCAGTACAACTCCAAGTGGCTCAACGGTATGGCTGAAGTGTTCTGTTATACTAGTATATGATCCTGAGCCAAACCATGTCCTTTCTGCTTAATCACAGTATCCAGAAGCAAGAACCTATTAGAAGCACATCACCTTTCAAATACACTGATTTGATGCGATATGTCCTCCCACTGTGTTGTAGTAATTGAGGCTGGTCTACAAATGAATGGTCTCAGATTTGTCTTCATCTCAGCATTATTTTCACTCTATTTTGTCTCAGAATAGCACTCGTAAATTGTTCTCAGATAGAGCTGAGCGCAAGGTCTCAGGCCTGCAGCCGTTGTTAACCAATGACAAAGTACTCAATCAAAAAATGTTGAATAGCTGAATATTAACCTTTCCATCCTTTGCTTTTAAACATTAGGACTCAGAAGAAAGACTGGTTGATAGTAGTATTTATTTGTAGCTATCTTGAACATAATGAATGTTTCATGAGTTTATTTTTTTCCATCTTTTTAATTATGTTCCTTAAAAACAATGAAATCTCTTGATCACACTTCAGGTATCAGGCTAAATCTTGATTTTGTCCCAGTCTTATCTTTAACGATCTTGATTTAGTAGTAAAATCCCTATGTCTTCATGTTAGGATTAGAGATATGCTTGATATGTTAAATCCACCAAAATTTAATTATATTATTCCTTCAAATGCACATACAGTTTTATTTGCAGCCATATATGATTATTGGTAAGTTTAGCAGAGCATATATATATAGATAGATAGATATAAATAGATATATAATATTTTTTACAAAGTATTTACAAAAAAAAAAAATATATATATATATATATATTTTATATATATATCTATTTTATATGATGATATTTTATATTATTGACAGGACCATTGTTTAAGCCTTATGTATAAAGCACAATATGTCAGATCTCCAGATGTTAAATTACACAGTAAGTAGCAGTCATGTATCTGCTCTCTCATGTCTCTACATGCTGTTGTCATTGAGCTTTGGGGATAAGACAGCTGCTAAATCTCACCCTTCCTTATAGAGAGGCAACCCTTTCTGCACTAGGAACTGCAAAGCTGCATCACCACAATCATTTCTCTGGCGTCAACAGAAGCTTTTCACAGTAATCCAGGTCAGGCAGGGAAAATGACAGCCATGCGTGAGCACACGAGCCTCACTGAGCCCTTCTGAAAAAGTCAAGAGGTGTCAATAAACTCCAGGCTGCTGATGCTGCATCCCTTCCCCGTCACAATACACTTCCTGACACTGATAGAAAAGAGAAGCTTCCAGAGCTGGAGCAATAATTCAGAACCGCAGGCCAGGCATATACAGCACATGAGGAGTGGAGGGTGGAGCGGTGAGCTCGGCCAGCCAGTAGTGTAATTATTCCTCGCAGCAGGGAGAGGGTGAAATTGCAACTGCAAAGCTCCACTCCACTAGAGACAACCCACCCACCTAGCTCTCAACGGTGGGTTAGGGACAGTTGAAGTAGCCTAAGTAAAGGACAGAGAGATAAAAGTGACATGGGGGTGGAGTAAGGGGTTAATAAGCACTGACTCTAAATGTATGTATGTGTATGTGTGTATATGCATCTGTAGTCCAATAGAATAGGACTCTGTGGAGAATATAAACATTAATATATTGGCACCATGCATAATGCCAGTGGTGGGTTAGAGGGGTAAAAAAGTGGAACTGTGTTCTCGAGAATGATGGTGCTCCATCCACTACTTTTGGCATGAGATGGGGATTCTGACAAAAGCAGGATTTATTTAAAAGTTTTGTCCTTCCAGTTTGGAAGTGGCAAGTTCCCAACACTTGGAGGGTGAAGACAAGCACATGCCTCCTCTGATGCATATGAGCCACCATTGCATCATTGCTAGGCAGCCAAGGTGGAAAGCTCTGATAGCAGATGCCTATGCTGACCAGCATCACACTGGTTGGAGTTGTGATGTGGAGAGAGTGTGCCATCCAGAGAGAACATGGCCAATTTTGCTCTCTTGGACTCCGGCTGCCTGCGATCCTCAGATGTTAGTGCTAGTGCATTAGCCCTCATAGAAAAATAACTATAGACGAGCAAGTGTCCCCATACTTTTGTCCATATAGCTTATATAAGCATGGCCACAGCAGCTTCTGCTCTATGTGCTCCATGTCTCCATGGATGCATAGTGTTTTTTACACCTATGGTTGTTAACATTAAATATAGATGTGTATGTGTACATACACACTGCTAGAGACAATAGCCTCAGTCGCAGGCTGAACACTCAGATTGCTCCAGGCTTCTGTTGCAGTGCGTATCCCACCTGGTTATTCCCTCTGTCTGCTCTATACTCCATGCCCCTCTCACCTAATGTAAATGTAACTATTCACCAAGCTGGCAGGATGCACGGAACACTGGTCCCTTCAGACATAGAGTGTGAATTAAAATCTCATTTCTAGTCATAAGCCAGCTCTGTTGGGGGTCAGGGAAGGACGTCACAGACCTCAGGGGTCTTGAATCAAATCCATCTGGCCCATTATTGGACTGTGATCCCATAAGGTGCTGAATGACTGCTTTTTAATATGGACCTAATATGGGATGGACCTGGAACACGAGGCTGGGTGTTGGCTCCAAAATCTCTTATGATCAGTGATGTCAGTGCTACCTGTGAAGCTGCTAGTTGTGTTTTTCTTCCTATCTGAAGCTAACCACAGCCCTTAATTCATGAGCCAGCTTAGTGCTATCCCCCAGCCCTGGCATGTGCTGAAATACACACACTCAGGGACCCCAATGGTGCAGCAGTCTGGAAATGAGGCAATCTGTTTACTTTTGGTGGGGAAGTAGAAAATTACTGTTTGTCATATTCACTCCCACACAGCTACGCAGTCATACACATACATGTACACATATACAGCATGCACACATAAACAGGACTCATCACAGACACACACACACACACACACACACACACACACACACACACAAACCCTCAAGTACCTGTCTGCACAAAGTGCTGCACATGGTTAGTTAATTCATGCAATATTGCCCTACCCCCCAGTAATAATTAATACAGGCCACAGACTTCTCCATTGGTATTCACCATGGCTCTCACCATGGCAAAAATGAACTGTAATGTAATGTAAGATGATGATTGTGTGTTTTCTGCTGGCACACATGCTTTTTGACCTTTAAGACATAAGATATCTCCAGTTGGATCTGAATGAGTGTAATAGTATTCCCACTCTATATTCATTTACATTCATTCAGTTCCAGCTGAACGCTACATGCATAGACATAGAAAAAGGCCAGTCATTTTGCATCTGTCATAGTGCAAGCTATGACTGGTGGGCTGCTGTCTGGGGCTTATACCTGCTGAGGCTTTATATTAGGCCTCAGATATCAAATCAAAAGGCAGTTATAGTTATTGAAGCTTATGCTGCTTCTCTTGCCGCTACAGTAATCTGAGTTCTTTAAAGTGCCGCAAAGGGCCCAGCTGTGTTTATGGTCCTGGTTATTTGCAGGTTGATACCAGCAGCTATTCCTCACTTTAACCAGGCTCTTAAGGCAAGCCTGACAGGGGGAGATGTAGTATTTGGCTAACAATATCTAAGCCCTCAGCACTGTGTGTTCTTTGTTATTTAACCTTAAGACTCATGCAAAGACACTTCTGTGTCATAAAGCTAAACTATACCCTGCTTAAAAAACAGCCTGCCCATCTCAAGCTGTTCAAGCTGGTTAAGCTGGTGAACCATCTATGTTCTTGACCATAGGGTATGTTTTTTTTTTTTTAGTTTGATGGTTTAGTTGGTCTAAAAGCTTGATCGCAGATGGCATGTCCATGTCGGGCCTGTATTGGTACCCCAACTGGAAACCAAGAACATTTGTCCAAAAGGGTCGTGTAGACCCCAATATGGATGCCCCCAGGGTCACTGATAGAACCAGGAGGTGTTCCACATGAGCCTCATCTGGATTATAGATGGGTCCTATGTTACCTTAAGGTGGGCTGTAATGAGGGAGTGTATTTGGGAAGTGGATTCCAGTAACCAGGCATGTACTCAGATCCCATGCTTACCTGGAACACACTTAGCCCACGCTCCATCCATGTGAGCTCCACATGAGTATTGTTTGAGATTTACCTGACTAAGCTAAACAACCAGTAAGACCAACAAGACCAAGCTGGTTGACCAGCATGACCTGCTTCACCAAGCTGGTCAACTAGCATGACCAAGCATGACCAAAGTCAGATGAATCATATGGCAGCATGAGTTATCTTTTCACCTGAATGACCAGCTTTTCAACTACCCTGACCATCAGGGGCCATCTTGACAATCCAAAATCAGTAATCAGCATAAGCTGGTCTTGTGCATTATAGCAGGGTTGATGCACATGATCCAACAATGTGAACTGCTTATGAAAGTCATGTAATTTGAGACAGATATCTGATTCCCCACATAATGTTTTACTCAAACGTAGCTGTAAATGTTTTTAAAGAAAGCTTCAAAAAATGAAAAACAACTCTGGCAGTTGCTGCTGTTATAATGTATAGTGGATAATGGAAAAGTCATATCTGATTTTGCACTTAGCTAAAGAACAAAAACAGTCACTTGTACTTAAAAGCAACTCTAGAGAAAAAGAAATGAAATGCTTTTGGATCTCCTCTTCTCCTGCATCATGCATTTTTTTTTTCTCTCTCTCCATCTCGTTTACTCTCTTAGAGCCTCAGTTCATCTCAGCCTATGATATTGGACTCTTCACCTTCTTCTTCTTGAGGGAGAATGCAGTGGAGCATGACTGTGGGAAGACTGTGTACTCACGAGTGGCCCGCGTGTGTAAAAACGACATCGGTGGACGTTTCTTGCTGGAGGACACCTGGACAACCTTCACCAAAGCCCGGCTCAACTGCTCCCGCTCTGGAGAGATTCCTTTCTACTACAATGAGCTTCAGAGCACCTTCTACCTGCCTGAGCAGGACCTCATTTACGGCATCTTCACCACCAACGTGTGAGTGTACTCCACGCTCTGCTTATACATCACTTGTTTGTGTGAAGGGTATTTTTTAGTGGGAAGAAAGCATTGTATCACGTTCACCAGGACTCAGTAAGGGAGCATAGAAGGTAACAGTACTAATGGTGAAGCCTTTTCATCGTGCTGTTTTAAGGATTGTTTGTAAGATAAGTCATGCAGCACAATGTTATTAATATTATGGCCTGATGTAGAGCTGGGTTAAGTGTTAGTTTTTAAATAACATTCAGATTCAATCTTGTGGAAAACTGTTTTCTGCTCCCTCATTCTGCTCTGCACCCTGCTTTCAGCTCCTCCTCTACTCTGCTCCCCCCCATTCTTACTCTCACATACATACTATGGAGGGGGCAAAAGACTAAGTCTGTATTAAGATATGACTGTCTTAATTATTGCAAATTGTGTTTTGCACATCATATATAATATTGTATATCTTCATATATCATATCGCCATTCAGCTAAAATATATCAGCATATGATTTTTTTTTTATCCATATCGCCCAGCCCTAGCCTGACAGCATCATCATCTTCAGTAGATCAAACAAAGCAGCATCACCAAAGCTAATGACTCTGTTCTGCCAGGCTCTGTATGCAAGGACTGTAGGCCAGTGAGTGGCTGCAACAACTGAATAGCTTCTTCCTTATATGCAGGAATGATGGAGGACATGGAGAATGCTCCTGAGATTCTTTCCTAAAAGAGTACTGTGCCTCCATGCCATTTGACTTCTAATTAAAAGGCTAATGGAAAGAGCATCTCTCTTTGTCTCTCTCTCTCGCTCGCTCACTCACTCACTCACTCACTTTCTCTCTCTCTCTCTCTCTCTCTCTCTCTCTCTCTCTCTCTCTCTCTCTCTTTCTCTCTGCCTCGCTCTCTCAATCCAGTGAATATGAGATTTAGTAATGCAATTGAAAGAACAGTGTCTCCATCTGTCTGCAGTAAATTGAACACCTTCCGTGTGGCCTTCTGGAATTTGAGGTTGTAAAGTGGACTGCAGAGAAAGAGAGACAGATGAGGAAAGCAAGTTTTGAGAGGGATTGAAGGGATTGCATGTAGTAGCTCTCAGGGACAAAATTGGCTGTGTTGGGCCATTCTTGCAGTGAATTAGTGCCTAAAGGTCTGTAAGCGACGCAGCCCCTAATAATGAGCTCACTGTGTTTATGGCCTTTTCCCCCCCTGCAGCGCTAAGCTCCACTTCATCCAACAAGGCCATGAACAATGCTAATCATACAACAACACCGAGCCCAAACCCTACATCACCCTGCACTAAGCTGCATACGCGTTTGCCCTGTGTGCCAGCTTATCCTAAAACAGTTCCATGCCTCATATTGCTGGTATTACTCACACAGTTCTCAGAGCATAAATGAAGCAAGAAGACTTCCTTCAAGCTTGAATTCATGTTCCCTTGCCTTTCTTCTCAAGAGCAGATTAAGGTGCCTCTGTCATGTCTGCCAATCACACTCACATTCAGCAATAGAAAATGGAGCTTGTGGCAGTTAATATGCTGAGGAAAAACTTCTTTGGAAAACAGATGCGTAGGTGTCAACTACCGGCTTAGTGCCTCCATCTCGAGCGTAGCTGTTTCATGGGTGAATTTTGTGAATGCACGCATATCCTGTTCGTTTACTGTAATATATTAAGACAAAATGCACCTTGAAATGAGATTTTTGCCCCCCGTGGCGAGCTCTGTGCTCTCAGCTCATTCCCCCGCCAAGCTGCTGTAGTGCTCTTAAAGGGAGCTGTTTTCTCTTATTTGTCATTGCATGGCAACTGAGAGGAATGCTAAATTGAGTGCTCCACTGGAAGTGTCCTTTATGAACTTTTTGTCTTAACCCTGGCTAAAATAGTGACAACGGGCCACTGCCATGACTCACTGTTATGCAGTATAAATATTCCTGACTAATCCTGCCCATGTCCGTGCTTCAGAAGGTTGCTGAATGGGCCTTTTTGCTCCTGCTGCGATGCAGGTGTTCACTGAGGTTGAACCATCAGATGTAATGTATTTCCCCCCATTTTGTCACCTCACCTCCACTCGTTCTAAAACAGTTTCCCTGCTTTTAGCACCAAAGTGCATACAGTCGCGACCAAATGTACAGCGTGTTCCACAGTGTCCTCGATTCGCCTCACACCATGCTGAGTCACCACACCACATACACAAAGACACAAGACTACTGTACCTGGATAAGAACATTGTGTATTTGACTCTCAGACAACCTCCAGATAGTCATCTGCACTCACAGTTAGATGACTTCACTCCCATATGCCGGACGCTGTACTGACCATGTGTGGGACTGGGCCATGGCGGTGTAGGTGAGCTAAGGGCACTTCCTCCTTTCTGGCTCACTAGTTGGCACACGGTGGTAACAGTGGCCATTGTATGCAGGCTGGGTTCCCCTCTATCCAATCTGGTACTGTGTCCTCTTGAGGATACAGTGCGACTACATTCATTGAAGCAGCCTTTGCTTTAACAATGAAGTTTGACTTTGACATTGACTTGAAATGAGGAGTGTTATGTGTTTTGCA
Source organism: Acestrorhynchus altus (assembly GCA_034509495.1). NCBI lineage: Eukaryota > Metazoa > Chordata > Actinopteri > Characiformes > Acestrorhynchidae > Acestrorhynchus > Acestrorhynchus altus. The sequence goes on along the minus strand of CM067509.1, from coordinate 11,387,843 downwards.
GGAAGTCAGTGAAATTGAAAGCAGGGAATTCCTCTACTTTATTAATATACATACTTCTATCAGTGAGATGTTACCAAAAGCATTCAGTGTAGATGTAAAAAAAAAACAGGTGCACCGAAATTCGGCATTGGAGAGGTTTCTGAGAGGCCTGCAACTCAAGATTGTTCAAGCATTTTACTACAATTAACCTGCACTAATATATAATTATATATTGAATATAACATTGGTAAATACTAATTCTGTGGCATAACCTCAGTATCTTTTAAAACCAATATACAGGAGGATTAAATATCATATATTAAATATTGTCATAAAATGTATTTATTGAGTTTTTAATTGTATTATTGTTATTTAATGTATAAATATGTGACTTATTTTCAGCTTCATTAACCACTAGCTGATCACGTTTACATTCATGCACCATGCAATGACACGCTTTGCGACGGGGACGCACACACACAAACAAAGCATGGAAATTTGTCGTGAGCGTGAAAATTTTTCACAGCAAAGGAACACCGCAACAACCCTGGAATTAGCAGCACCCGTAGCTGTGGAGGAACAATGCCCAAATTTGGAGCAATGAATTTAAGACACTTAAACATTATCACCTCATGAAACATGCCCAGTCTGAAGAAGCTCGCAAAGAGGCAAAAGATAGTGAGAGCACAGGTCCAGCAACAAGCCAGCAGTCTTTGCTATCTTTCTTCGGCAAGAAAGCAAAGCATTACAAAGAAATTTGCCATTGGATAAGCAGCCTTTTTCTGTAGTTGAAGCTTTTAGACACATAATGCATTTCCCAAAGTTACACAACACCAAGCCGGTTCCAAGCCCATAAACATACCACATTTTTTACATGAATGAAAAAACGTATTTTCTTTGTTTTTGATGTTTGTGTATGTTGTCAGAATTGGAATCGACAGGTCAGACTTAAAAACAAAATCTGAAATTAGAATCAGTTTAAAGTTATTTAATGTATAAGTAAGTATGCAACATTTGATTGGGTGACAAATGCATGATATTGTTTTTTACTAACTTTTTTATTGTTATTTTGTCTCAGAATAGAACACATTTTATAGTGGGTTCAACTATAAAGCAAAACCCAGCACAGGCTGAACTGTAGTGGATAGTGCTGTGTGTTTCGAGTTTGATGTTTAGCTGAAGTTGTTTTCAAGGGAGTGGATTTTGAAAAGACAAAATAGTAAAAGGTAATAGTAAAGTAATTTCAGATCCCTCCCTTTCATCCAACACTGGCACAGGAAAAGACGCAGTCATGATTATTCCCATAACCAGAGTCTGTGTATTAGTGTAGAGTTAGTGTATTATTCTGTATCAACAACTTCTGCGGTTGTCCCATTTTATCATTTCACCAGCTTAGACTGGGTCTAGTGATTTTGAGGGCGTAAATAGAACAAGTCAAGCATGTTACATAACGGCTTTGGATTTGGTCCATTTCCAGCCTTGTTTTGGCGAGTCCAGATTTTCTTTTGAAGGAGGGCACAGTAAGTAGTTGAGGTTCATGTTATGAGTACATGCTCAACTGTGCCAAAGAAAATACATTTAATAGAAGAATTCAATATTCTTGGACCACTTTAAACATTAAACATATATTTATGCCGTAATTCTGAAATAAACATTTCAGCAGGACTCTCATACCACACACACACAGACACACACACACACACACACACACACACACACACACACACACACACACACACACACACACACACACAAAGCTGAATTTGGTCAGACTTGCTGAACATCACAGTTGGTAGCTCTGAATCATTGGGACGCAGGCCCACCCCCAGCATTAAATCAATGGAGTGGAGCGGTTAAAGTAATCCTTCCTGCTCTCTGAACTGTGGCTTGCTCATCCGTTAAAGCAAGAGGCTGCCTGCTTTTGCTGCCCTTCCTCCCTCTCTTCTACTCCTCTAATGATGAAAGAGGGGTGATTAACACTCTGCTATATCAGAGGGACTTGACCAACATGTAACTTAGAAGTGTGAAGCTTTGTAGAATAGAACAGACAGCATTTTTGGTTGAGCTCTTTCATGCTTATTCTAAGGCCAGATTTAGTGGCCAATCAACCTTTCTGATGAGTCAGTGTTAAAAAAAAAAACAGCTTGCTTTCTAAGAAAAATGCATTTGTCTCTCCAAAAGCCAAAAACTGGCCAAGATGAAAAAATGTAGAAAAAAAAAAATCTTGAAAGAGTTGTGATTGTTTCATTCAGATGTCGGCGGCTGCTGAGAGTAGGGCACCTCCAGCTACATTAGCCACTTTGCTTTCACCACGTTTTGGGCGAACTAGTTGAAAGCCCATGTTTCATCATGGCCCAACATAGCTGATATTCCTCTCTTTGCCAAGCTTTTGAGCTCCATTGCCAGGATCTCCTCTCTCATCCTCCTGCTGGCCATGTCCTTTTCCTTGCACTCTAACTCCCAGCATGTGGTCCCCATGGCGGAGCTGCACGGCCAGGCCTAAGGCCTCTGATGGGGCTTCTGTCAGTGCCTTGCCAGACTATATAACCACAGCCCCCATTCCAGGCCCCAGCGTGCAACAGGGCCAGACTGCCTCCTGGAGTTCTGCCGTGGGCACCATCTGTTTGTGGCTCTAGTGGTAGAACCACAGTTATTGCAGCTAATTTGTTTGTGGTCTTTTCTTGACCATGCTTAGTTATCAGTCTGGTAGCTGGAGCAACCGCAAGTAATTATAGTCCTGCAGAGTTTCTGCTCACATAGCTGCCATTTGGGTTTCATTCCCCTGCTATTGGGGTACGTAATTCATGTTTTCATTTACTTATGAAAATCAACTATTTAAAGTGACATGTTGATCAGGGTGCCCAACATTTTTCTGTATACATCAAACATATCTGTTAGTGTGAAAATATGACTTGCTTAGGCAAAGGGTAAGATGAAAAAAAATTAACTATGAAACTCAAAATAATTTTTTACAGTTTAAAAATTCAGAATATAAAAAACCTGTTTTTAGGGTCTATGAGTTCTGAGTTTCTGGGGATTTTTCATACATTATTTCTTATGAAAAGCTTTTAGTTCAGTGAGATCATTGGGCCATCTTTTCATCCCCTTTGCTCCCCTATTTCTTCATACCTTTGCTCAATTTAACAAAAAGTTTTTACTTGTTAGTATGTTTCTTTGAAAACTTGAAGACGCAATTGACCAGTGACCAAAATCTGATGATTGTCAGCTTGATCATCCATGGCCAGTGACTGGCCAATCAGACTTACACTCATATGCTGCATGAAGGTTTTGTTTCACACACACACACACACACACACACACACACACACACAAAACCTGTCACAAGCGTGGAAATTCTTCACAGCGAGTGAACATTGCAACAAGCCTGGAATTGGCAGCACCCGTAGCTATTGAGGAACAATGCCCAAAGTATTTGGAGCCATGAATTCAAGACACTAAACACCATCACCCTGCGGAATACACCCAGTCTGAAGAACCTCACAAAGAGGCAAAAGCTAGTGCGAGCACAGGTCCAGCAACAAGCCAGCAGTCTTTGCTATCTTTTTTCAGCAAGAAAGCAAAGCATTACAAGAAATATCATGAAATGTATAGTGCTGCATAAGCAGCCTTATCCAGTGTAGTTGAAGTTAGAGATTTTACACACTGAATGCAATTCCCGAGCCCAAGATACAGAACACAGCTGGTTCCAAAGAAAACCCTACTTTATTCTGATGTTTAAGGATTTTAAATTAATTAAACATTTCTATATTTCTATATTATACAATTCTATGTTTGTATCTAGAATATATATATATATATATATATATATATATATATATATATATATATATATATATATAGTGTATATTTGTATATGACTCCTCCATTAAGGTCATAGTTGTAAGTTGCTGCACAGTAGAATAGTGCACCACCCCTCCTGAAGATCAGATCATCTTTTGACAGTACTCAAACTATTGCTCTTTCTCTTTTTTTGTATACAGTTGTATTATATTATTATATTTTATTCTTTTCTGCCTGTTCGTTATTTCTTACTTACCGCTCTGTACAGTTTGTTTCCTTTTCTGAAGCACATGTTCAGAAAGTTATTATCCACATTATGTGCCTGCAGAGCAGTTGATTGCAAGGATGCCATTGTTAGCCGAGCAGAGGTTTTATGCTAGTTTTGGTGGCATTTACATAACAGCGGCAGTGAGCATCAGCAGTCATTTCACAGAGTGAGCGCCTGTGTGTTATTCTCAATGTGTGGGTGCAAGTGAAACAGATTTTGACTCCATGTGGCTCATTCCAGCAGCATTCTCTACAAATTTCACCCGCAGCTCTGTGTTTTAAGGTACTGCCAGAATCAGAGAGCAGCATGATTAAGCCTGGAAGCTTAAGATGATAGGCACTGCTGGTGCACCATCTCAGTCTAAGTTTACTTCTAACAGAATTCATAGCTGAGCTCTCCATGGATCATCTGATCTACGTATTTGTTACATTATTGTTATGTTGTCTCTGCTTTGACCCTAATTTTTTTTCATTATTTCTCTCTCTCTCTCTCTCTCTCGCTCTCTCTCTCTCTCTATCCTTCCCTTTTCCACCCACGTTCTCTCTTTGTGGACTATGCAGGAACAGTATTGCTGCCTCTGCAGTTTGTGCATACAACCTTAGTGCCATCACACGTGCTTTCAACGGGCCATTCCGCTCCCAGGAGAACCCACGCTCCACCTGGCTGCCCACCCCCAATCCTATCCCCAACTTCCAGGTACTCTACTCACCTTCCCTTCATTTTACCTTCTGGTTTCTGCTAGTCTTGGCACAGATCCAGAGCTGTGAGCTACACTGGGAAACATTACATAAGCTTGGCTCTCTAACAGAACTACCTGTAAGTACTAAAATAGAGATGCTGGAATATTTTCTGTCACTAGAATATATCATTGCTTTCATGCATTTGTATCTCAATTTTTGCTGCTTTTCACTTTTTGAGCTTTGAATCTGGCAGTTGATACAAACTTTTGTGTTAACGTTTCATGATGAATGGATCAAATGTAAATGCTACAAAATGGCTTAAATAATAATACAATAATGAAATAATAGAATCTAAATGTTACCTTGACTTCCATTGAAAGGTAAACAGTTTTTTTCCTTCTTATCCCACTTTTTGAAATCTATGTTTGCTGAAATACTAATCACTGTAAACATACTAAACATCTTTTATATATATCAATAGTGTGGCACTATTGAAGATGAAGGGCCAAATGAGGGCCTCACAGAGCGAAGCCTGCAAGATGCCCAGCGGCTTTACCTCATGAACGACGTGGTTCAGCCTGTGTCTGTGGACCCCTTGGTGTGGCAGGACAGCATCCGCTTCTCCAAGTTGGTGGTGGACATCGTGCAGGGCCAAGACACACTACATCACGTCATGTACATCGGCACAGGTCAGGATGGCTGAGCAAGCCAAAAGTAGCATATGTTTACATTGCCCTGAATTCACAGCAGGCTTCACACCTTAGCATCACAGTGGAGGGCAAGTGAGCTTAAAATCCACACTGCCTCCAGATCCTCTGCATAACCACTTTGTGGAAATCAAAAGCAGCCAGTGCTGGCAGCATGGACTATAAAAGTGGAAAAAAGAAGCTTATCTAAAAAATGCAGGCTATTGTGAATTGGTCTTATTGCGTTATGTAATCATACATTGTTAGCAATGTCAGTCATTTATAACCTGTTTTTTTTTTTTTTTTTATCATGTCTTTTGTCAAATTAGAGTATGGGACCATTCTGAAAGCTCTGGCCACCACTAATAAGACTCTACAAGGCTGTTATTTGGAAGAGATGCAGCTCCATCCCCCTGGCATAAGGGAGCCAATCTTGAGTCTACAGATTCTCCATAGTGACAGGACTCTTTTTGTGGGGCTAAACGGCCGGGTGCTAAAAATTCCACTGGCTAGGTGCTCAAGCTACCAAACAGAACAGTGAGTATGGCTGTTTTACATAAACCTGCACACTAGACAACCACTCACAGAGTTCATGTGTTGGAACAAAATCAGTGTTTCAACAGTTCTTCAACAGTCTTCAACTCAGTTCTTCAGTGCTTGATTTTACTATGAACCAAAGGTTTTGGGTGACATGAATGAATAAAGTATGAATAGCCCTCTTTCATACCACTGAGGTATAGCTCTGGCTTGTACTCTCCTCCACTCCAGAATAACAGTATGTATCTGTTATTAGGAGAGAAATCTGAGTCAGGAAAAGAGAGCTCTAATTCTTGACAGGCTCTATGTATTTTATCTGGACTCTCAATCAGGCTGGCCCCATTGGCCGGCTGTGGGGGCGGGGGCAAAAGTTGAGCTCAATTTGAGAGGGTAGCAAAGGATGCTTTGTCAGCGGTGTGTAGCCGTGTACCATATTGCCGAAGTAAAGAAGCAACGACTTGATCTGTGTGTGTAAGTGGGAGATAGGATCACATATAGGGGAAGTATTAAACTGAGAATGAGACAGTGTAGTCACTGCAATTAGTCAGCAGGTAGCTTTTGCCTCCGTCTACAGTCTTAAATTTTCCCCTCCCAGGTCTATATAGAGATGACAGCTGAGTGATGGTCGCACCACTTTTTTCAGATCCTTAAAGAACCTTTCAGTTCATGATAAAGTGTTGTTTATTCTATGCTGCCTCTGTAGCACACAGTTACGTAGCACATGCAATAATTTAGACTCTGGTACCTGTATATTGCACATTTACAGCATAATAGAATCCAGGTTTTGTAGGTTTTCCATAGGGAAGGCTTATTATCTATTCCATAGTTAACTATAACTGTTTGGACCGTAAGTGTTGCCAACATAACTTGTGCATGTGTTCCAAATTATATATGTTAGCACTAGTCTCCCGCTGGATTAGAACCCTCGGCGTAGAATGTTCAGTGTTGAAGCGAACAGCTTTAATACCACTAGTTCATCTACTCTGTCTGCTTCCGCTCAACACCTAGCATACAACACAATCATGTGATGTCTTTCTGTCATTGTTCACAAAACAATGTTCTGCTTTGTAGTTCATTCCACTCATGAGTGTAGAAATTTGTGACCAGTGAGGCTGAAGTTAGCTTATCTTCATTTCTTAAAACTGACTGAAACCTGGTCACACTGTCACTCTTTTTCACAGTTATTAATGTACATAAAATTTCTCAGAGCAATTTTGTTACAGGCCTTTTGTCCTGCTCCTCCTTGCCTAACCTGCGTGTGTGTGTGTGGGGGGGTATCTGCCTAGATACCACAAATAATTTTGGGATAACTTTATTTTGGAAATATCAATAATCTAACCCTCCAACCAAACGTAGCAGTGAAAGAGTATTACTTCATTACCTACATGGTTTAAACAACGGAATAATGATTCTTTAGGGAACCAACATTGTTTCAGCCATGGCATCACTCCATAAAGCCTCTTGGGACTGTAATAGTGTAGCATGGATTGGGGTAGTGGAGGAGGTAAGAGCAGGAGAGGAAGTTAGAGTCGCCAGGCTTATTTAAAACTCAGCAGGAGTGAAAAATCACAGCGGTCTTCAAGGGCAGTCCAGGGGAAGCATGTCCTTAAGCTCTCTCTTTGATTTCTGCCAAACTCAGCACACAGCCAGTTAGCATGCACGCTCACCTGCACAACACACAGATCTTGCAACTGCCATGTCAGAGTCAGGGTTAATACAGCAATTTTGCCTTGGAATAATGTAGACGAGTGGGGGTTTGAAAGGCTCAGGAATGTCACACTGTTGAAACGTTACTGTGCTATAGTTTCAGTGTAGTATACTGTTACTGCTATATTACAGGGGCATGCACCTGGTTTTTCTCAAGGGTAGTTGTTACCCTTTATATGTCACTCTTTTGCCTGCATAAGCTGCATTTTCTTTCTTGCTATCATCTTTATAATGAATAACAGCAGCCTTTTTCTTGTCAAATTGAGTCAAGTCAAGACTCAGAGCTTTGATGTAGGTAGTGGGAGGATTCCTTTGGTCTGTTGCTATCTACTTAAAGTTTTCTAAGTGTCAATCAGCGGCGTACTTCAGGTTCTATAGCAGTTCATGTAGGAGCCAAAAAACAGGATGGGTTCTTTTATTTCTATGAACTAGAAGAAGGTTTTAAACCCATCATTGCCTTATGAATTGTAGTGTAAAGGAAATGGCACATTTCCACATATCACTGCAGTTTGAACCAAACTACAGCTGTCTCAAACTGATTAATGGACCAGTAGAAATGGTTTGAAATGACTTGAAATAACATGTCTTTACCATAATATCTGTATAGACAAGCACTGTGAACAGAATGGGGTGCTTAGAAGCAGACATACCTTGTCTAGTGTTGAGTTTTGGCTGAACTAGTTTAAATTCTCTCAACTTTGGGCTGTGGAGCAATGGAACCAATGCGCTTGGAGGAAAGCACAGGGTCCCCAGCTCTGATACAGTGGCTAAAAGGGTGTGATGAGGGGAAAGTGGCCCATTTACCCACCCACCGCTAGTGCATTTGACCACTGAGCCACTTTTAATGAAAGTGTTAACCGACCCTGTGTCCCTCCTTTTTAATGCATCCACAACTGACACAGGTTTTTAGATGCATATACATCTTGGGATGCTCTGAAGCATTGTACCGTGGAGTGAGTAGAGATGAGTCGGAGATGAGTTTCCTTACCTCATTAACACTCTTCTGGCTGAATCCAGTGTCTCAAGGAGAGTCTCAAGAAACCGAGGTTAATTGTCAGTTCTGGATCACAAATGCCTCCTCAGCTCATTCCAGTGGTACTGGATCGAGCTCCTTCAAGGAACTCATACAGCATCTACAGTTCACATTGTTCTAATCATGTCTAGAAAAGTCTGAGCTATGAAATGTGATCTTCTGATGGTGGACCCTGAGAGGTTTTCATTTCAGTCTTGCAGTCTCTTTTCACTTTATTCTGTAGATAATAAAAAAGCACTTTGAATCTGAACAATAGGACAAGATTGGCAACCTTTTCAAAATGTATAAGGGTTTGTGAAGCTAATTAACACAGACTCTTCTGATATCCCGACAGAGCCCAAGGTTTTTCTTGCTGCAGCTCATTTTGCAGCTGAAAAGAGGCACAGAGGCACAAATTAACTTTTCTCTACCATTTCTCTTGCCGTTGGAGAAGTGTTTATTAGTGTCTTAATGCAAAAGTGCTGCCGTCGTTGGTGGCTCAGGTTCGGTGTAATTACATTTGACCTCTCGGCTCTCTACTTCCTGCTAAAACCCCTGGCCTGAGCTGCACGCCTCTCCTGTAAAGAAAAACCCATTTACCCTGCCATTTGTTTGGCTGGAACACAGTGCTGGTTGAGTCACTCGGCCACATCAATCTACTTCGGCGAGTGTCAGTGAAAGAGAGGGAGGGTGGCTGTGTCTAAGGGAGAAATGGATGTGGAGGTTGATGTAGCAGTGGTTAAGGTGCAGAAGCAGAACTCTTCTTTACAACGAGCTCTACTCGCCCACAGCCTCCCTGGAACACCACAAAACAAAGCAGCAGTGTGGGTGCAGGAGGATGGCAGCACTGCCACCAATCTGTAGCATTCAGACCCCTGTGACGGTCATACAAGTGCACCATATTACTTCAATGGTAGCGGCCAGATTAGGTTGTGAGCTCTGCTCTCTGAGGGATGCAGTAATTTTACCAGAGCTAATGGAACATTTAAGATGCTCTCTGCTGTAAGTGTTGAACATCAAGTGTGAATAAAAAAAGGCTATTTAGAGTAATAATTCCAATAGAGACATTTAATGCCTTTTGGATGAGGAAGAGATGAGGCATTCTGATGCCCAGCGATGTGTTTGTGTTTACATCTGCAAACTGAAAAACAGTACTCGGTCTTTAACTGAAGGGCAGAATACAAACAGCCTAAACCACATGCTCTGCTCAGAATACCACAAATGTTTTTTTTCACAGCTTTCCCTTGGGTTTCCTGATACCTCTGATGTGGCCAACTTGTTTTTACCTCATTGGCTTTAGGGAAAATACCACAATTGTCTGGCCACAGAGGCACTTTTTTTGCTGGAAACTGGGGCTGTAGCCAACATAGAAAACTCACGTAATTAAAAAACTATCTGTCAAATATGTATACTACACAAATCACCTTATCAACACTGCTCCTCCTGTACCATCCATAATTATTGTAACAATGGGGTGTTTAAAATCTTAAATTACAGTAATGTTTGCTTGGTTTTATGTAGCAAACAGTTGCAATTAATTTTTTCATGACCATAACTTGCAACCTCTGTTTATCACTCTTTTAAGACCAATATATCACTGCTGTCTTTGACATTTTTCACAAGACAATGTGAATGTCTGTTGTTTTAATGTTGTGCCAAATGTCATGGTGAATAGCTCAATAGAAGTGCTGCAAACTGACTTGACTGTTGAAAGTTAATCCCTTAGACCTTATGGCTCACATTTCCTTATTTTCATAACAATTGTCATCCTGGGGGTGGCACAGTGGTGCTGCAGGTAGTGCGTGTGTCATACAGCTCTAGAGGCCAGGAGCAATCCCTGCCAGGTCGCTGTATGGGAGGAGTTTTGTGTGTTCTCCCCATGTCTGAACGGGTTTCCTCAGGGTACTCCAGTTTCCTCCTGCCTCGCAAAAATGCACATGGTAGGTGAATTATTCATGCTACATTTTCCCTTTTCCTGCCTTACACCTGATGATTCAAGCTAGGCTGTGTCATGCTGCCACCACCATGCTTCACTGTAGGAAAGGTGAACAGTGGCATTCAGTCCCAAACGTTATTTTTGTTTCTCATAGTCTTGAGATTCCTTTAGGTGTCTTTTGGCAAACTCCATTTGCTGAGTTAGTGGCTTTCATCTGGCCACTCTACCATACAGGCCTGATTGGTGGAGTGCTGCCAAAATGGTCCTTCTGGAAGCAACTCTGTCAATTACCAAGACCCTTCTACCAGGATCACTTTGTTTGGCTGGCTGACCAGCTCTATGAAGGGTCTTGGTGGTTCCAGACTTGTCTCTGAGGTCTGCAGACAATTCCTTAGACTGTTTTGTGCTGTTACATGCACTGTCTACTATGGGACCTTGTATAAACAGGTGGGTGCCTTTCCAAATCATATCCAATCAATTGAAATGACCAGAGGTGGCAAATCAAGCTGTAGAAATATGTGAAGGATGAACAGTGGAAAGAAGATACACCTGAGCTCAATTTGAGTGTCATGGCAAAGGCTGTATACTTATGTACAATATATATATTTTTTATTTTTAATCAATTTGCAAAAAATTCAAACTATTTTCTCACTTTGTCATCATGGGATATTGTCTGTAAATGTAAAAATGAATCCATTTGGGAATAAGACTGTTAACACAACAAAATGCAAAATGTGAAGCACTATGAATACTTTCTGGGTGCACTGAAAATGACCTGTGATCTAATTAACTGTGCTGTTTTTTGTCTTATTCAGAATGTTGTCTGTGCTGAAACATGCATTGTAACTTACGATTAATGTGTGACTCCATGGGAATGGGTCGGGTTATTGCAGACTGAATAGGTGGAGAGACATACAGTGTACTGCTTATAGTTTTTTATGACATCACAAAAATAATGAATTGAAAATGAGCCATGTGTACATACATGAGGAATAAATGGTTAAAAATAAAAACATGCAGAAATGTTTGATTTTTGATCTGGGCCATTTAACATCAAATTAAAGTGAGCAGACAAAGATAACAGCTGTGTCTTAAATCCTGTTAACTGGTAAAGCTTCAAGTGTAATAAACTTGGGTGAGGCTCAGGTCATTATTCAGGCTTTTGAGTGACTGTAGATATGCTTATGTCCTGTGATCAATGTATAAGAACAGAAGAATACATAAAATTACATAATCATGGAGTAAATATACATATGTGTGCATATGTGCTGTGACACTGTATCAGCAGCAGTTGTCGTGGGGTGATTAGGTTGTAGCAGGTCAGTTTGATTTATTTGCCAGCTGAAAATACACAGTGAAGCTTATGCATTAAAGAAGCTGATGGGTTCATGTTGATTTTTGTGGTCATATTTTAGTTAATAATTTACTGTGGTTTACATTTTCCTCTTTTCCCAGCTCTCTCTCTTTCTCTCTCTCTCCCTCTCCCTCTCTCTCTGTTATTTGGTACTTACTACATTAAAGGTTAAACTAGGGCTGGACTATATGAACAAAAAGTCATATCCCGATTATATTTTAGCTGACAATATACGATTTGGACCCATGAAATCCTGTCAACTGCATCTCTTGAACTAGATTTAAACTTATTGAAATTTGATCCTCATTTCTTCTTTATATACTCTAAGTTGTTTTCATGCCAGAGCTCTAATGCCCCCTCCATGGTGTGTATGTGAGACTTTGAGTGGTGGCAGAGTGGGAGTGGTATTGGAAGAGCAGTTGAGAACAGGGGGCAGAGCAGGGAGGAAACTGATAAAAGGTTTTCTGCAAAATTGAAACAGAACATTATTTAAAAGCTTTAAAACTCATTATAAACAATATTGCTTCAGCTCATATCTTACTCCATTTATATCCCAATATTGATATAAATATTGATTGCCAAGCCCTAGTCTCTACCAAAGTCAAGCAATCATAGTAGATTGCTCATATAGTAAATTTTACATAACTGATTTCTGAATTCTCTTGTATCATATCATGGCATCAATATCTAACAGTAGCAGTAATCCTTCTCAGTACAGTACAGCACTGATCATTCACATTTGTTTCTCATTTGTTCACTAACAAACCCAAGCTGCATATTCTAAACTAAACAGCTACTGCGGAAAGCAGACCAAAGTATAGTCATACACTATACAACCAAATGTATGTGAACACCCCTTGTAATAAATGCATTCAACTACTTTATGCTGCCCCCCTGCTAATACATGTACGAATGACCACACAGTTTGTGTAGTAGAGGCAACCAATAGAATAGGACTCTCTGGACAAAGTAAACATAAACCTATTGTCAGTGGCTAGAAGGGTATAAAGGCCCCCAGTATTGAGCTGTGAAACAGTCGAACTGTGTACTCTGGAATGATGACGCCCTATTCAATGCTTTTGGGATGAGTTAAAGGAGTTGAGGTGGGGTGGAGATAATCCAAGATCCTAACCTCTCTAATGCTGTAATGCAATCCCAGCAGTGCTTCAAAATCTGTTACTCTAAAAACCCAAAAAAAAAACATGTTTATTCGCTTTCATTGATGTCCATCATCAGGATATTGCTTTTTCCATTGTTTTCTTCTATGTTCCCATATTTATGGCCTTAGTTAGACCCACATTGAAGCTGTTCCCTGGACTCCGATTAAGCAGGGTCCAGAATGTATAATCTCATTAACCATTAGCTCATTTTCGCAAGGATTAATTTGTCAAAGAAAGTGACCTGCGCTGATCCTCTGAAGTTTGTGAAATACTTTCCTGTGAATGGTTATGTCTGCCTTTAGCCTTGTACCTGTGGCTGTTGAAAAGGTTAGAAGCTGGCCTCAGAGAGCAGAGCTTTATTGCGGGGCTCTGAGGAGCACCATGACCAACAAAATTTATGACATGTTGTTGGCGCCAGCTTGTCAACAGGGTGCTAAAAAACACAGTGGTTAACAGCGCACAGCAGCGTGGCCTGCTGGAGCGCTCGGCCCAGCACTTGAGGGAGTGCCGAGCTGGAGGAGGGGAAAAGACGGGGGAAAGAAAGTAATCAGAAAGTGAAGGCATTTATTACTACTGCAGAATGTTTGGCTTTTAACTGACTCTCCTCTGGCTGGCTTCCAGTGCTAAAGCCATTTCTCTTTTGTACTTTCTCTCAGCCTTCATTCAGGCAGGCAATATGTCTCAATTCTCCTGCCCTAAAGTTCTGACCAATTTCAACTTTCCTCTTCTTCTGAGGTGAGGTCATTAAAAGATCTGAGTGGGACATCATACAGTGGTCGCTTGCCTTTCTTTTTCCTACAGACTGTGTTGCCTGACAGTTCCTTTGCTTCTCAAGTTTAGGTTTATGGGACCAGCAAGGAGCCACACTGTCTTCAAACCTGGGGTCAGGATTAATAGGCAGAGCCTGATAGCTTTTCTGAACCAGCTCCATAGTACAGAAAAGTAGTTCAGAGGGTGGGAGGCAGATTTAGAAAATCCTTACAGGTACTGCTCTGAGAGAAGAGCTTGTAAAGCAAAGATCCAGTAACAGATCCTGGTCTTCCTCAAACTATTAGTCTGTCAAAGCAGATAAAGGCTGCATTTATAAACTAGAAATATGAATGGGCAATATGGCATAAAAATGAGTATATAAAAAATATTTCAAGATATTTTCACAATACACAATGTTTCGCATGATATTTCACACAGTACAAAATAACTGCTGTTTAAATACTATACCATACTTAGTAGAGTGATTTATATTAAACAACACTAATTACACTGTTTGTAATGAAATGTACAGTTGGTCAGCTTAAGCAAAGATGGTATTTCTTTTTCATGATAAAATTCATCCTGACACAATGAAATATCGGGTGGCACAGTGGCATTAGAGGTAGTGTGTGTGTCATATAGCTCCAGGGGCCTGGAGTTGTGGGTTTGGTCCCTGCTTGGGTCTGTGAAGAGTTTCATGTGGTGTTTGTGGGTTTCCTCGGGGTACTCCGCTTTCCTCCCATCTTGCAAAAAATGCACATGGTAGGTGAATTGGTGCTGCTAAATTTTATTTGTGGTATTGTGGTATTGGTATTGTGATGCACTGCCGTCCTGTCCTTGGGGTAGTCCCGCCTTACACCCGATGATCCAGAGTGACCCTATTGAGGATGAAGTGATGAAGAAACTGACTGACGATAAACTATCACCAAATATCTCACCCCTAATGGGAATTACGGAAAAACACTGTCATTGCTGTAGAAAACAGCAGACAGTGATGATTCAGTGGTGATGATTAATCACATGGTTGTGAGTTGAACACACAGGTCTGCCACCTCTCTGCTGTAGTGGTGCTGTACCTGCTCTGACCCTGGTTTTCTAAGCTGGGTAATGCTAAGAAATTAATTTAATGGAACTGTACAAAAGTATAAACGACTATAAAGGCATGTGATTGTTGTGTCTATTTCTTGCAGAATTGGGCTTGGAAGGTATATCCACCCTTAATAACAGGTTTGCCACCCTCAGCACATTTGCATAACAAGTGCATGGAGTGGGAAGGATAGAACAAAGCCAGTCAGATACTTTTCTGGGTTTTCACTACGTTGACCAATGGAATCATCAGCACTCTGAATGTCTCTGCCCTCTTCGAACCAGATATGGGACAGTAAAAAAAAAAAATCACTTGTAACCAGACGTATATTCTATGTGAACAAACTTATTAGGACACCTTTTGTTGGAGTAACTGTCTCTACTGTCCAAGGAAGGCTTTCTACTAGATTTTGGAGCATTGCTGTGAGGATTTGATTTCAGTGACAACAACATTAGTGGTGTGGGCAGGTTGGATAATCACCACCCCCAACTCATCCCTCCAAAACTATTGGATGGAGCACCATCATTCCAGAGAACACAAACCACTGCACCACAGCTCAATGCTGGGGGCTTATTCCCCCCTCTTGCCCACACCTGGCATTAGGGATGGTGCCAGCAGGTTCATGTTCATCTGCTTCAGAGAGTCCCATTCTATAGGCAGTACTTCTCTACAGGCATTAAGACAAGCTGTGCGTGTACATTTGCACACAAATATCTGTATCAGCCAAGGGTGCAACTTAAAGTACCTGAATACATTCATTAGAAGCAGTGTCCACAAACATTAGGACAGATAGTGTATCTGAAAATGTTGGTAATGTTTGTTTATTCACACTTGAACTACGTTCAGCCTGTAGCAGACTGAGCTGTTCCAAAAAATTAGCTTTCATCTACTCGATAAGCACCCCAAGCCTGCTGCCACATTTACAGTGATGAGGGCATGATTTGCTGTTAAAGGGACGATGATAACTATTTGCTTCCTATCTTTCTTTTTTAAAAGGGCTATAAAAAGGACAGTGTTTTTATAGCCCTTGCTATCCCTTTAAAACATCCATTAAGCCGGCGGAGAGTAGATGAGATTTATTGCGTTCTGTCAGTCGCTGTGCCACATTGTTTTATGTGTTGGTTTATTTCCGCCTCGTGTACTGTTTAAAATTTAACAAGCCATGTTTTGTGGCTTTGCTTGCAATGTAGTGAGCTATCAGGAAGGCACGTTGAATTATACAGCACTGCAGCCCAAGTCACGCAGAGCTAGATTGCACTGCGTATATGCACACAAAATCCAGTCCACTGCTTTCGTACCTGTTTATGATCAAACACTAAGGCCTTACCCGCCGCTAATTAATGTTCATGGCATGCTATTTTTAAAACAGTTGAGCAGTCAAAACCGAGTGATGGAGGGCTACTGCAGCTTTTTATTTTGCTGCCGCAGCCCTTTTAGCCTCTTTTTTCTTTATATATCCACAGGAGAGAAAGCGAGGGGCTAAACATTGACTTCACCCTTTACCCCAAAGGTGCAAAACATCTCTCCTTCTCTGTTACCACCGCAAGTGCACTCAGGGCCTTCCACAGGCCAGGCCATTCACTTCTCTCAAAGGGTCAGCTGGCATATGGCCCACCAGTGCCTCTAGGCTCCTGTTTGTGTGTCCAGCGCTCCTCTGTAAGACCAGCCCGCCACTGCTCACTGCTCAAACTGTCACATCAGCATTCCCTTCGAGCTGCTGCGTCTTAAGAGCTTACATGGTTGGCTGGTTCTTGCCGCCACTGGTTCATGGGAGCGGATTTCTCCACTGTAATTAATGAGACCAGCACCTACTTCTCGCTTAAATGGGTTTTACTTGCAGGTCACTGCCCCGAGGGCTTGTCTTTCTGCTCCTGGAAACTGGGGCTAATTAGGGCTTCTGAACTACATTGATATCATTATTCCCTTTCTTTCCACAAGATGCTTTTAATTGGCAGGAACTGTTTATTTATTTATTTATATATATATATATATTTTTTTTTTCAATTATTGCTTACCCGTGTTAACTGCCAAGCACAACACAAGGGTCAGCGTAAACAACAGCACTTGATGGCATTGCTGAAATTGACTAGAGTTAGGAGTGTGGTGTTCCACCAGTTAGGTGGAGACACAACATGGCACTTAGTACCTGAAGGAATGAGGACATGGCTGTGAAAATCAATTCATCCGATAGATCGAGATGGTTTGAATACTTATTCTATTACACTTTAACAGAGATAATAGTTGTGGAATTGTATGTGCACTGTCCAAACTTTGGCTAGAAATCAAACAGTGACCAAGAAATTGCAATACCTTATTGACTGCATGAGCAGAACGTGGATGTGTTCATTTATTATTGGTTAATGCTGTCAGATGCTGTCACTGATGCTGTGATCTACTGTACTTGTTTCATATCAACCACATTTTTGCCTTATTAAAAGGGCAGGATATCAGTCAGACGGATCTACTTTGTTGTTCACTTTAATTATTTCTTATCTTGTGAATTTACTTTCTTTTTTTTTTGTATATCTGGAGTGATGTGTAGACTCACGATAGGTGAATGTTAAATTGTTCTTGTGGTTTCTGGTAGGCTCTGGATTCACATCTGTGAATAGGAAGAAAAAGAAGATAGATGGGTTGAAATTGCCCTTTTGTGAGAGTGTGTAAATGTCCAGGGGCTATTTTTGCCTTGCGCCCAGTGATTCCAGGTAGTTTCTGGAAATGTTGCAGCTCTAACCAGGAAGAAGGGGATAGGAAGATGGATGGATGGATGGAATGATGGATGGGTAGATTGCCAAGTATTTTCTAAGGGTATGATTGAGAATGGCCAATGTAGTTTGGCTTTGTAACTTCTGCTGTGTTTTACTGGTATTAGCTAGTACCCAAAAGCTCACGAGAAGCCCAAAAATGGTGTTACAAAGTATTAGAAGAACCTTTTTTGGTCTAAGTGATGTACATGTGTGCAAAGAATGTTTTAAAAGTTTCAAGATAATTTAGTGAGCAAGGCCCACACCCTTAGTGCTGGAACTGGGAGGCATACTGTGTTGTGTGTGTTGGCCAGGAGTTCAGGTTGGGTTCAAGGAGGCACATGAATCTGTGCCACAGTGTGATGAAGGTGAATAAAAGAGAATAAGAGAGAAGGCAGGGTGGGTGCATTAAAGTGAGAGTTTATGTAGAACCATCCATTACAGACCATTTTTATGAAAGAGACGTGAGTGTGAAGACTGTTTAAATTGATAAATAAACGTATTTTAATATAATATAATAATATCTGAATTTTAGGAGGAGGACCATGCCCCGACTCCATCTCCTCCAGATGTATAACTCCACCTAAAGAATACTTATACAACTTAAACATTCTTCACACTCATGTCTCTTTCATACAAAATAGTTGTAGCTCATTGCTCAATGAACCCTTTGTATCACCTTTATATTTAAGTGATTGCCAGCTTTTTTTTTGGAACAGCTCAGTCTGCTACAGGCTGAATGTAGTTCAAGTGTGAATAAACAAACATTACCAACATTTTCAGATACACTATCTGTCCTAATGTTTGTGGACATTGCTTCTAATGAATGTATTCAGGTACTTTAAGTTGCACCCTTGGCTGATACAGATATATGTGAGCAAATGTAGACACACAGCCTACAGAATGGGAGTCTCTGAAGCAGATGAACATGAACCTGCTGGCACCATCCCTAATGCCAGGTGTGGGCAAGAGGGGAAAAAGCCCCAGCAATGAGCTGTGGTGCAGTGGTTTATGTTCTCTGGAATGATGGTGCTCCATCCAATAGTTTTGCAGGGATGAATTGGGGGTGGTGATTATCCAACCTGCCCACACCACTAATGTTGTTGTCATTGAAATCAATCAAATGCAGATGTTAATTGAATATCTGTTCATTCATTCTTTCTAATTATTAAAAAAAATCATCACAGCCATTGAGTTCTCAGGCTTGATGTTCGTAAGGACTAGTGTGGCAGTTTGGTTGGATTTCATCTCATAAATACTGAAGTGAATGATCCAAAGCTGACCTCAGAGGTTCAAATGAGAGGCACTGGAGCATCAGCTATATTAACAACATGTAGAATAGCAGACATTTTTCAACGCCAGCTCCCCCCAGCTTACAGTGTTTGTACTCCAGTCAAAGTTCTCCTTTCAGTCACATTCGTTATTGGCTCTGTGAGCTGTATCAACACTGTGTGTTTTCCTCAACCTCAAGGTTGGAGCGCCAGCCGCCCAGCTCAAACAAACCCAGCTGCTTGTGCCAGAAATAAGAGTCTTTGAGGCTAAAGGTTTAGTCTGGAGGTGGGGGGTGGCCAGTGCATGAGGGCTTCCCACCACAGCACCCCACATTCCTGAACCACACACGCTTCTTGTGGCTTAACTTCATTAGCGGGTTTAAATTTAATTACACCTCATTAAGCCTGTGTTTTTTCACCAGCTTACAAATATTTAATCTCCGTTTCAATGCACTGTGTCACATGGCTTTGGGGGGGATTATATCAAGATTTGTTAGACTCTCAAAGGAAAGACACCCAGGGTGGGCGTTGCTTCATTGGGACTGACTGTGAATCCAATGGTAGTTTAGTGTTTGTAGTTCATCTGAATGAAATTCCTCCTCTTAATTGTCTCTATTTCTCTTTTCCCCCTTTCTCCCTGTCACTCTTTCTGTTCCAGGATGTGTTTAGAGGCCAGGGACCCATACTGTGGATGGGACAGGAAACAGCGCCGCTGCACCACCATTGAGGACAGCTCCAATATGAGCCAGTGGTTCCAGAACATCACTGCCTGTCCTGTAAGTCAGATTGATCTTTATCTATGTTGGAAATTCCCTTGGTCAGTCTAATCTCCATGGAAAAGTACTAGCAATAGAATGGGGCCCTCTGGGGAGCATACACATGAGCCTAAGATCACCATGACCAATGGCAAGAATTAGCCAGACATGTATCCCCCAGGAGCAGTGAAACAGTGTTCTCCTGAGTGATTATCTAATGGAGCATCATCTAATACCTTTAGAATGAACTGGAATTGAATTTGTGATCCAGAACTAATTATCCACCATCATTAGTGGACTTGATTCATTTTCTATGGCTGAATGGAATCAAATCCTCATAGCAATGTTCTATGTGTAGAACAGTTTACACTGTACACTATGGTCTAGTGTAAAAAGTTGGTTGTCACTGTGGCAAAGCAGGACAAACTCCCTTAAAATACCCCTTATTTCAGAAGAAACACTAGAATAAAAGATGGTTACAAACGTTTAGACATGGATAGTCATGGTTATGGGTATATGGACAAAAGTATTAGGACATACCTTTTAATCATTGAATTCAATCCCATTGCCACAAGTGTTTAAAATCAAGCACATACCGAGCGGAAAATGAGTATTTGATACACTGCCAATTTGGCAAGATTTCCCGCCAACAAACATTTCTGCTGTTAGAGCTACAAAGGGGGCTGGCCTATGCATATGCATATGGGTTTAGCGTGGGATGTCATAAAAGCTCCTGTAGGTGTAATGTGTAAATGTCCACATACTTTTATTTATACAGTGCTTGTTAAAAAAAATACACATACACTAAATGTCTAAAAGTATCCAGGTTCCGCCTTATGCCTTGCCAAGCATCAGCTAGGATAGTATAAAATTCCTTACCTTTGATCTCTGAAGCAGTGGAGTAGCATTTTTGGGAGTGATGAAACACCTTTGGGGTAAGTTGTAACACTGTCCACAAAGCAGACCTAATCGACCTGTATCAGTGCCTCACATAACTAATAGTCTCCTGGCTGGAGGGAATCGTAGCCCTACCGCAACCTTCCAACATCTACAGGAAACAGTTCCTGTAAGAGTTTAAACAGTTACGGCAGCAAATGGAGTTCCAATTCTTTGATTTAGGAAGGAAAGTTGGATGAGCAGGTATCTGGATACGTTTGGAGATGTAATCTACAAACACGTACACACAAGGGAATGCAGAGGAAAGACAGAAGCAGCAAGACCCTCTGAAGGCTGCTCTTACCATTTCTTCTCATCCTTTTTGGTGTGTGACTTGCAGCCTGGCACGTGCTCGTCACTTCTCCAAGGGCTCAGTATACAGTTTAGCAGCTGGTGAGGCGTGAAGGGTGGTATTCCACATGATTGATGACATCATCTGAGCCAGCTGTTCTCCGTGGCCTCTGTTTCTCAAAGTCAATTAGTTTTGGTGGAAGTTGCCCTTTCATGGTCATCTGCAGCCACTGTGCACCACACAGAGCTAATCAGCCTGTGCTCTGCAGCCCATCTTCATGCTCACAGTTGCATTTCATTTATTTATTTTTTTCCAGCTGAGGAACCAAACTATGGATGGCGCATATGGCCCCTGGGCTCCATGGCAGCCTTGTAGTCATGATGACGGAGATGGCACAAGTGCTTGCCTATGTCGCTCAAGGACATGCGACAGCCCTCCTCCCCAGTGTGGGGGCAAAAGCTGTGAGGGCCCAACAATTGAGGTGGCCAACTGCTCAAGGTAATGGCATTTTTCATATTGTCAGGCATGCAAGAATGTAATTTCTCCAAAACAAAAACCTCAGAGGAGATGGACAAAAGTTTCTTAACTTTCTTAAAAGTTATTTTAGAACTTTTCTATCCTGAAGTGTAAAGTAAAACTACCGGTTTCAGTATATTTAGAAAACAAGAAAAAGCTTGGGTACAAACTTTTTGCATGACAGCACTGATCAGTTGGGGTTTGCATGCAGGTTAAGCCTTACTGATCATTCAGCACACAATGGTATATATGGACTATATATATATATATATATATATATATATATATATATATATATATATCTGCTGAG
>CM067509.1:11178385-11363646 GCA_034509495.1 Acestrorhynchus altus | reverse complement strand
TTTTTTATGGTAGCCATTAAGTAATTTAACATATATATATATATTTCCAAAGAGTTTTTTCAAAGTGTTTATTTTACTTATTCTTTATATTACTCAGATTTTTTTCTTTTTTATTATTATTGTTTTACATTATATAGATGAGTGCAGCTGTAAGACTGAGCAATTTCCCTTTATTATTAAAGTATTAAACTAATTGTGATTCTGATTCTGATCCCCCAGCATTGAGCCTTTCTGCATCTTTGCACCCTCACCCACTATCACTGCACTTTATTCATATTCACCAACATAATACTGTATGCTCATTCTGTACAGTACTGTTTGGTATTCGTTTTATAATTCTGTAATACTGTATGCTCATTTCTATTCAGTAATGTTTGGTATTCGTTTACTGTTGTTATTCGTTTATAATTAAGTAATACTGTTTGCCCATTCTATACAGTACAGCTGGTTTTCGTTTTCAGCTGTATTGCTGCTACCTCCACATGCATACTACATTCTGCACATCTGTTCGGTACATATAATGTACATACTTGTACATGTATATATGCCATACTTATGTGTGTATATATATATATATATATATATATATATATATATATATATATATATATATATATATATACTGTATATATAAAATATATAACTAATAAATTATATATATATACTATATAGTCTTATAGTTTATGAAATGTGCTTCATGTCTGAAGGTTACTCTGTTCCTTTTGATATTAAGCATAGAAAACAGCATGTAACTGCCCGTAAACTGCAAATCTAAGGTTCTAAGAGTTAATCCAGTCATTCAGGTTTAACTAGGTGACCTACAACTTATAACAAGGATGGAGTACAAGAAGCATGAGTTATTAAAGCTATTTATTATTGATATAATCTAAACAAATTACAAAGGCCTGCCCTTTAAAATTGTTAGTTTGTTCATGCAGGGATTGCTTTGTTATGCTCCTCCATGTGGTGTTCCAGGCTTTTTAAGAGAGTGAATTATATGAATACGTCTACATTTATATTATAAATATATTACATATCAAATAAATGTATTTATTGTCTGAACTTTTTAATGATCTTATCTGTGGTTTGCATTAGGAATGGTGGCTGGACACCATGGTCATCGTGGGGTCAGTGCAGTACCAGCTGTGAGATCGGCTTTGAGGTGCGCCAGCGCTCCTGCAACAACCCCTCGCCCAGGCACGGTGGCCGAGTGTGTGTGGGCCAAGCCAGAGAACAGAGGTGAGAGACAGGGTTCTTTCATCCCTCACACCGTGTGCTCATACGTCTATGAATGAAGCTGCTGGAATAAGACTTTCTTCTGATGTTTGACACTTGATTGCATGAAATGATGTAACTGCAAAATCTTGAATTACCTCTGATCCATTTTTCCTCATGTTTCAGCAGTCGCTTCTCTTTGATGTTGAAGTGCTGTATGAATGCTTGGCTTTATTTCTTTATTTTTTTGGGAACCGATTGTTCCGTGTTCTATTTTATGTTTTGTGGGACAAGGGCACAGTGCTGAGTGTTTCTTCTTTCCCTCCAGATTCTGTAATGAGAAGGTATCCTGTCCTCAGCCCATCTTCTGGTCCTCATGGTCACCCTGGTCCAAGTGCAGTGCTGAGTGTGGTGGAGGAGTGCACTCTCGTTCCAGGAACTGCGAGAATGGAAACACCTGTCCGGGCTGCGCACTGGTGCATTATTCTCTCACTTTGTCAAACACACACACACATACACACATATGCTCTTGTTGTCCCCTAGGGCTCAGATTGCTCAGACTCTTGTCCATCCATGATAACCCTGCAGCTTCACACCCAGGGGAACTTGTCTGATCTAAGAGTGGAGCTCAACACCCGACACACTCAGTCCCCTGACACGCTGAGTGGAAGTCACACTGCTCAATTCCTTACAAGACATACAGAATCTGCCACATTTCCAAGGGCAGCATGCTGAAATCCTGACACTGCAGCTCAAGAGTTTAGAATCGCTGTTTCCAAAAGTGTCAAACCAAATTTACAGAAAAATGTATGAAGTGATTCTAATGTGTTTTGACTCCACAGCTACACAGGTTATGAATAATTAGCTGGAAACAAGAAAAGGGTTGAATAAAAAGAAAGAAAGCTTTCTGGTGTGGTCATAGTGATGAATGGAGCTGCAGACTGTTGTAAAATTAGAGCTGTGTGACGTTAAGAATGAATCTTAAAATGAACATCCTAAAAGTGTTATATGAAAATGATTGTACAGTACCAGATGATGGCAAACCCAGAAACTACCATTCATTTAATTTCCAGACAAAAGGGCCATTAAGTACCAGTTATTCATATTTCATGAGACATTTCTGAGGATATTAAATATTAGGAATTGCATAAGAAAGGGAGACTCCAATTGAATAAACAGGAGTTTCATCCTTTTACTGCATGAAGATCTCAGCGACTGAAAGGATTAGTGGCTGATCCAGAAAAAAAAAGATGCTGCTGTTTTCAGAATATTTATCTGAACATTCAGAATCATTCAGACCAGGCCAGACCTCAACATCACTGAATGTATTTGGGATTGTTTGGCTCATACTTCTAAGACCTCTGATTCACTCGTATCAGTCCAACAAACAAATTTTATATATATATATATACACTACCGTTCAAAAGTTTGGGGTCACCCAAACAATTTTGTGTTTTCCATGAAAAGTCACACTTATTCACCACCATACATTGTGAAATGAATAGAAAATAGAGTCAAGACATTGACAAGGTTAGAAATAATGATTTGTATTTGAAATAACATTGTTTTTACATCAAACTTTGCTTTCGTCAAAGAATCCTCCATTTGCAGCAATTCCAGCATTGCACACCTTTGGCAATCTAGCTGTTAATTTGTTGAGGTAAGCTGGAGAAATTGCACCCCATGCTTCTAGAAGCAGCTCCCACAAGTTGGATTGGTTGGATGGGCACTTCTGGCATACCATACGGTCAAGCTGCTCCCACAACAGCTCAGTGGGGTTCAGATCTGAATAGCCTTCATTTCTAAGAACAAGAATAAACTGTCGAGTTTCAGATGAAAGTTCTCTTTTTCTGGCCATTTTGAGCGTTTAATTGACCCCACAAATGTGATGCTCCAGAAACTCAATCTGCTCAAAGGAAGGTCAGTTTTGTAGCTTCTGTAATGAGCTAGACTGTTTTCAGGTGTGTGAACATGATTGCACAAGGGTTTTCTAATCATCAATTAGCCTTCTGAGCCAATGAGCAAACACATTGTACCATTAGAACACTGGAGTGATAGTTGCTGGAAATGGGCCTCTATACACCTATGTAGATATTGCACCAAAAACCAGACATTTGCAGCTACAATAGTCATTTACCACATTAGCAATGTATAGAGTGTATTTGTTTAAAGTTAGGACTAGTTTAAAGTTATCTTCATTGAAAAGTACAGTGCTTTTCCTTCAAAAATAAGGACATTTCAATGTGACCCCAAACTTTTGAACGGTAGTGTATATAAAAAGAAAATTACTTTGTTGGACTGATACGAGTGAATCAGAGGAGCTGATAAAATATATAAAATTTTATGGGTTTTTTTTTAACTGAAATGAATAATTTCTGCTTAATGGCCTTTGTTTGTGACTGTTTCATACAGCTGCATTGAAATTTCCTCTAAATTATTTATCATTTATTATAATTTGTTTTCGAAACATCTAATAATACCTTTTGTTGTCTCGTTTATAATGTTTCAGTATTCAATGCATCTTTAGTAATTTATGAGATTTAAAATAAACACTTTCAAATATTAAGTGATTTAAAAGTCTAGCTGCAGTCCCCCAGGAGTGCACTGAATACAGAATGTCATGAAGAATGCCACAGCAATCGCCTACACTGAGTAATTAATCATGTGATGGAAGAGGTGCTTGCTATGCAGTTGTACTTTATTTACAGTGTGACTGATTCAGGCTCTCTGTTTTTTTCTCTCGGTATGTGCTCTCACACCCTCTCAAGAGCCAGCAATTAATTCAGATCTAATTGACGTTATTAAAACTCAAATCAAGTTTCCCCGCAAAGGAGCTGAAACACCTCCCTGGAGTGCATAGAAATGAGCCGTCAACTCATCTCCTTTCCTACAGATGACACAGCAGTGTCGAGCCGCTTCCTTTACAGTATTTGCTTGTATTTAAAGCTAAGTGGTTGAACTGTGCAGGCATGATTAATTATTCGAGGGAATTACGCGCTTTGGAAAGATTGCTCACTGCATCTCTCTCTGTCTCTGTCTATCTCTGTCTCTCTCTATCTCTATCTACCTCTATGTATCTATCTCCTCCTCTTTCTCTCTGCCTCTGCAGGAATATCAGGCCTGTAATCTGGAGTCGTGTCCCGAGGTGAGGAGGAACACGCCGTGGACTCCATGGGTGCCAGTGAACATGACACAAGGCGGAGCACGGCAGGAGCAGAGAGTACGCTACATCTGCCGGGCACAGCTGGCTGACCCACATGAGCTGCAGCTGGGCAAACGCAAGGTGGAGACACGTTTCTGCCCCAATGATGGCACAGTCACCTGTGAAACAGACTGTGAGTACATGCACTGAAGACGTTGATGAGAGATTTCTTTGTTTTTGATGAACAAAAATAATGTTGCTCTCAAGCTAAAACTTGTATCTCAAAAAAGGCAACTTGACCTACAGTGTGACAATATCAATGGATACAGATGGACTACAGTCTGCAAATATAGAATTACAATGCGTTCCTGCTCAGTAGGTGTAGCTGATAAAATTATGTATAGAAATTAGTTAGAATCATAATAGTCATAATATTCTTATTGTAATTAATAATACAGCAGGGTTAGTTTTAACAGTGCTCACATTCTCAAGAATATGTCCCAAGATTACTGACATGCCTCAGCATAACACAACACATTTTTGTCTGTTTAACCCAGTATGTTCTACATTGATTTGGGGTGATGAAGTGGTGTGAATAGTGAATAGTCAAAATAGACAAATGTTGTCTATAAAAAGTGCTCACAGACTTTGCTTTGATTGATTTTTAAGTTGCAGCCTTCTAATTTAACACACCTGATTCAGTTAATCAAGCCTTTCAAAATATCTGAATGGTTGAGGCAGTTCTGATTAGTGCGTCCATAAAACTTAGTCACAAGGAGCAAAACAAATTAACAATCAGTTAGCTGTACATTATTGCTGGAAACACAGTCAAGTCATTTTGTTTTATGTTAATAAACATGTTAATGCGTTTTTATTTCTACAAAATATACATTTTACCCTCATTCTTACTCCCAAACCTTTGGCCTGTGCTTTGTCTGTACCGCTAATCTCCTATAACACATCCTTCAACATGCCTGACCTCCATAGAGTGGGGGTCAGATGTAGCTTGCTGATGTATGGCTTTTAAGACTGTTCTCTGGGGACTAACGTTCCTAAAGACAAATTAAAACACCCCTCTGTGTGCGAACGTACTAATGCTCCAGGGAGCTGCTGTGCTCTATAGTCACACATCTGACTTCAGCAAAAAACAGCTCGCTGTGTGATTGGTGAACATGACTTCAATTTCCTGTCTTAAAAGTGCTTACTGCATTAGTCTGTGTTGCCTGAGGAGATTTGACAACAGATCCGCCCAAAGCCCTCCAGCCTGCTTGTGGTAGTACGTCTCCATCTAAGGGTGTGTAAATACGAGGCGTTTTGACGCGAGCCCTTGTCAACCTTGGTGTCCGTCAGCAGTCACAGTTCAGTTGTCATCCATTTCATGTGTACCGGCCCCCACATTGATTAAATATAACTTCCTGTCAGAAGTGGAGTGAACTGGGCTGTGCTGGAGGGTCTACACAGACTCCATTAAAAAGGAGAGCGGAAAGTTATGCTTAAAGGATAGCTAACTGTGTAGATGGTTGGACTGTGGCAGCTTGAGTGTTCTGTCAGAAAATGCAATAAAACAGCATGATGACGTGTCGTAGCCAACCTTGAATCACTCATGAAAAGGCCAGCATGTTCTGGGCGGTGGCACAGCGCTATGAATTAGGGAAAAGTGCTATAGCAGTCCTCACACATTAGACGTGTAAGAGTGAGAGTGAGAAAAGTGGCAGAAGATATCTCTGAAAATTGAATTTTAAAAACACACACACCAGCTTCACACCATCCTATCCTGATGTCACATGTTCAAAGTAATGTGAATCAGTGAGTCAGCTGAATGTCTAGATATAAATGAATATAAGTTCAACAACTTCGAGTGTGTAAATCAGTAAGAATTAGGGCTGGGTGATATGGACAAAAAATAGCAGAATGTTGATATACAGTGTACAATATGATGTATGCTGTGAAAAATACAATGTGGATAAAATTTGGACACCCCATGAAATCCTTTGTCTTTTTTTGCTATATTTAAACATAAATTTTATCTTCTGTCTGCAAATGTTTTGTTTTTATGAACTTATTGACTGAAATTCATTGCGACTATTATTATTATTGTATTATTAACAGTGACTAGCATTTTAGTTTGTGGCTAGTGTTAGTTTGGGGCTAAATATTATCTTGTTGGTAGAACATCAGTGTTTTAGTAATCCAATAATCTAATCATCATTATATTGTGAATAGCATGTAAGGGCATAGTGTCAGTTCAGAGAACTGTCAAGCAGCTTTTTTATCTAAAAAACTGAAATGAATTGCAGCTTATTGTTATATGTGCAGCTTATTATGGTATTACATTGTGACCAACATGTTACACTATGTGGATAAAAGTACTGGGACACCTGATCATTCTTTTTTTTTTCCCAAAAAAGTTATTTTGCTTTACTCTCCAGCAAAGGCTTTCTACTAGATTTTGGAATTTTGCTGTGAGAATTGGATTGCATTCAATGACAAGAGCATTAGTGAGCTCAGAATAGAGCACTGTTACAGTTCAACAGCTCAGTGCTGGGAGGCTTTACCCATCTAGTCCATGTGTTCCAGAGAGTCCTGTTCTTTTGGGAACACTTATGCACGTATGGCTTGTGTAGCTGCTGTAGATATGATACATCTGTATCAGCAATAGGTGGAACTTAAAGAAGCTGAATGCCTTCCTTAGTAGGACCGTTTTGGATGTGGACATTTTGTGCCATTCCTAATTTTGTTAAAAATGTATGAAATCATATTAAAATGAGTTCTGCATTTTGTGAACCACTCAACCCCTAAAATGAAAATCTGTAAAAAAAAAAAAATAAAATGCATTGTGAGAATATGTATAATCTCCTGAAGTGCACACTCTGCGTGATGTTCATAATAATAAAGAGTGATTGTTCTGCATTGCTGGTCTGTTGAGTCATCAGGAACTGTACAATGAAAAAGTGGTAGCATAATTAACGTTTAATACTTGCTGCAGGCAAAGTGCCTTTGAAACATGTGTGGCATGCTTTTGCAGCTTTAGTGGACGAGCTGCTGAGGACTCCTGGGGTGAGGCTGACTGGCTCCGGCTGGTCATCGTGGGAGACTTGGTCAGCGTGCAGTCAGGACTGTGCTAAAGGCTACCGAACACGCAAACGCACCTGCAGCAGCAGTGAGGGAAAGAGCATGCCAGCCGCCTGCAGGGGCTCTCCTGTGGAGTACCAGGAATGCAACCCACAGCCATGCCCAGGTAAGACACAAATATACATAAAGACACAGAGACACATACACCTGTCCTCAGTACATTCTTTCTCTTCTGTCCCTTTCTCTCTCTCTCACTCTCTCTGTCCCTTTCTCATATACACTCTCCTGCACACGCACACACACACACACACACACACACACACACACACGTCCTCAGCGGGAAAACAGCTGCTGAGTCCATTAGAATGTGTCAAGTGGATTACTGATTTCATTAGCTAATGGATAGTCGAGATGTCCCAGTGGGCCCTGAGGTCTATGTTCAAAGCCTTTCTTGCCCTGGCAGAGCAATTGCACAGTTTTGCAGACATTCCATAATTAACAAATCGAATGATTAATGCGGGAAGATCGGCCAGGAAAAGGCTGATAATTCTGTTGTTCCCTTGGTCACCAGGTTCTGCAACTGGATTTTTGTTCTTGTTATGGATGCACATGTACAAGCTTGGCCTTGACCCACACAACACAACACAGATCTGTCTGACTGACTGTAAGACAACTGTCTTTGTTAGAATAACTCTCAGTCGCCTCCTAATGCGAACAGCTTAGTGGAATTAGGCAAATAAGGCCAGTGTTTGATCTGAAGGCTAGTGTATGTCCTCTCAATCATATTAATAGCGGCATGCCAGCCAGCGCACTCCTTGTTGACTGGAGGAAAGTGAGAGAGTGAGAACTGAAGAAAGAAAAGGCGATAAGGATAAACACTTCGTCACTCTGTGCTACTTTTTTAAACATAGCCACCATTTCCATTTCCACATTGTGTTTACCACTTAGCTCAGGTGTGTGTACAGCCAGCCCCCTTTCACCCCCACCATCACCACCGTCCATGAGTGTGAGTGCACTGAACTGCTGGTCTCACTGTGAGTGCAGCCACCCTGCAGTTACCCCACCGTTGGTCATGCCCCACTTCACTCCTTTAATCCACTGGAGGAAATAGAGTTTTCTACTGCAAGGAGATGGAGCCAGCTCACCCCCTCTCTGCCAAACACACACACACACACACAGACACACACACACACACACACACACACACACACACACACACACACCCACACACTCCTCACCTCCCTCCCACTGTCCCATCAATCTGATGAAACATCAGTGGAGGATTGCAGCAGCTTCTAAAAGGAGAGGAAAGGCCAATAAAGCAGAGCCTTTTTATGGGGAGAGGTGAAGGTCTAAGCAGTGGCGGAGGGTGGAGGCAGTTGGTTGATGCACTAATGGTCAGGCTCAGGTGTGGATGATGCCACAGGAGACTAATGAAGAGTGCTGGCCGGGCACCGAGAGCACCTCTTCACTATGCCTGAATGCCTGCTTCTCCCATTACATCCCACAGCAAATAATCACAGGCATATGAAAACCTTGTATCTCTCCAAATGGCAACTATATAGGTAAAGGAACATTCCAGCATTTTTCAGTCTACTCTCTATTTACGGCATCTGTAGCACAAAGTTGACTACATAGACATAGTTCCTTCCCAGCACCTAGAAAGGATTGGAGACTCCACTGACTATGCTTGCAATGAAAAATGTGTTCATTTTTTCTGTAACCTGATAAAAAGAATTTGAAAAATATTTCATTAGAAAAAAGTTAGTTTTTTTTCTGAGACAGTCCATCTCAGTACTTGGAACATATAGAATACAAAATCTGTAAATATACCATTTTTATTTGTTGTAGATGACCTAAACTTAGGAGTTAACTGAACATAAGTTAACAGAACAGCTGTCTGTATCTTACATTCTGTTAATATGCTAATTCGTTGTCCAAGTCAACATTCAGTTATCTTTTTGATGTGCAGTGCGGGGTTTACAAATGGTGTAACTGCTCCTGGAGAGTTACCTTCCTGTAGACTTTCACTACTAATCACTGCCTTCTCAAGTTTGATTGGCTGAAAGAGGTGTGTTACATTGAGTTTGGTGTAAAACCTGCAGGAAGCCTAGTGTTGGCTGGCCCAAAATAAAGAAACATCTAGTGGAAATGAGCAAGAAGAAATGTGTTGTACAGTTTTACTTTTGTTTTGTTATGTTTAGGAGGATTTAATTGATTTTTTGGGGGGGATTTTCAAGAACAAATTAAAACATATTTGTAGGAAGTTAGAGAAATGGTGAATGGGGCCCCTTGATTATTTATATATATATATATATATATATATATATATATATATATATATATATATATATATATATATATATATATATATATATATATAATAGCAAAAGTCGTTCTATGGTTAAATGTTAAATTATGTTTTTCAAAGTTTAGTGTGGAAGCAAATGGAAAGGTATATAGACTGT
This sequence comes from Acestrorhynchus altus, assembly GCA_034509495.1. Taxonomy (NCBI): domain Eukaryota; kingdom Metazoa; phylum Chordata; class Actinopteri; order Characiformes; family Acestrorhynchidae; genus Acestrorhynchus; species Acestrorhynchus altus. The sequence goes on along the minus strand of CM067509.1, from coordinate 11,353,749 downwards.
GTTTGAAGTTATTGGGTTTACAGAAATATGTGAAAGTAATTGTTTGTGATAAGTGACACTTCAGGTTGAAATGCTGGAGTATTCCTTTATTGTAATAAATTAATCAATTTGTCCTGAAATGTTCAAATGTTTTTTTTTCCTGATTTCTTTAATGAAAAATCATAAAACAAAACAGAACAAAGAAACAAGGTTTTCCTATAACAAGTGATGAGATATTTGTCTGTCTTTGCTGTGACCGTTTTTGATCTTTCCCTCTGTTGTGTTTTGTCTTGTGTGTTTGTGTCTGCCGTTTTCGCCGTGTGTTTTTCGTGTCGCCGTGCCTGTTTGTGGCGCCTTGTGTGTGTTTGCGCTGCCTCTGTGTGTGCTGATCCCGTTGTTTGCGCCTTTCCTGCTTGCCTGATTGCCCTGTGCTTGTGTGTGTATGTGGTGTTTGTTTGTGTGTATGTGTTGTCTGGTCTGTGCAGTGAAAGGCGCCTGGTCTTGCTGGTCTCCCTGGTCGCAGTGTTCAGTGCCCTGTGGCGGAGGGCACTACCAGCGGACACGTAGCTGCACCAACCCTGCCCCTGTCCACCGAGGGGATATCTGCATCGGCCTGCATACAGAGGAGGCGCTGTGCAACACACATGCCTGCCAGGGTAAGCTCACTTCAAGGCCAGCAGCAAGTGGGAAACCATTAGGTCCTGACCAGTCACTCCACAGAGAGCATGCCTCTGTCTGTATGCACAGGATCAGATGCAGATGTTTTTACGGTTCTCTGGTGGCTCATCTCCTTTCATTAATCACACTTAAAATGGTTAGTCAACAATCACATTTACACATTTCCCTCTTACTGTCAATGTGCTCAATTGTTCAGGTACCAAGCCTTATGCACTGGAGCTATGAGGCTACTATAACTAATAGGTGCAGGCAGCCTATATTCAGCATCCTGTATAGCATATTGTGTATATTGTATATTGTGTGTGTGTGTGTGTGTGTGTGTGTGTGTGTGTGTGTATATGGTTGCTAATTATATGAGGTCTTAGATTTCAATAAAAACATGAAAGATTGGTTTATATAGGTAGTTTACACTTTCGTCTTTCTATGGAAATGTTTACATAGCAGTGGTCAGTTGTGACAGACTGAGGGGCCACAAACTAGAAGAGCAAACATCTGCACAGTAAAAAACTGCAAACAAGATATTAACAAGAACAAGACCATTCTAAATCTAGTCCGTGCAGTACTATGTAAAAGTCTAAGCACCTCATTGAAAATGACGTGATGACCTAGATGATCCAGTGTGGCTTTCTTTGTAAAAACACCATATATCATTAGTAGATCTTAGTAAACTATAATGCAGTCAAAAGTAACATTAATTTATTTTGAAACGGGAGGTAATCTCTTGAGAGCGAGTTTCAAAAACAAAGTTTTAATTCCAGATTTCTCCATAATTATCCTCTGGATGCAGTTCAACATTAATATGCTAGATGTAACATGTTGAAGTGTTCAATAACCAGCTGTGATTGCCACAACTAATTCTGGGCTTCTCTGAGAATAGCCACAGTCACTTTAATCTTATTGTATTAGATTGATTTGTTTTACTGCCCAAATAAAGAACTTACATGTCTAAAACCTTTGCACCACACTGTTTATAAAAACAATATAATAATGATAATAATAATAATCATTGTAAATATTTTTATTAATAATAATAATAATAATAATAATAATAGTAAAAATAATGATGAAAAATGTTTTTATTATGCAGCATCTTTCTCAAACTCAAAGTTGATTTATATTACCAACAAAAACATAATTGACACAACACCCACATATCTAGACCAAGTCACTTAGCTGGTACAGATTTCCACTTATAAGGAGTGGAAAAGTCATGAATTACTCTTTCCAGAAACATTTATTTTTGAGAGTATTGTAAGATTATTCTGTTTATTTCTAGATGTTATTCCTTGCTCTTAGCATTTTATGTGATGAAATTGTGCTCTTTTGTTGCATTTATGAATTATATCCCAAAGTATCCCTAGTTGGTGCAGTCTTCTAAAGCATTATCCCCGTTGATGCAAAAAACATTCACGCCTGGGTGTCCCAGAGAGCACAGCTGGCCTCACTCTCTTGGTGGTCACACCCTCCTTCTCCCCCAGCATTTTGCAATACTAAGCAGTGCAGCCATTTGTTGGCTGTCCAGTTCGGGGGAATTTGGGGGATTTGCAAACACTAAAACATTTTATGCTGATAAAAATCGAGTGTACCCCCATGTCCTTAAAAAATTCAGTTTTGCTGTGTCAGTAGCTATGCCTCAATTGAAATAGATGAGGGGATAGAGAGGATTTTCCTCTTTTAGGTAGCAGTAGGTGGCAGCACTCTTGTTGGTTGTTGCAGCAATGTAGGAAGCAGAGAAGTCTCTGGCTGGCTGCTTTTTACCCTGCTAGCTCCTCCCTCAGCAACACCTCCACACCCTAATTTGCATTTTTTTCAATTCGCTGAATGGGCAGGAGACCAGCTGATACCGGGAATGGATATATTCTCATAAAATTGGATACATCAACTAGATAATAGATGTTGAAAATGAATAGAATTGGAAGTAGTGTAGTTTAGTGTGGATTGGTCCCTGTTTGAGCTGTGTATATTCTTCAAGACATTGCTATGTCTTGCATCAAGAGACTGAATAAAATATAATATAAAAATAAAAAATATTTATTCCAGTTTGAGGCAAGTGTGTGATTGGTTGGTGGAAGTTGCAGGTGGTAAGCTACTATTATTTGTTAGCTATAGTAGACTGTAGCTCCAAGACAAAACTAGAGAAGCATGCTGAGACACTGAATTCATGTTGTCTGATCAAAGACAAAAGGGAAATGCTGTAAATAAGATATTTGGCCTAACTGGCTCTTTAAGAAACACATTGTCAGTTTTGCCAACTCCATAGAGCTGTTGTGAGTATGGTAAAGGGTTGTTGTTGCTGAGTTTATCATTATTGCTGTGAGAGCACTGCTCCCAGACCTGTCATTCACTGCAAATCACAAACACATTTTCCAGCGATACACCAAAGGTCTACAGTGCTATAAAGACATGGATGAGTGTGTGTAAGTATGAGTGTGTGTGTGTGTGTGTGTGTGTGTGAGAGAGAGAGAGAGACAGACAAGAGAGAGAGACAAAGAGAACGTGAGTACACTGTAATGCTGCTGTAATCATATTCTGTGGTGTGAAGTGTAAAACAAGGGCCTCAGTTTTTTTCCAGTACAGATCCAGCATGGCTGCTCCCATAAAAAGAAACTCAAATATTTATGAAGCAAGCTAATCTTAGAATCATGTGTGTGAATGGCAGCAGTTCCCTAAAAAGTGAATGGAAAAAAATGCCTTTCAGATTTAACAAGCACTGCAATAGTCCAATTTTCAGCCCATGTTTTATTCCTTCCTTAATGTGCACTTAATTTAACTGTCAGTTTCTGTTTGTTTTTCACTGTTAGAATGGCCTATAATAAGTTATAATGTACCTGACATAGATGGAAGGCTTTTTAGCTGCAATCATTAGAAAACAAATTGCCTTTTGACTGTTACAGGCCCCCAAAAGCAATAGACATTGTTATGTAGTTCAGTGTTGGTTATTCAGCATTAGAACAACGTCATGGTTGATATTTTGTTAGTAAGTTGTGACTAAAATCCAACATCTTCCAAACATCTCATGCAAATTCCACGTTGACATGGGAAAAACACAAAAAAATGCTTACAATGTTACGATCCACCAAACATTAAGATACTGACATTTGGTGACACTGGACTGTTGGTTTTAAGCCAGTGCTTCATTGTAATCTCTACGATTGGTCGTAGAGCATCTTTCCGGCATCAAATTGTACGTCTACTGGGAGCATCAAAAGCAAACAAAGCATACAAATACACTATCCACTACACACAGTTTGTCTAATCCCTGTAGAAATGCACTGCAAATAGAACTGGACTCTATGGAGCAAATGAACATGAACCTGTTGGCACAATTCCTAATGCCAGGTATGGACTAGAGTGTTTAAGCCCCTCAGCATTGAGCTGTGGAACAGTGGAGCTCTGTTCTTTGGAATGATGACGCTCCATCCAGGAGTTGAAGAGTTGAGGATAAGGTGAAGTGGTGATCCAACATCAATGACACCAACACTCTTATCACTGAATGTATTCGAATCCTCACAGCAGTGCTCCAAAATCTAGCAGAAAGCCTTCCCTGGACAGTAGAGACATTTACAGCAAAAACAGGATAAACTCTTTTAATTCCCTGAACGTCAGAAGGAAGAATGAATGATCCCAATACTTTTGTACATCCATGCACAGTTCAGTCAGCTGTCTTTGTGATGGTTTTCTTTCCTCCATCCATCTTCTAATGCGAAGGCTTGGTGATCACAAAAACCTGGTTGCTGCAGATTAAAGACTCTTGTAGGCTGTCACTCACAAGCCAATCAGATGGTCCAGGCTGCTCTGCGTATCTTTGAGTGTGGCTTGATTAAAGATGTTCTGAGAGTAGGAGTGGGTGAAGGGCAGGTGTAGAAGATGCATGTATATTAAGAGAAGCAGTCTCAGTCCATCAATGCCACTGGCCCTCTGTTTTCCCCCTCCTCGACTTTGCTAAGCAAACACTTCGTTTGATTGAGGCAAATAAACAGAGATGGATGTAGCAATTATCCGCACTGCTTAGCATCGTTATTAAACAAGGGGGGTGGGAGGTGGGCATTTTCCACACAACTCAGAATCCCTCACTCTGGCACTGACTGCTTGAAATGGAGATTTCAGGCATAGATGCTGAAGCTCTGGTCTTGGCCTTGTCTGTTTATGAACAAGGAATTCCCATGAGGCTTAGATGGCATCCTAAGATTTGTTCTTCCAAACATTGCAACGGCTCAGGAAAAAAAAAAGGATTTATTTGTTGATTCAATTTCCCCGGCACGCAAACATGTCTGTTTCTCCTCAAAGCCTCTTCTAAGTAAACGTGTTGGTTTGCATCTCTACGAAATTGTCTGAGGCTTTGTTTTCCCAAGCCTTTGTTTCATATATTTGTGTGGGACAGAGAGTCGTGGCCTGGCGAGACAGCTGACCTTCTGCTCTTTGAAAGCGTGTTCTTGTGAATGTTTGTTCATGCAGGTGGCTGGATGGCCTGGAGTGTGTGGTCTGCATGTGACGACACGGGTCTACAGATACGCACTCGAGAGTGTGGCACTCAGGGCTCAACTCCTTGCCCAGGAAATGGCACCCAGTACAGAGACTGCAATGAAATCCCAGGTGAGAGATTCCTCACACTCAAATACACTATTAAAAAAAGATGCTACAAAGGGTTCTTTCAGTGATGCAGTAGAAAAACCCCTTTGATCCATAAAGTTATTCTTGTAAAAGTGTAAGGAAGTCTTAATGAACTTTGAATTGAAGTGAAAGTAATTTACCAATTTGAAGGTTCTTCACACTTGTACATCTCTATTACAGACATGTCTTTTTATGATACCAAACATGGTTAATTGTTCAAAGAACCTTTTCTAGCATCTTTATTTTTTAAAGCTGGAGAAGAAGAATCATCAGCCATAAAGAGCCACTCTTCTAAAAGTGTTAAGATCCTTTTTAAGTCTTCAGTTGATGAAAAAGCAATTTACCAATTTGAAGGTTGTTTTCACTCCCATTCTCACTATTACCAGTTTAGAGGTTGTTCTTACTATGTCAAACATTGTATATGGGAAGTAAAGTGGTTTTTCTATGGCATCACTTAAAGATTCTTTTGTGGCACTCATATTTTAAGAGTGTACAGACACTCACACACACACACACACACACACACACACACACACACACACACACACACACACACACACTCATACTTGTACAGAAGGCTTTATGTGCTTGAACATACCCACTCATACAGATACATCCAGTGTTCTATTGCCACTTCACCAAACACCATACCAAGCCTTCAGAGCACTCTTCTGCAAGCCTAAAGGCTTTAGCTTGACAGCGAATGAATTTGCTGTTGTGTAGTTCGCTCTTGTGCCTATTAAATAATCATATATTTTTACACCCCTTCAAAATCCACTGTTGGCTTTGAGATAGATTAGCTGTAATGTGTTTACTTGCACTGATTCATCACTCTGGCCGGTGAAGTGAAAACGAGTTTTGTAAGTGGAGGACTGATCGCTCGCAGCCTGCTAGAACAGAGGTTAGCCGAGTGGAATACCAAGTGAATCAGGCACTGTAATTAATATTAATGTTATGTCACAACGCAGGCTCACATCCAATTTCACTCCAATTTTGGGTAGATGCTTTTGAAATCGCAAGGTCTGGTGGACGGTGAGGAGACAGGGCAATTTTTCCGGAAATTAATCAAGGAGATTTTGTGCATCTCAATTAAAACCAGTCTGTGCATTCCACGTCCACATCCTCCGTCTGCCAAGATGGATGAAGATCCACTTTTTCCGCGTGCATCTGAGAGTAGCTTTAAAAATCACAGCAGAGATATGGGCTTATAATGGACTCCCTTTAACACATTTGCAGCTGTGGGAAAGCAAGATCTGATCACCCAACCATGCGGGCATTACCGCAGAACTGCATATGGAATGCTAACATTAACCTCTAGTATTGAGGATAATTAGGCTTGTAGAAGGAATTGGAAAGAAAAAAATCTAAATCGGGTGCTGTGGAACCAAATTAATCTTGGCATTAATATCTAAATAACATTGTGCTGCTCATTTGAGGCAAGATTGGAGTAATTTCATAGCATTGCTTATGGCTTTGATGTTATTTTTCCCTTCTTTATCAGCGGTTCCCCGGCCGCAGTCCTGGAGTCTATCTCTCTGACATGCTGCTGTGTTACTGTCATCGCTCCTCTATGCATTGCCCCAGTTCCAGGAATGTTGCCTTTCAGAGCAGTGAGCAGAGGACAGTAGTGATTGGCATTCTGGCTGTAACTCAAGAGAGGAGTATGTTTGCTTGTGTGTGCATGTGTGTGCAGAGAAAGGATGAGCTGGTGTGTAACTCTCTCTCTTTCTCTTTCTCCTTCTCTTTTTGCAGTGATTCTGCCTGCATCTGGCTATGATAAGGACCAGCAGTGTGGGGGTAAGTGCATCAGCCAACGTGTTTTCAGGTGTGTGTCGAAGCACATTGGTGGACGAACGTCGGCATGCGCTCGCAAATGTATGTTTGTGTGGCTGCACGCGAATGTGCAAGCATGTGTTTGTATGTGTCGGCGTGCAAGCATGTATATATTCTTGTGCAAACAACATGTGTGTTCCTGCATCCCTGCTCATTCATGCAGACCTCAGGAGATAATGGAATCTCTCTGCTGCTCACAAGACTCTCGGTCATGGAAATGAGTGCTGAAAGAAGCGAGGAAGAGGAGGAGAGGAGCACAGGGCCAAGCTGGGCCCTTCACACCCTGCCGCTCTGCTGCTCCTGAGCTGAGGCCATTCTCCACGCTCTGTGCTCTGCGCATCCCAAAGATCTGGCCTGCCAGCACCACCTGCGCTTCAGCCACACCTTCACATGAATATACACTGCTGTTCAAAAGCTTGGAATCAATACTTTCAGTAGTGTGAAGCCAAATTGGTTGGGGATTAAATTGTCATTGAATAAAACAGTACAATAAAACTAATAGGTAATCCAGCTCTGTTTACTTCACAGGTTTCAAATGAGTTGGAAGCACAAATATTGTCCGAAACATGCAGTGAGTGGAACTGTAGGTGATTTTAAACTGGAAAATGTAAAACTCGTGTCCACAAATAGTTCTTAAGAATCCATTCATTGACACGTGGGTTACCTTTGCATCCACCTTTCAACACTATAACAACCACCTGAGATTAATGTTCAAATTGGACATTTTTTACCTTGTCGGTTGATATTCTTGGTGTTGTCATAATTATAATCTACTAATACGTCAGTCAATAGTCTTTGGTTTTTGAAATGTAGTGAATCTCTCCTACTTCTAAATGCCTTCTGATGTGTGGGTATTTGACCATGTCCCAACAGCAGGATTATCTCACAATTATTTTAACAAAAAACATTATAGCATGGTTTTACTCCCCATCCCAGCTGGTCTTCACCTCCCGTGGGGCAGCCATGGCCTAATGGTTAGGGAATCAACCTTGTGACTGGAAGGTTGCCAGTTCGATTCCCTGAACTGGCAGTACCGAATCAAAGCACTTGAGCAAGGCACATAACTTCCCGGATGCTCCCCACTCCAGACATGAGTGCTCACTGCCCCCTAGTGTGTGTGTTTCACTGTGTGGGTGGGCAAAATGCAGAGGATATATATGCATGTTTATATTTACGTTGTTTGCTATATGCACAGGATCAAATAAATACAGGCTAACATCTGGTACAAAGTTGCCCTCTTACCACTACTCCTGCTCATGTGTCCTTTTATGATTGATTGTTGACTAGTGTCCTGGTCCATATTTGCTTCAGAACACATTTTCATGATGTAGTCAAAATGCAAAGTCATGCCCACATTTTTGGGGGATCAAATATTGTATTTGAGTCTTTAAAAACACTCAATACTTGTTTTTTCTGTAACAATAAATAAAAGGCCTTATTAGAGTTTAGAGTTGCAGTACCAAGTGAATTATTTCAATACAGAGTATTAAAAGGTTTCAGGGTATTTGGTGTGGCCTTCAGCATGCGTGTTTCAAAATAGATACTGCTACTTGGCCTCACCTCACACTTAGTTCTGGTTTAAGCCAAACTCTCTTTTAGTTTTTTGTTCATTACGCTAAAATGCGAAATACCATGATACCAGCCTCAGTCTCGTTTGTAATATATAAATTAACACTGTAAGAATTAAGTTTGTACATAAAATAACACAAATTATTAAAATGACCAGTGATTCCAAACTTTTGAATGGTACTCAACATACAGAGGCAGGCAGGCCGGCCGGCCGGCCAGTGATTTTCAGGCCAGTGCTGCTGGCCAGGGTGGGTTACGGCTGCCCTCTGAGACAGCACCACCAAGCCAATTTGAGCTCTCTCCAGGTAGCATCCAGAGCCAGCCGTGGGCAGCTCATTACCCAGCGTCCCCAAAGAGTGGCGCTCTTTCGTGTGCTCAGTGGCCAATTAGAGCAGTGCGGCGCACTAGCATGGCACCCTCTTCATTCCTTCACCACACACACCCATTATAGCCATGGCCAGTAATATGACTGGCCCGCTAATAAGAGCACTGAGCCTCAGCGTAGATTCAGTCACTCTGACACTCTCCAACACCTGCCTTCTGCCCAGTGGAACACTGTGATGACTGTTATAGACATATTGAGCTAGTAATGAGGAATCGTGTGCCACTTTTTCCCCTGATATGACTATTATGGGTGAATTTTGGCTCAAAATAAGCAGGTTCAGGGGAGACAAACTTGTGGCAAGAGTGACAGCTGATTGCAACGACTTGTAGACAAATTCTATATCTTTTTTAAAACGCTGCCCTCATGTTGTTAACCTTGGTTAACTTCATTTTCCCAGGTTTCACTCTGCTGCACCTGATAGCCACTGGTGTGTCGTGTTTCCTGGGCGCAGGCCTGCTGTCATTCCTGGTGTATGTGTACTGCCAGCGCTTCCACAAACCCTCGCAGGAATCCGTCATCCACCCTACCACTCCTAATCACCTCAACTACAAGGGCAACACCACGCCAAAGAATGAGAAGTACACACCCATGGAGTTCAAGGTGGGCACGTAACCTCTGCTGCTTTATCTTCTGTGGTTCATTGTCAATGCCACAGAACGTCTGTCTCCTCAGTGTGAAGCAAATATTCTGCTGTGTACGTTAGAGAGTCTTAGTGTGTAGAGAGAACACTGGGGCGATTTATAGAGGGCAGAAAAAGGAATTACGCTGCTGCTGCTGCAGAGGTACATTGATTGTTCTTGGATTTGTTTTTATGTAAGCTTTGAGACATTTTTGGTGGGAAATTTATCCCACCAAATTTATTTATTCTTTTTGCAGAACAGGCTCACCCTCATGTTGGAGCTCAGAGTATGGCTCAGTGTTCTGATGGAATAAGATTATTATTATTATTATTATTTTATACTAATGTCTATGTTTTGTGCTGACCCTGGTTGTTGTTACAGGGTTCAACAATATTGTACAGTATTGTACAATACAGTTTGCCACAATCTGGAGTCACCATATAAAGTACCTTCAATAAAATCTCACCTTCTTATATAAATTTCAAAGCTTTATTTACGGTTTAATCAAACTGTAGTGACTTACTTCAATACCTCTATACACCTTCTGATTACATCAATATGGTTTCTCTCCCCACCCTCAACCAGTCTTCATCTCTCTTGTTTGCTGTCTGCACATGCTCAAGTAAATATAACCACTAATACAAAGTCCAAGTCTTCCACTCCTACTGTGCCCCCTGTACCACCAGGATTCTTCATATTGCCCCTACGCCAGTGTGGGTGCCAGTGGTGTTGCTAGGGTCCTCCATGGTAGGCTGTGTACTAATGTCCAGATTGCCCGGCCCTGTATTTGTTTGGGAACTTTTTTGTCTTTTAATAAACCAAACTCCTGCTCACATTTTCCTCTTACATAATATCAAAATATCTTGACCCTGGCTTTTGATATGAAGCTCCAGAATGACCACTGCTTGATGAGAGACGTTTTGTTTTTAGCAGTTATCCACCCAAATAAATGTTTCTTGACAATTTTGTACCTTCAGCTTTTCTTTATTTGAAATATGTACACAACACATTGCTGTTTCTCCCACTGACAGTCCTGCAAACGAGGCACCCAATTACTCAACCACAGTTTCACAGGCTCTATTTTGCCGTTTGTAAAGGCATCCATACATACAAATCACAGAAATAAAGGTGCCTATTGAATTTCCATCTAAGAGCACGCCTTCAGATCCACCTTTGTGTGACTGATGGAGACTGAACTTGGTCAGGAACTTAGGGAACTGCATCAGACTTCCATTAATATGTTTTTTTGGTGGACTTGGACTCGTCATTTGTTACGTGTAAGCCCAGATATGTGTGATTGTGGGCAGATGAGAGGTGCTTTCTGCTCTCCCTGTGGCTACTTGTTTAGCTGCTTCTCCCAGCCCCATGCAGCTCCTGGCACACACTCAGTCTTTATTAATGGGCTCCATTAGACTGTTTAAGCAGCAGCCGGCCAGTGCACTCCCACAGCTGGTTGTGACTGATTGTTGAGCCCATCCAATTAGTTGGGCTCGGCTCACTCTCCTCCACCTCGTGTCCTTGCACTGACACCTGTGTGCGCCCGCAGCCGCCACTTCCATCGATCTGCTCCATGCCCGCTGCTCACTCTAAGCTCATTACAAGGTCTTGAGGCTCGGACGCCAGTAACTAAGGTGATGTGAGTTGGCGTAAGTAATGGGGGAGTGGCAGCTGTTCCAGCCGTCTCCAACAGACTCTTCTAGACTTGTCCATCTGCAGACTGCAGAAGAAGAGGTGGCAGTTACTGATAGGTGTGATGAGAAGCATCCGGTGAGAGACATGTTTTAATTAGAATGAAGAATCTGATGGCACTGAGTGGTGAAGACAAACCCCAGCTGCTCATCACAAGAGGTCCAAGATACAGTTCCTGTCTAGAGATGTCCACGTATAATCAAGTACTCAATTAAACCTTTGAGTCACAAGAATCCAAATACTATAATCATCCTATCGGTCTGTTGAACATCAAAACCCTGTGTACTTTTACAAAATGGTAAATGAAGAGGAAAAATATTCTCAAACAAGTCCTTTCAATTGGTCAAGTCATCTCAATGGACAGCTGATTTTTCAAATACAGGAGCGTACACCATTCAGCCATAACATTATGACCACCTGCTTGTTTCTACACTCCATTTTGTCAGCTTCTCTTACCACATATGAGCACTGTAGTCCATCTGTTTCTCTGCATTTTTTGTTAGCCTCTTTTCACCATGTTCATCAATGGTCATGACCCCACTGGACCATCACAGAGTAGGTATTGTTTGGGTGGTATCAGTGCCAACAGTGTCCTGTGGGCAGCGTCTTCTGAGCCCTGTTGAAGAACTAGATGATGACCAAAACAAACTTCGCAGAAACAGAGGAGCTTCTGTCTTTTTGACTTTACATACACAATGTGGACCAGCTAGTTAGGGGTGCCTAATAAAGTGGACAGTCAGCAGAACCCTAACCCGGTGTTTAAACACTCCAGAAGCACTGCTTTGTGGTCCTGTGGGGTCCTGACCATTGAAGAAGAGGGTGAAAGGATGCGAACAAAGTATGCAAAGTGTGACCATGAGTGTAGAAATGTATGCTGGTAAAGGAGGAACTCTTGGTGGAGTAAGAGTTTCTTGATCAGCTACACATCCTTTGAAAACCACAGTGACGAGTCATCTTCTAACACTGGGTGGATGGAAAGAAACACATGGATTTGTTCAGATCTAAAGCTTGGTTGGGGCTTGATTTTCTTATCTCAAGGATGAAAGGTTTACAAGCTATTTATCTGATGGCAGCAGATTTGATAGACTATCACATCTTTCTCTGATTTTAGTCCCATTGTTCATTTTTAGAAGCATTTCCATGTGCAGGTGGGTCTAATACACTATATGGACGAAAGTATTGGGGTATAAAAGAGAGGGAATAACTGTTTCCACAGACATTTACATGTGGTATATTTAACCAGTGCATAAATATTTTCATAATTCTGAAGATCAGCCATTTTTCTCACAAATAAGCAAATGTAACTAACTCTCCACAAATACACTTTCCAGAATGTGATCGATACTCCTGTCACATTGATAATTGTAATAATAATAAGCCAGCATTCTCCTAGCTGTCACCCCTGATGCGGGGATAAGACTGTTTGTACACATGCATATGATGGGGTGCTGCTTATAAGCACAGCAGCAAGGTCTTAGAGTCTCACAAAAGCTGCTGTTTATTATATTTTGCATTATGCCATTGTTGCTCAGAGACTCTCATCCAGCCTGAGTCATTACAATCACGACTGAGTGTTGCATATTTTTCACCAATTACTGAGCTGCCGCTGCTCTGGAGCTGTTGAGATAAATTACATTTCTCAAGAGCGCCAGCGAGCGTTCACATGCAACTTCCATCCATGACCTGCAAGTCTATTGCTTTTGAATTATTCAGCTGCTCTGCTGCGAGTGTCATTCCAAGGCGCTATCGATATTTATAGAGCTGGCTGGATAAGGCACACTGAGCTCACACTCGTGACCCTGAACTGTCTTCTGCTCAAAGGCATGAGATGGCCCTCCATAGAAAGACCTTACCATCTGTTGCACACAGCAGCCCAGAGGCTGACTGGTGGCTCTTTCTCTAGCTGTGTGCTCTTAAATGACCTTTGTTGTTGTTTTTTTTTCTTGTCCACTCCAGACGCTGAACAAGAACAACCTTTTGCCAGATGAAAGAACCAACTACTTCCCTTCACCGCTCCAGCAGACCAATGTGTACACCACTACCTACTACCCCACAACCCTGGGTAAATACGACTACCGGCCTGACTCCTCACCCTCGCCCTGCAGAAACTACAACCATAGCTGAGACTTTTACCTGCAGCTCTAAAGCCATGGTGGTGGAGGGGAACTGACACTATGAAGCACCCTCCTTCTCTAAACTCTTAATCCATGAGCATCCCCCATGCTCCCTCAGCACCTGACAAGTGGAGGTGCTCTTCTGGAACATTCCGGCTGACTCCTTGCACTCGGAGGACACGAGCATGTCATGTAAATCATGGTTAATAGTCTCTGATGGAAAAAAGGACCAAGTACACGGACCAAGTCCAGCATTACATATGGCACTCATTTCCAAGGAATGCCTAAGATTGTGTAGCTACACTGATGTCACCTATTTAAATCGCCATCTATCTCTGTGGAACTCTTAATAGGGAAGAGTTTGTGGCAGAATTGCTGAATTGACACTGTAGGCCTCTCTTTAGGACATCACACTCAACAGTCCAGCATTCAACAGCAGCAGTTACCCTACACTTGGAAACAATTGTGTCCATACTACTGCACCAAGGGAATGGATAAAAAGAAACATGGTTAAAGAAAGGGATCGATACTGAAGCTATTAGGTTGGCCTTTATTGGGCAAGCTTGTGTTATCACCAGATGCAAATGTAACAAGACACCAAGAGGTTCTTCTTATAAGCTGTGGATATAGAGCTCTCAGAAGTCCAGCTACAGCTAGAGGAGTAGTGCACTGTCACTGAGATATGCAGAACCTGATACCACACTATATGGACAACAATTGAACCTAATTGGTCAAGTAAATGGTAAGTTTGCCACCAAGCTACCATACGAAGCAGAGGAATGCAGTCGATATGTGACCCTATGGAGTTCGGAAGAGGAGCAATAGGAAAGCCAGTGATGCCTACTTGCTTTAGAGTCCACTTTGACCCTCCACTATAACTGTTATAAGCTCTCGGATGGAGTACATTTGGAGTACATCTACACACATTCTGCTGAATACTGTATGCCTTGGTGGTCATGTCAAATATGACAAGCTTGGACCAAGGGGGACTATATTTTAATATGAAACAGTGTAGAAAATACTGATAGCTTGGCACTTTTTGGCGTTTTTTTTGTTTGTTTGTTTGTTTCGTTTTGGGTTTTTTTTTTTTTTTGGTTTTTTTTTTAAGATTATTTTAAAGAGGGACTTATGGGACAGTTGTTTTGAAATGAGGTAGGATAGATGGACGTTAGGGTTTATTTAAAGTAAGAATTCCAACAGTGTGGTGGGGATTGGCGTACTGGTCATGGTCATTTTTCTTAAATATAGACATATTTTCTACTGTTTAGAGGAGATATATGATTAATCACCATTATTTTCAGTATGGGGTTATACATCATTACTAGTTCTATCAAATATTCATGAATTGTATTTCAGGCTCTTATGGCAGTAAATCAAAAGAAAATCCCTGTTTTAATCAGAAATAACCAAGCTGTTTTCACAGTAATTTGATTGTGTGTGTGTGTGTGTGTGTGTGTGTGTGTGTGTGTGTGTGTGTGTGTGTGTGTGTGTGTGCGCGTGTGTGTGCGCGTGTGTGTGCGCGTGTGTGAGAGAGAGATTACAGGCTCATATTTTTTACATTGTAAAAATAACCAATGGGATCATAAACAATGAATTTTTCTTTTTTTATATTTATCCCATCAACATTGTATTGAGTGCTCATGCCCTGTTCTGTACTCAACTATTCCTCACACGATCGTTACAGAGCGGGAAAGGATGTGGCAATTCTCACTGGGAAGTGGTATTATTTATAGTCAGCTTGGTTTGTAAAGGGCATTGAAGAACTAAGGTATTTTTATTATGCTTGTCAAATGAATGCTGTCAGTGGTGCTTTTTAGTTAAGCTAAGCACGAGTGTTTGATTTGTACACAGGTAATGCCCCACTATGACACATAAAGGTTAGTGTAATGTACATGCATAGTGTAAAGCTAACACTGTTTGTTTTTTTTAAAGCCTTATAGTTGTAAAATAATGTGCAGCAGCTGTGTATATACCAACTCTAGGGACAGTGTGGGGATGGGGCTTGTCATTAGGTCTAGTTCTCATTGCTCTGTAGCAGCAGAGGATCCAAACCTCCTCAGTAATGTGCATTAAAGATGGTCAGCTGATCTCAGAAAGAGCCAATCTAAGCTTTGCCCCGTATGGTACAATTGGAATATTTTTTCATCGTAAACACATTACATATTAAGCTACATTATGTGTCCTAAAGTTTGTAGAAATATATTCACTGATGGATGTTCACAGTTGATTTGCTCCCCCTTTACTGCAGTCTTCTCCCCTGGGACGACTTCACACAAGATGATGGAACATTGCTAGGAATATTTGATATGCCACAACAGCATTAGTGAGGTCAGGTGCCAATGTTGGCTGATTAGATCTGGATCACAGACGACACTCCAGCTCATGCCTCTTGCTGATGCTTGGCATCAGACATGATGTGTGCCTGCTCCAGAGCTTCCATTCTATTGACAGTGCTTTTCTCTGTAGAATTGATTTTACTGTTGTCTGGGCAATCGTGCAAACTCTGTCAGCAAGAAATGCAATTTAAAGGGCCCCTATCTTGGAAAACTTAATCATTGCTTCATTGAAAATCCAAGTATATATATATTAAATATTGTGCTTCAAAATCTTTCTCTTGCGAAGTCCAGGTAGTCTCTGATGCCAAAAAGTACTAATTCATTTACACATTTTGCCTATTCAGCCTACCACAGTTTAGCTCCACCCACTCATACTAAAGTTCTCTTGAATGTTTCAGCTCTGAGTGCTTGTTGAACAAGGCATAATTAGGGTTGGGCAGTATATCACAAATATTTATATATTCAAAACCATTTTATACGAGATATTAACAAGACCATATTTGTAATATTGCATTTGCATTTGATTCCAGAAGAATAATGATAGTGGGTTGTTTCTGGAGGGATGACTCAACAAAGTGAAGTCTCGTTCAAATTTTCAGTTTATTATTAAAACTATATAATACTTACACAGTTAGATCATCATTTAAATATATAGAATACTGTTTTTGTTGTATATGGCCAATTCTCTTTAGAGATAAGACTTTGTCATGTGGCTCAGCCCTAGACACAATACAAAACAGCCAATCAGAACAGAGCGCACTTATTTTTATCAGTCTTAAAGGCACAGTAACAGAAAAAGCCTGTTTAATTATAAAGGTTTAAGAGCGATTTGAGAAAGAGCCTGTAAATAAAAGTAAACTATTGCTTTTGGAAATTTGCAAGTAGACATGCAGGAATATTTTTGTAAAATACAGGAACAATTAAGGATAAGGGCCCTTTAAAGCAGCTGGAGATATGGCAACCACTCTAAATAGTGGAGAGTAAAATGTTCTTGTAATGGTGTTATTAAGCTGCATTGTTACATTGTTACACTGTAATTAACGAAAGTGACTTCAGCATTTTCCAGAGCAGTGTTAACTGGAAACTTAATTATCAAACAAATAACTGCTAATTAACTGACTGGTTATTACTGCGTTAAATACTATTGGAAAACAATAATATTGGCACTTAATATGCATCACATGTAATGGACATACTTAATATAGTGCACAGTCCCTGTCCCTGGTTGTGGATTTAGAACAAAAAGCCAATAATCTACTTAAGGAAGCAGTAATTATGGTAAATTAAGCAACGAATAATATTAAGAGTATAACATATTCCTGCCTACTGATACCACACTGTAGTACTTAAGTATGGTGAAAAGATGTCTCCCCATGTCAAGTGAAATGCTGGTCAGCACAAGCATCTTGTTAGATGCATCAGTGCTGCGGACCCGACGCTTTCCTCTGAGCATGTTGGCTGCCCAGGAATGATGCAATGGCAGCAGTTCAAAATGTGCTTGTCTTCACCTCATAGTGTGATATGTATGATATGGGTGAGAGTCTTAATGGGGTTGGGTATTTGGCACTTCCAAATTGACGGGTGATGGGGTATGGACTTTTTTTTTTTGACTTAATAAATTGCAACTATTGATGCCTAATAAAGGACACCTTAAATGTTTTGCAAAAGATTCTGATTAGAACATTATAGTGTAGTAATAACAAACCAGTTATTTACCTACCTTTTGAATTCAGATATCTTAATAAAAACCCTACAAAGGCATATTCTCAAATTTCTCCGTATACTGAAGTGTTAAAAAAAAAATTGACACCATATTTGGATACTTTTGGACATGTAGTGAATAGCAACGAAATTCACATGCAATTATCCACAGATTTTGATGGCATCGTATTACCAAGTGCCTACTGCAATTACCCCAAAAAAATGCCCAATCTCCTAAACCCTGTAAAAGTCAACTGCTGTGTTATTTTGCAGATGCATAACAAGGCCTGGAGTCCTCTGTGATTTCAATTTAACACCTCCACTGTGAGGCTCAGCAGCATATCTCATTTGCAGAGGCATGGTATTTACCTTCCTGTTTAACAAGACAAAATTAGCGGCCTCGATATTTCAGCTTGGAGTATGACAACCATTTCTGTTCATTCTAAATATGAAAGAACACAGCCCGCTTATCCCGTGCTCCCCGGAGCGAAGAAAATCCCTCTTGTCTATCCAGTGTGCCAGATCAGTTTAAACATGTTTGCTGAGTATGGCCATTTCTTATTATTTCCACCCTGCCCAAAGGAGCTCCGCTGCTGGTCAGGGAATGAGCCCAGGTGACGAAATGAGGCGCTCCATCCCCGCAAGGCTTGGTGCCCTTCTATGCAACTGACCTGGTGGTACTGTTAGATATGTGATGTAGACTGTAATCACTGCCTTTTAGACACTGTGAATTTTTTGGTACTCTATATTTTTGTATATTGTACATTGTAAAAGATAATAAACCATGATGCCAACTCAGACTAACCTTAGCTGGCTCGTCCTTTCCGCCTCATTCTTGCCACCATATTTATCTACTTTTTGAATGCTGTCTTGCTGGCTTTAACCTGCAATCTCTATCACAATCTGAGTCTTTGTCATGTTTCTGTATCCACTTTCAGCCTGGCTATCACACAGCCCCATTTGTTTGTGCTGGAATTTGCTGGCTTGGCTATACTGATTTAAAGGATATCAGACTCCTGTGCTGACAAGACATACAGATCTGCCATACTCCTCCCCAGTGACAGAGGAGCCGTACGAAAGAACAAATGGATGTTAGGCTTTGCATTCAACTGTGTGCCTTGTTCCATCTGCTGTTAGTTGGCATCATTCTTAAAACTTCCAACTTCCTCACAGCATGTTCATTCCACAACGTCTGCATGCAGACATTAAAGTAGGCAAGATTTATTTACACTGAGGATAATCTCAGTACCCCAAATCTTGTACGAATGTGTGCAATTGAAATTCTGTGCAAGCTCGTGCCAGTATCAGACAATGTTTGTTGTAGCAGAGAAAGTAGAGTAAAGGAGTTTTGATCAAGCCTAGGTGTTACAGCAATGTTGGTAGGAAATGTAAGTTCACACCTGCTCCTAAAAGATTTACACTATTTACACCTTAATGCAGTCAGTCAGTCAAGACAGTCAGCTTTAGTTCTAACTTTGGCAGTCCACAGGACTTGTTCCAAATGCATCCGTCTTTTTCAGATGTTCCTTGGGAAATGTTTGACCCTGAATTTTGTGAGAATGCAGGAAAGGTTGTCTTCTGATGACTCTAACATTAAGGTTATTTTTGTGCATGTGTTGCTGCACAATAGAACCTTTGTCATGTAATTGTCTGGTTACCTTGCGTTCCGTGCCCGTTTGTGTTTTCCTGTGTAGTTTTGTTTTCTCATGTGCTTCCTGGCACATGGCTTTGTTGTGTTAATCGTCTCCTCCGCCTTTGCCCTGCCATGTCATTAGTCACCTGTGCCTCCTTTGTAGTCCTGCCCTCTCGTTATCAGCTCCAGGTGTGCCCAGTCTGTCTCTGTGTGTATATATAGGCCCATTGTTTCTGTCTCCCTTTGTCTGTCATTGTATGCATTTCATGTGTTTACGTTTAAACCCCTCTGTTGTTTCCTAGTCTGTTTTGGCTTAATTAAGTTTCACATCCTCATCTTCTATGTTCATGTCCATATTTCATTTATGCTTGCTTTGGTGCTTTGCTTTGTGTTTTGTCCATATACATACACCTTGCCCTTGCTTTTACATCTGCCTCTGCTTCTCGCTCCCTTGCTCCTTGACATGAACCACCATATTCAGTCTGCTGAATCTTCTTTGCAGACCACGAGGATTTCTCCCAAAGTGTTCCTGGTCTTCCAGATCTAAATTTGACCTCCAACTGTAACGAAATTTGTGTGTGTTCATAAAGCATCATCCTTATTATTATTATTATTATTTTTATTCATTAAAAAAAAAAAAAAAAATTAAAAAAATTAAAAATGATGGTCACTGCACAATTGTTGTACTTCCTATATTGTGTGCTAGTCCTCCACCCTGTTCTTCAATGCTCAGTTCTCCACGGGACCACCACATAACAGGTATTATGTGGGTGGTGTCACTGCAGTGACACTGACACTGTGGTGGTGTATTAGTTGTGTAGTGTTGTGCTGGTACAAGTGGATCAGACACATCAGTGTTCCTGGAGTGTTTGAATGCCTGTGTCACTGCTGGACTAAGAACAGTCCACCAAGCAGAAACATTCAGCCAACAGCATCCTGTGAGCAGCGTCCTGTGAAGGTCATGTGCACTCCTGTGGGACTATAGCATGACCAACACAAACAGTGCAGAAACCGATCAGCTTCTGTCTCTGACTTTATATCTACAAGGTGAACCAATCTAAGTCTAAACTCCAAGTCTAATAGAATGGACGATGAGTGGACATAGTGTATAGAAACTCCAGCAGCACTGCTGTGTTTGATCTGCTTCTACCACTGAAACTCATCATGCCAGTGTCAATGCAGTGCTGTGAATGCCCACCGTATAAATATTAGTTGTGTGGTGGTCTTGTGGTGTTTGACAAACGGTGAAAGGGGGCTAACAAAGAATGCAAAGAAACAGATAGACTACAGTCAGGAATTACATCATTTCAAAAATTGCTCTTATATGATAAATTGAGCTGATAAAATGGAAGCATATAATCTGTAATAAAGAATCATTTGCATGAACTGATACACATCTAGTGCTCAGATGGCACAGATTGATCTCTTCCATCAAGAAAGTACGGATGGGGAGAAAGTCAGAGTGGTGTGAATGCAGGTGGGGATTGATCAGGACTCCTGCAGGGACATGATGAGTCATGAAACCAGTCTAATTGATCTTTTTCAGAGACTGTGACTGTGAGAGCTGAACACGCTGTCATTTGCCCGACTGAGATAGGCCTGATGTGCCAGTTCTGATCAAGGTGGAAGCAGTGCTATTGTTCCAGACTGTGGGGACTTCAGACTGATTTGTAGAGATCAATAGCTTGTCGACTCATTTCAAAGATAAAAAGTCAGTCTTGTGTTTCAGTGTTGTGCTCTGTGCTGAAATATCTTGCCACACTGATGTGTAAATGTGTGAGACAGAAAACCGGTTAATAATGTAGTGGCTGAGCTTTCCGAGTCTGTGTGATGTTACAGATGTAATTGCTGGTTAGTAATTACTGTGTAATGTATTAATTAGTGGTTTAAGGTAACAGATGGGTTAACAGCACAATAAAACTACATAAGGGCATACAAACAAGAGATGCTGCAAACACGTCACATAACACTGAAAATACAACCCGAGTGTTTGTCCTGAATAATGCAAAATAACACAGAACCTAATAGAGATTAAAAATGAATGAGAGCTCTTCTTCATTTCCTCTCAGGAGTCCTGCCTGCTCTCTAAGGAGTCCTACATATTCATCTGTGAATAAATTGTTATCGTGTAAACCAAGAGATTGCTTATTCTGACACACAGGTACAATTCAACAGAAGCTCAACCGGTCTTCCATGACGTCTGTAATGCAGATGCTGGAAAACGACGTTGTGGTGAGGGTAGAGCAAGTTCCCTCAAGGTATGACAAGAGTCTGGACACGGGTATGGCGGGATGGATGGATGAATAGATGGATAGATGTCAACTAAAGCGCTGACAACTGTTTTGCAACCAGTGGTGGGGAAGCTCTTGTAATCTCAGACCAGCAGTGTAGCTGTCTAGGCAGCTGGGACATTGCGTCAGGAAATCTTACTTTCTGGACGTGTATTTACCACCTCTGCTTAGGAATATTTTGGGAAATGTGTGAAGAAGAAAAATCTGACCATAGTGGATGGTTTATAGACAGCAGTGACAGATGTGTGTCAATCAAGTATGACCAAGTGAAGAGTGAAGTTAGAAGTTTTACGATTCTAATGTAGAAACATATAAAGGGTTAAACTCATGACCATGTGGAGGCTAATTTAACATGGTAGAACTAACTAGACCTCCATATAGGTGGGCTTAACAGAGTACACCAGGAACAAACCTGAACATGGGGCATAGTTGGCATATGCAGCAATGAACATCTATCTCCCGTCCCAATACATAAGGAAAGATGTGCTGAGCTGAGTGATTAAAGCACTTGCCACAAGAACGAGCATCC
This sequence comes from Acestrorhynchus altus, assembly GCA_034509495.1. Classification (NCBI taxonomy): domain Eukaryota; kingdom Metazoa; phylum Chordata; class Actinopteri; order Characiformes; family Acestrorhynchidae; genus Acestrorhynchus; species Acestrorhynchus altus. The sequence continues at coordinate 11,331,781 of CM067509.1, read as the reverse complement.
AAAATGCTTCTGCTTAAAATGAAGTGCGAGAGCCACACTTTGCAGGCAGCTGCATGCTGTTTTCTCAGCTTCATATTAGATTCAGAATAGCTGACAGAAATGATACACATATAACAATGTACTAGACTTGCACATCTTATCTGACCATTGTGATGGACGGGTCTCATCATTGTGTGATGAATTATCAGTGAGTAACCCAGTTCAGAAAACTTTCCAACTGAATTAAATCTCAGTTTAAATCCCAAGAGCCTTCCAATGCATTTTACTGCTTTGTCCTCATGTACGTGCTCAACCTGCATGCAGACTCTGACTGATCAGCAAGGGCTGTGTAGGACTGATGACATCATTGACCCAGATATTGGGATATAGAGGAAATTGAGAAGAGAGGGGCTTTTTGGTCTCTTTATTTGCTAACACAAAGCTCGAATTTCAAAATAAAATCCTGAGCAGGCATAATACTGATACATGCATAAATATCAAAAATAAAAAAAGGTTGTTTGTTTACTTTTACTGTTTTGAACAATTATAAATATCATTAATCATTGCAAGTAGCTCATCAAAATTATAGCATTTTCAGCTCATAAACACTTTGGATGATCAGTTTCCAACAGGAAGTGCTATAGAGTCCTTACCATTTAGGTGCAAGTGTATTTTAATCAAAACATGCTCAAATACAACAAATATTTAAATTCTCTTAATATGTACTGAAATGAATGCAAATTTGAGTAGGCTTGGCTCTCCTGAAATAACAACATCTGGCATGCGTGACTGTGATTTGTGATGTTTTGGTGAATAAAGTATGAAAATATTCCACAAAATTAGCCAAGGGTTCTAAAGGTTAATGAGAATGCGAGTCAGTATTACTGTATCAAGAGAGAGAGGATGAAACTGGTAAACAGTCCTGCTGTGATCAAATCAATGCAAACATCTGGAGTAGGGCAGCATCAAAGTGTGCAGCAGGGAAATGGATAGCTGGTTTGGGTAGCGCATAGACAAACTGGAAAAGGTTGTCCCTATACAAGGGAGAGAGAGAGATGGATGAAGGAACAGAAGGGAAGACGGGTTAAAAATAAAGGGGTTAAGAGGGTTTCTGCAAATAGAGAAATTCATACAGCAGATGAACACTGGAGAAACTGATCCAGAGAACAGACAGACAGCAGCACAAACTGAAGCCACAGTATGTGTAGCTTAAGGAATGTGATGGCTCGATACCAGCCATTTTTTTAAAACATCAGATTAATGAATATCGGTTCAAATATCTCTAACCAGTACAAGTGAATTGGTTTCACATATTTTGCCAGTTATGATGTACAGGTTGTGGGCAGAGCTATAAAGTTGCAGAAAGGTGTTTTTGCAGAATTGTTCAAGGATTAAGGTGAAGAAAACCTTCTGTTTATGGTTCAGGAGATATTGGCAAAAACACAAACTGGTGCTCTATAGCGCCACCATTAGGCCAATTGGTGTGACTTTTGTTGTATGGCAAGATCTTGACAAAATATCTCCCTTCCAAGTTTCATGTCTGAATGGCTAATGGTGTCTCCTCCTCAACATTTGTTTGGTCAAAAAATGGGAAAAAGATAAAAGTGAGCAAGAATAACAGGTCCTACGTTGCTAAAAATCCTGTAATACAAGGTTCATGGTAGGTAGGTAGGTTTTCGGCAATGCAACAGAAAGGTTGTTTCATGGTTGGAGAGCTGTACAGAGGAAGCTTTTCCCCTGCATTGTGGATTCTAGGAACTACAGGCCAACATCTTATGACGGTTGTAAAATCAGCAAGAAATCGTAGGAAAAAACCACTGAGATCTTTATACACCAGGAGAAGTATTATGTTCTAATCAGTGTGGATCAGTGATATACTTTGGTCAAATGTTTCAGTTAGAGCTTTTTGAGTTTTTATAGCTCCCCTAATCTTGAAGCAAATCTCATACCACTTTGCAAAGCTTCTTAAAGGTTTTAAACATCATTTAAAGGAATGTCTTCCCACACATTCTTCACTGCTGTCCAGACCCATCTCCAGTGCTTTTCCACATCTTTCTCAATAAAAGATCTCACAAATTCTAAACATCAGTGCACACAAACATTCGTTTTGATTGCTGATGTTTGACTGTGCTACACACTCTACTAATACAGTGTTTGAGAAAGCTCCTGTAATCTTTGATCCCACCTTTAGTCAGCACAACAAGTGCACCAAACTCAGGCTGAAAGCAGCCATCAGTAGAGCTCCCCCACCAGTTCCCTCTGCAGTGGTTCAGTGTGAGTTCAAGCTGTGTGTGTTGAGGCTGCAAGAGCAGTGCCAGGGCACTCTGGCTCAGGTGCTGCACAGCCCGCTCCACTGCAATCACTCAGAAGTGCTCAAAGTGGGTTTTATTGATGAACGTGGGGCCACATCAATCAGACGCTATCTGCTGATGGACTGGCACTGACTGATCACTGCTGCCATCCTTTAGCCAGCGGCCAGCTGGACCCATGCCAGCATGGATCTGGGAGGAGGGGATGGAGCTGCAGGCCTAGCAGATGCAGGAGGAGTGTGGATGGAGATGGAGGATGAGGTGGAGCAAGCTCAGAAGTCAGAAACATGTCAGTAGAGGATGAGGAACCATTCTGGATCCTGGTACAGTATTTGTCCACCCTACAATCTTAAAATACACGTTCGTTTTCTTTTATTTTAAAAGGTATTTTGTTTTGTGAGAGACATTATTAGAGTATTAGAGTGTCAGATCTTACGAGCCACAAATTAAGTGAGTAATGTGTAAGTTAGTTCTGTCTGTTCTGAATAACAGGCCTATATACTCAAATTCACTGTCTTGTGTAATGAAATAAATAAATATGAGAATGAATGAGAAACTACTGATGGTTTAAACAAATAATTCATGTTTATTTGGAGGGACTTAAAAATGGATAACAGATCAAATGATATCAGTGTTGTATACTTATGGATGAAAAAGTTTTAACATCAAAATACTCCTTTAGGTTAATTAACATATCATCATGCAAAAATTCATTTCTCTTTGTCCATTTATTATGAAAATTTGACACAATATGAAAACATGCCAGCTTCAAATCTCAAAAAGTGAAGAACAGTAAAATTGCTTAACTGTGATGATCTGAATAGACAGTAAATTCTGAAATTTGCCTCATATTTATGTGCAAAAGTGAGAAAATCTCATTGTTCTTCAGTTTCATTCATTAATTCAGTCTTTCTTTCATTTATTCAATTCATTTAAACTTGCAAATAAACTGAGGACAAAGCTCATTTTCAGAATAGCTGCCTGAGAGCTAAAAATGATCTTTAGACTCTTTGCTGAGGAACTCTAAGTTGCTGGTGCCCTATAATTTGTTTTCCTGAGCTCAGTAAAAACAACTGGCACTTGCAGCTTAACCCAGTTATTAAAGTGAGTTAGGTCATCAACAGAGGCATGTATAATATCTTTTAGAACAAAGGAGGTGTTGTGCTGTTTTGACTTGTGGATTAGTGCTATTTTGTCTAAAACAGCAATGATGTGACCTGTTTGTTTACTAATAACTGTAGTATTTTTACTAAATAAGAGAAATAAGTAAACTATATACTCCATATCCTTACATAAGCAGCCTTCAAGACCTCAGAAACGATTGAAGTTCAAAGGTACAAAAACAAAACAAAAACAAAACTAACATCTGCATGTGTGGACAGAGATTAATAAAACAAACCTTGTATGATCAATTACTGCTGGAGCGAATGTTAACAACATGGGGAAATCAACTGCAATGTGAAATCTGGAAGTCTGGAAATATTATATGTCTGGACATTATATGTCCAAATATTAATTGACACTCCCTCTAATGAGTTCATTCAGATACATTAATGTGCACTACTTGCTGACACAGATGTGCAAATGCACGCATACAGCATGTCCTAGTACTTGTAGAGAAGTACAGCTAATAGACTAGGACTCTCTGGAGCAGGAACATATGAAGCAACCGGCAGCATGCTTAATGCCAGGCATGGGTTAGAGGGGTATAAAACCCCTATAAAAATGTCAGAATTCAAGAATCATCAGGGGGTGGAGATGGTGGGATGTTGCGTATTCTTTATAAACTTCAACGACTAAATGACCAGCAGATATGTGTTGTGTTTTTTAAAATGTAAACAAATGTCTATTGGACAGATATCAAGCACCTATCAGTTGAGACAAGAGAGGGAACCCATACAGTCTTCTGAGTTTCTCTGGGTTTGAATAGAATTTAGGTATTAAAACAGATATTTTATCTTTTTTAATTTTTTTTATTTCAGACATACACCGGTTAGCCATAACATTAAAACCACCAATATAAAGTGAAGAGAATAGTACTGATACTGTCATGGCGCCTGTCAAGGGGTGGCATATATATGAGCTGACAAGTGAAAAGTGAATTCTTAACGTTGATGTATTGGAAGCTTAGCCACTGTGATAGCTACACATCTAGGTCAGAACAGCTCCAAATGGTGTTCTTGGTAGTGGTCAGTTTCCACCAAAAGTGGTCGAACATCTATTAAACCCATGACAGGGTCATAGGCGCCCAAGTTGTACTGATATAGCTGTGGGGTGTAGGCACCCCTGTCCTGTCTGTTCCCTCAGAAGAGCTGCTGTAAAAAAGTCGATGCTGGTAATGTCTTGTGGAATCCGTGCCTTAATATGTCAGAGCTGTTTTGTAACATAACGGGGACCTTCATAATATAAGGCATAATGTTATGTTAATGTTATGTACATTATTGAGTGCTTCTAAGCTGGCTAAAAGTATGCTGATGAACTCGGTCCCCAGTATGTCTGGCTAGCGTCCAAGCTTTATTTCTTTAAGCATGCATGAATTTTCAGCAGAGATTCAGGGACTTGACCGATGTTACATTTTGTATTTTAAAAGGTTTGTGTTTGTTAACCACTGAATCAAAACATTTACATTCATGGTCAGGAGTTAAAGCACGATCTGAAAAATTATATCATCCTATAATGATCTTTGGAATTCCCAATCTTAGTCCTAGGACACAATATTGTACACGTGTCTTATCCTTCCATAAACACTCGTGAGTCCATTCATTCACTAATTGATCACCAATAATAGCTTGGCTCAGATGTGTAGGGGGAAACCCAAACTGTGTAGAACACAGGGATTCACTTCAGAAATCTCTGGCTTAGAGTGATGCTCCTCTGTTATACACTCATCATCAAATAGTTGCACCCAGAAGGAAGTGTTCTTTGCAATGCTGTTCTGAAGTAAGATTAAGGTTTACAGGAGCAATAAATGATTAAAATTTTAATTAATATGGGCAATCTTTATTGAGCTACACATACAGAAGTAGTGTCTCTCAGTGTGGCACTGGGTATAATGCAACATGCTATCCATCCATCCATCCATCCATCCATCCATCCATTTTCCGTACCGCTTATTCCTGCCAGATGTCCTGAAATGGAATTATAGAGGCTCCTCATGATGTCCTGTGATAATCCATGCCCTGCCACTTGAATATCCTCACTCGGTTCTTGCAGATTTATGGTGGGTTGCAATGCATATCACATGTCTAACAGAATTGCCCTATTGGAGTGCACGTTCAGAATTGCAGGACCTAATTAACGTAATGTTGGGCTGTCACAGTGCCTGTAATGAAGACCAAAAGTGATCGTGTGAAATTGTCTTTGTGACAACAAACCATTAATCATGGCACTGACCATGTTACCTTCACACAAGGATGAGTTGATTGCACCATTCTGAGTGACTCCATTCCACTCTTGACAACACCATGACAACACCGCTGCAGCTGTGCGCTGCAATTGATTGATTCCTTCGGGGTGCAACTGTTTTGGTGATGAAGGTAGACTGTTGCACACATTAAACTCCACTCTGTAAAAAGAAAAACAAGACAGCAACTTATTTTAAGTGTTAAGTTTTGAGATGACTTTGAATTGAATTGAAAATTGGAATGATTTTTTAAAGCCGTATTCATTGCTTATTATTCATGTAGTATTTTAGATTGAAATGACAAGGCAGATTTACAGTGCAGTGAAACGTTGTCCAGGAGCCAAAAGTGGTACTTTTATGGCACCATCATAAAAACTACTTTGACACATTTTTATTGACTGTATGCACTTACACACTGATGGCATTTACTAGTGCCCCCTCACTCTGGTTCAATTGTGGATCTTGACATATTCCCACCTTATTAGTTATGTTGCTTTCCCTCACTCCCAGTCTGACGTTGGTGTTTCCCAAATCGAACACACATTCCGTAAAGTCCCCCCAACAAAAGGCTACGTTTACAGCCGTATAAGACCGCTGATATATATGAGATGGAGGCCAGATGATCAATCATAACACACAACAGTCTGTTTCACAAAGTCGTATAGCCGTGCCCCTGCCATGTACAATCAAATTCATTGTGCATAATCAAAGATCCATTACGGTGGAAGCTTTCGTCCCTGGCCTGTAGCATGATCTGGCTCCCCTTGTGTAATTACTTTCGATCCTGTTGCGTACTTGAGCTCACTTGCAGATGTAGGAGACTGTGTGGGCAATGGAAAACATCTGATCAGTAGTACACTCTAGTACAATTTATGATGCTTATGAACAAAGTCCATACTGGGTTTGATGCTTAGAATCCAGAGGGAGTTGGGAAGAAACATGTGTGCATGTTTACAAGGCAAGCAGATCACACAGTTTCACATCTGAAAGATGGAAATGGCTTTCATTTAAGTCTCTGTTACACTCTTCTGAGGAAAGAAAATAAGAGTTGCTCACAACATAACAGATGCTTGAAAGTGACTGGCATCACACCCTGACAAGTAGTAATTGGGTTTCACAGCTGGAAAGAAAAATGCACTAAAGTGGAGCAGTGGTAAGGCACACTTTATTCACGTGAACTAAAGGTACAGTCAGGACATGCCTTTGCAGATAGCAAGGCACAGCTGAAAGAAGAAGACTGGCTGTGGTATCGTGAACAACATGATCCACTCCAGCCACGATATCTATTGCCTTGCTCTGGGGCAAGATGAGATCAGCTTTCTTTACCATATATGAATACATGCCTTCACACCTACACATTACCTAAGAGGACCATATGGGCCCTGTGTGACATGGCATGCCTTATTTGGAAGCCATCCTCAGGTCAGGGAGCTGATAAAGGGTCATTCGACATGGAGCAGCAAGCTATTTGTGAAGCAGTGTCAATCACATGCTTACATGAAGCAGTGTCTTACACTTCAAGCAACAAACAAAAGCAATAGCAATGTAGAAAACTCCTTTAAAGGCTTCACAGTAGAAGTCTAAGTAGTAGTGGCCAATATGTGTCTGTGTGTACGTGTCCCTACAGCTACGTGGGGCACTGTTCAAACCCATTCTGGTGTCAAGAAGGTCAAGACCTTTGTCATTTTTTTACATATTTAAAAATATGGACATTTGATTTTCATTTTAAATATATTGCGGGATGGCAGTGATGTAACTAAACACATAAAACTGAAGAAATGTCTTTTAGAAATAATTTGTACAAAAATAATTATTAGAGCAATTTTTTTGTGCAGGAAAAGTTAGGACATATTTATTAGTAATTAAAATGTCTGAATCTAGAAACGAAGTCTCCAACAATCCTAAAATATCAACACAGAACCAGGTAGCTCTGACTATAGTGGATGTCAAGGTGCAGAGTCCTCCATCAGAAAGAGACCAAACAAGTTTGATTTTTGAGGGAGGTGTGCACGGAGAAAACCCTTACTGTAAAAAAAGAAAAAAACAAAACCCAGCAACGTCAGGGCATATTAAAGTTTGCCAGAGAACACCTATACAAAGAGCAGGACTTCTGGAACAATGTACTTTGCACAGATTAATCCAAAGTTGAACTATTTGGGGACAGTAGCAGAAAACTGTGTTAAAAAAGTCAACGTTGTCCATGGGGTGTCCTAACTTTTTCACACGACTGCAGACACAACGTGGAACATGCAGAAACATGTACATCTTCACTGAGGAAACAGCAGGTTGTGCTGAAATGAGAGAAAAGAGAAGCACAAGCCCATATTAAACAAATATGATTAACTACTAGATCCACTAACAATATTGGGTTGCCATTAACAGACATAAATTTACTCTAAAAAGCTTATTTTCCAAATACTCATCATCCCTTTGAATTAAACAGGCTGTTTTTGTTACAGGAACCTTTACAGTAACTGATGAATGGAAAGGATACAGCTCTGAAACAGTTCTTATACACAGTGGATCATTTTCAGCTTCAATTCCATATGCTAATAGTATGATTTGAATGGTGCATTGTGTGAATTTACTGCATCAGACGTTTCCGAAATGTGATTCAAAGTCAGTTTTGCATCTTTAAATAAAAGGACAATTTATTGGAGGCTTCACCAACAGGCCCTGTGCATTAATCTGAAAGTAACATCATGAACGATCATAACTATCATTACACTGATACTACTAACATATACTCCTTCCTCCTGGCTTTCATTGAACTTTCAACATCATATCATACTACACATTTGTATGTATGTAGCCTATTTATGTAGCCAGGTTTCACTCATTGTTCTAGAAATAAAAGAGTTGTGCAGATTGTGTTCTTTCTTATAAGATGGATTTTAAGATTCACGTTCCTAATATACAGCCCCTATATTGACATGTGGGATCTCTGTAAGAAATAATTCCATTGTGCCGTATAAAGCCTGAGTAAATCCAGTGTATAATGAATACAGGTGTAGTTGTGAAAGAACTTTTTGAGATGTTCATATGAAAGACCTTAACTTGCATAATGGTTCAAGGTTTTACAAAGGCAATGTGAAGTGGGTCAGATATGACTAAAGGAGAAAACCCAACCTCTTCTCATTACTGGAGGGCTAATCCTGTTATTGGTAAAAGGGGTATGACAGGAAAGAATGGGTGGGAGGCAGCGATTGGGCAGTGATATAGTGTGCTTTTTCCAGGAGCATTCCCATTAATGAAAGGAAGAGGAAGCCAAATTATGTTAAATGACTGCACTGAGCCATGCATTTTGGAACTAAAAGGCACCTCCATTTATACCCCTTGAGCACGAGAAATAAACAGTACCAAAAGAAATCTGCCTTTTACCAAAAATGATTTCAGATGGCTCCATGATATTTGTTTAGTGAGGTATCGATTTCACAAGCCTTTACTGTTTTATTTAATCTACTTAACTACTTGCTCATAAATGCTGAAGTATACCCTGACTGAAAAGAGTACCGATGGTGAGACCATAAAAAAGCAGCTGACAGCACAGAAATGCTAGAGAATTATTCAGCTGGTTGCTAAAAAAAACATAGAGCCCCTCTCCAGTTAGAGGATCTTACATTCATTACACTAAACTAGGTTAAATGGTGTTGACAGTAGCTCCAAATAATGTGCAGAAACTCAAATTGGAGCTATTGTCTTTAGCAAAACGGCTTTAATGCACCGTGTGTGTGTGTGTGTGTGTGTGTGTGTGTGTGTGTGTGTGTGTGTGTGTGTGTGAGACATTTTGAAATGCGTTATTAACATTTATCTGTATCAAACAGTGAAATCACTCTCAATGTGTAAACGAACCAAACAAGGTAAATAAAAAGAAACAAGGACATTGATGCAAAGCAGCTGCAGCAGCTGTTTGAGTACTACTAGCAGTGCCTTGTGGAGAATCTATAGTCTGCTAAACATCAGTCAGTACGTTTAGTCAGTCAGTTCCCAGGCAGGTCCACAAGGTCATTCACTCCTGATAACCTGCTGTGATTAGAACTTAGGGTAACCATATGTTGGCAACCGTGGCCTAGTGTTTAGGGAACCAGGTGTGTGACTGGAAGGTTGCCGGTTTGATTCCCTGAACTGGCAGGACAAGACTAAATGCCACCAGCTGCTCCCCAAGCACTGTGGACAAGGCTGCCCATTGCTCAACTGCCCTCTACTGTGTGTGTGTGTGTGTGTGTGTGTGTGTGTGTGTGTGTGTGTGTGTGTGTGTGTGTGTGTGTGTGTGTAAAATGCAGAAGACAAGCTCCCCTGTGTGCAAAGTGGGTCTATACACCCATTTACATCCTCTTTGAGATCTAAAAATTAGCCTGGGTTTTTTTAGATTGTGTAAAATATGTGGGATTTCACACTGATTTCATACCAGCACTTGCTTCTAGAGTTACTACACATCCTGTGTTTAGACTTAAACAAATCATCCCACCACCACAGGCTTACCTGCATTACAGTCATTAGTGAGAGAGAGAGAGAGAGAGAGAGAGAGAGAGAGAGAGAGAGAGAGAGAGAGAGAGATGGAGGTTGCCCAACAATGGTTAAATGCAACACAAACCAGTTACAGAAAATAAATGTGGAACTAAATGGACCAAATATTTAAATATACAATCAAATCTGTTTCACACCCAGTTTGGACACATCAAAAGGGCTAAACAATGTCCAGTGAAATGGTGTGTATTTTTTTCGCTTGCTGTATTTTACTTGTGTAACTGTTTCATTTTGCATGCTCTGAGTAGCTGCATGGATTAAGGTGTTGGCACTACGGTCGGAGGAATGTGAGTGCCATTCAAGCTTCTTTGTCATCAGAAGCCAGAGCCAGAGAGAGCACCACTGTCCACACTCTCTCCTCATCACTTCCACTATAATGCTGGTCATCTGTTGGCTGACGTATCAGAGCTGGGGATCAGATACTTTCCTCCTACGTAGCACGCTGGCTGCCCAGTGGTGCTGCTCTGGACGTAGTTCTGAAAGAGGTGGCTGACTTTACGGGTATCAAAGATAGAGTTGGGAGCTATTAGGGTTGTTTATTTGTCTATAAAAGTTGTAAATATTTATATATAAATGTTCTTTAATGTACTTTTACTCACATGCACATGTCATGGTCCTGCAATTAAAGCCTGTTTAAAGCCCCCTGGCCACAATGTCTCCAGGCTCCTATTTTTATGAAAATCTTAGCTTAGACTTTTACATGATGGTTATGTGTTTGCAGAACTGCGTTGTGTTACTGAGCTTTAAAAAGCAGCCATTACGCCCCAAGAGAGGCGATGAGAGAGACACATTACAGGTCCCTAGTGTTACAGGTCAGTAGATCACCAATTATATAACAGCTGTTATCTACTAATGCCATGTAGGAAAATGTTACTGTGCTATTATCTATGATCTGTGGCACAGAGTTAGAAATGATTGTGACATTTACTGTTAAAAGTTCATGCATGAATGCCCACTTATGGACCTTAGCCTGTTCTTCATCCCTGGGTCCCGACGGGCACTCTAGAGTAAATCACACCTACAATACAACCATACAGAAACATAGAAGCACCCATATCATTATTTATTTATTAATGCTATTAATGTGTGTGTGTGTGTGTGTGTGTGTGTGTGTGTGTGTGTGTGTTCGGATACTGCACAGCTCCAGGGACCTGGGCTTATGGGTTTAAGCCTGGCTCTGGTCACTGTGTCAGGAGTTTGATTTTGTTCCCTTGCGCTCATGGCTTGTGTCGGTACCCTGCGATGGACTGGGATCCTGTCTAGAAGTATTCATTACTTGTGCACCGTGATTTCCAGCACGACTCTGGCAGGAACAAGCAGATAAGAAGATAAATGAATGTTAATATGCAATGTCAGAAGCAAGAGCAGGAAATTTCATGTCTAAGAGGGTACAGGACGTTCATTATACTGTACACTTATGTAGATACACATATGATGAGGATGATAATAATATGAATTTAATTACATTTCCATAATTCCTTTTCATACAGAAGACCTTCCATAACGCTTTGAATGATGATCCGAGGTCTGTGCTGAAGCATTTGGATCATAATCTGTCCATTTCTAATTTTTTATTCAACTTCTATTGTTAGCATTCAGGAGAGCCTTGAGTGTGGCTCCCTTCAGTAACGGCTCTCCAGCTCCAGCTTGAGACTTAATGTATCTGAGTTCAACCTGAGTAAGCTGTTTGCAGTTATATTACCTTTGTGGTCCTCAAGAGGAGCTAGTGGCAACTCTAAATCATTTATGTTGCGGCGAGCTCGGGCTGAAAAATGCAATGCAAGCCATTTTTTGCCACCCCGTGTAAACAAGAATGACTCAGAAGTTTGAAAGTAACCTGTATTGAACAAAGCAAAAGGCAGTAGGTGCATTAAATTCTGGAGAAAGGTAGGAAAGGAGAGTGGTGTTGAAAACAGCACAGCGTTTCTCGAGGCACAATTCAGAAGGCTTTTAAGCAATTTCCCCATCTTCCTGCCTGATGAAAAATTGAACCTATTTTCCTCAACTTATCAGGAATTTGTGTGTTGACACACTTTGGCAGTGAAAAGAATTTTGTATTGTACATCATGAACCAGATAGTGCAGAAAACTTTCACTGTCGTAGAAAAGCAGTGCTCGCTCACAGCCTGACACTTACAGCTGCATGATGAAGCAGGTGGCTGCAGATGCAGGTGACTAAACACACAAAAATGGGACCGAGTAGTACACAGATGTTGTCTTTGCCAGCTTTCAAGTTGTACTGATGTTTACAGGCAGTCACATGCCAATTTTCTAGGCTTCAAGTCTCAGGATCAGAGTAATCTACAGACACGAATCATGTATCATAACTACAAAACCCTATCAGTCCACAGTAAATCATCTTGGAAAATAGCTATAAACTGCATTAAGTCCCAGCTGCTTTGCCCGTGTGTACATGCTCAACCTGCATGCAGACTCCAGCTGAACAGCAAGAGTGGGCGGGGCTGATGAAGTCACTGATCCAGATATTGGGTTATAAAGGAAAACAGAAAGGGGGGGTGGTTTCTTCTCATTCTTTGTGCACACAGTGTACACATTTCAGAATAAAAGTCCTGAAAATACTGATGCATACCTAAAGAGCAAAATAAAAGACATTCAGGTTGTTCTCCCACTGCACCCACAAAGGACTGGCTCCCGCTGCCTACTGCCTACATCTATTTCTATACTCAGTGCATGTTAGTATAATGCAAACATATACACAAAACATCTGCAGTGCAATGATGTATGTAAAGGTATGTTAATGTGTAAGGTAATTTGTAAATACTCTGTACTACATATAGGTATATTCTTTATCTTCTCCTGTGTCTTTTATGCATCTGTTATAAATATCCTTGTCAATTTAATCATTACTAGTAACTCATCAAAATCCTTGTGCAAATCAGCTCATAATCACTATGGATGAATAGTTTCCAACAGAATTTATGAGATGGAAATTGTTTTTTAGTGCATCTAAGCCAAAACACACACACAACACACAAACATTGTAGGTATGAGTATTTTTAAAAATCAAAACATGGTCAAGTTTCTGTTTAAATATATTTTAAAATATTTCAGAAGCCTAGGATCCCCTGGAAATATCAATCTCTGGCATGTCTGACTGTCTTTATTTTTTGGGTGAATAAAAGTACGTCAAACTATGAAAACATCTCACAAAATTAGTCAAAGGGTCTAAATCTTAACATATTAATGTAAACGTAAAATTGCTTTTTTATGTAGAAGAAAACTTTTACCAAGAATGGTTACAATTCCTAGATATGTTCATTAGTTGGTAACTTGCCAGTGAGAACAATTTGGGAAATACCCAGCATTCATTATAAAGTTCAGTGCTGACACAATGTCTGAAGATGCTGGTCAGACCCACAAATGTACGTTTTTAAGTTCTCCTATTTTAAATATAGGGGCACCTGATTCTGCTTTTTAAAAAAGGTCAGCAAAGATGTCTCAACTTTGGATACAAATAACTATTGTTTGTTTGTTTATTCTGTTGTGAGGCTTGTATTCCATCCTGCTGTAGTCTTAGCTATGCTGGTTCACAGCACATCTCTATAGTCACCCGTACTTGTGTTCCTGTGAGTTCATTCTTGCAGGGTAACTTGACAAGAACATTCTTCCCCAGGACACAAATCCATTATTTATGTTCTTGCTACTGAGAAACAACCACTGTGCCTACTGTCCACCAAATACGTTATACTAGATTTTGGAGCCTTGCTGTGAGGATTTGATTGCATTCAGCAATAAGAATTTTAGAGAGGGCAGAATGTTGGATGATCACAACACCACTTCATCCACAACTGCCCAATGCATCTCCAAAGTTCATAATTCCAGAAAACACAGTTTCAGTGCTCCAGTTCCCATCTAACCCATACCAAATAGTTTTGACAGCACTTCTCTACAGAGAGTAGACAAGCTGTGAGTGTGCATTTGCACATCCATGTCAGCAATGGATGCAACTTAAAGTTACTGAGTAGAAAGGGGTGTTCACAAACTTTTGGACATATGGTGTATTTCTGAAAATCAGCCTTTTTTTTTGGATACTATAAAATCTGCCTTTAACCCATAAAGCTATGCTACATTAATATTTTAATATTTTTAAATAATGTATCATTTTCACTACATATCAATTTTTGTGCTCCAAATTTAGTTTTTCTTTTCTGATAAATATGATTTTTGTACCCCAGAAAAAGAACAGTTCAAGACATTCATGTCCATATGTTTATATCTAAGAAAGGAGAATTAGATAATGTGGGATATTAACACATTTCTTCAGGAAGCAATTCATCTGCTTTGTGTTATTTGTTTAAGAAGTGAGAAGCGTTCAGCATGAAGAATGTCCTGCACATCTATGCAATCATCATCCAATTTAATTTCATAACGTGAAAAGGAAGTAGACCACAAAAATCCAATGACTGCATACTTTTGTGATGGACAGCCTGTTTCGGGGTCTCTTTCTTTGTGGCACTCTGTCAGGTGCAGGTGAATCGAGTGCCAAGGCTGATGCTGAACTCACTTGTCCTACGATAAATTCACAGAGAAAAAATGCTCTTTCACTCCACTGCCGCACTGCAGGAAATGATATATTGGAAAGTTGATAATCTCCTAAATCCAGTCAGTATATCTAATATATTTTGTGGAGATTATGTCATCATGATGCTGATCATTATTTCTTGAAGCAACCAAAAATGATTATCCAATGGATCATTTTCACTTTCTTCTGCATCTATCAATACTGCACAATTGTTAGAGACCACCTTTCATTTATTTAATTTAAAGTCAAAATGAGTGTTAAGTAGTGCAAGTTCATTTTTTGAGAAGATTAGTGAGGAAATTAGATATAAGCTTTGACTCGTCTGTATTGCCAGGTTTGGGATTGAGTTCACGGGCCAATCAAGCATGGTAATATTATGGCCAGCAAACCATTTGGTAGTACTTTTGGCACTGCGGACAGGCGCCAAGTCCTGCTTGAAAAGGAAATCAGAATCTCAATAAAGCTCGTAAGCAGATGGAAATGCTCTAAATCTCCTGGTAGATGCTGGACTTGATGAAACTTAATGGACCACAGTGGTCTATGCATGGTGGCTCTTGATTCACTGACAGTAGTCTTGTGGCACTCCTTGTGAAGTTCTTGAGTCACCTTTTCTGTGGTCATCCCTGTTGCTTATGTACATTCTTCCCATCACTTTTCCCTCTTCCAGTCAACTTTCTATTAATATGCTTTGATACGGCAGTGTGATACTGCCAGCAATGATCGGTTGATGATCAATTTCTAGAACGGAATCAGGTCAGCAAACTTCTCCATGATTGTGGTTGCTCGTGCTGAGCTAGACACAGGATTTATACTGGTATATTGGTGCATCATACTGTAGGTTTATTCATTTATATTCATTCTTACAAGCTTATAATAAACACAACATATTGTGTCGTAAAATTTGGGAACCCCTGTTACTGCCAGTTACATGAGTAGAAGTGAGTAGAACTTATCTCCAAAAAGCCTAATTAATCCCAATTAATGCACTAATTGTGTTTTAGAATAAAAAATGGAAATGCACACCATGCAGGTTTTGGTAACAGATTTGAGCTCCAAGTTTAATTTGAAGTTTCTGCTTAGGGATGTAGCTTGTTCCCAATAACAGTTAGGAAAGGCCAGGCGGTTTCGAAACCTTGTCCCAACAATCAGCAGCCATGGGCTCCTCTAAGCAGCTGCCTAGCACTCTGAACCACAAATGTCACTTAAGAGGATGATGGAGGGCAAGTTGAGATCTGGAAAAATAATAAATCTTTCAGACAGAACTACTCACTGGATTGTTAGAACTGAAAGCCAGAACCCCAGCTTCAGCACAAAAGACCTAGATGGAAGGTTCAGCAGACTGAGTGTTGTGTGTTCTGATCTACTGTGTGGCAACACCTGCACAAATATGACCTTCACGGAAGAGTAGTCAGAAGAAATCCTTCAAAAAAGATCTGAGAGACTGAGAGAGCTGCTACAAAAAGTGCTTTTTCACACTGTGATACTTGCCAAAGGGGTTGTATTGAACAGTTGTAAAAGTTGGAGATAAAAATGAATGTCACATAAAACATTAAAGAAGTACATCTTTACCTTTATGCCTTTTGTAAATCAGGTTCTATTTGACCAATTCAATTTAACAGATATTAGGCCGGGATGCACAAACCTTTACGTACCACTTTATAGTGAAAACACTGGAGATGTTGTTCCTGGTGAACATTGTTTGCAGTGGTACGAGAATGAGTAGAAGGTCTAAGAGGTTAATTTGTCTACGTGGTGCTGGCCAGAACCAAGACACATCACCACAGGAGCTTGATTTGAACAAAACATGGCTGTTTAAGTGAAACAACAGAGCAAGCATTTGTGATGGACTCTTCGCTGCTCTGTTACTTCCCTCTCCTGCTCTGACAAGGACCCGAAGATCTGTTCCTTAGAGTAAATCAAACATAGCTCTGTATTCAGTCAAGGCAAAACTGACATGGAGGAGCAACCTGTTCACCCTTGACTGAGGTATACGTCTTTAATGTTATATGCTCTCTGGACGGCCTCACAGTGGAACGAAGCCGCGAAGAAGGATTTATGAGACTGCTGTAAATTTTTCTTGATCCAGCTGAGTGCTGTGAACAACGTCAATGACAAACGGCCAGTCACCTGCTTGGATAAGCTGCTAGTCAGCCCCAGCATTGACCTGTTTCTCCGTATCTCTCTCGCTCTCTCTTTGGTCAAATCAACAACAGATGCTGAGAATGAAGGTTCGTTCTTTCCTGACCATGGGCTGTGCTTTGTGCTCTGGCTGCA
This sequence comes from Acestrorhynchus altus, assembly GCA_034509495.1. NCBI lineage: Eukaryota > Metazoa > Chordata > Actinopteri > Characiformes > Acestrorhynchidae > Acestrorhynchus > Acestrorhynchus altus. Next base: position 11,314,747 of record CM067509.1, on the reverse strand, counting down.
AGTTCATCATCTGTGTCTCCATATGCTCTACAAGGCAGGAAAACCTGGAAGTATCGAATTAACACAGCGTGAAGTCCATTTAAGTGTCCCACTCACTGTGCTCCATTTGCCCACTCGTACACAACCACCTCTGTGGAGCAGCAGCACAGCACAGGTAGGACAATCCTGGCAGCTCGGCACTGAGGGTTTGACGTCATCACGTCTGAAGCACAGGGTCTGCAGCAGCTGGCATGACAGCAGTCCATCACAGCTTGGCCATCAGTTGCCATAGGGACAGCTTAATGGTGCCGCTGACTTTCGGACAGCCTCCCCAGCTCCGGGCAGTTTCATTCGCCACTGCACCACTTTTTATGGCTGAACACAGATCAAAGCTGCAGCTCCTGACCCGGCACCCCACACCGCCCATACCACAAACCCATCACCACTAGCCCTGCAAGACCCTTACATGCATACATATTCACTGCCATTCACAAAAGACACAGTAAGGGGCAGAGAAGCTCTAAGGTGGTATCAAAGGGAATGTTCCGCTTTGGTCTCTTCACACAAAAGCAGGAGTTCACCTTTGATGAGTGGGAGAGGTGCCCACTCAGAGGCTAAGGCAGTCCCAAAGCTTCCTTGGACTCAGAAACTTTGAGGTTTAAATAGACAGTGTAGGTACTCTGTTAAAACCAGAAACACAGATTCAGCAAAAAAGTGTCTTTTTAATTACAATTTAATGTAAAGCAGTTCAATTCAATGGTGTTAAAGTGGTAAATTGGCATTTCCTGTTTCTAGGCCAACAAGGTCTTATAAAATGTAACCAGCCAAGGCTTATTTTGTACATATATAACAATTTGCAATGACTTTCTGTTCACCGGTGGTTTTGCAAAATACACACAATGTATGTACTATGTACACAAAGAACAAAAATGAGAACACAGCATCACCATAGCAAACTGCTTTTCTTCATTATGGAGCTTTAAAAAGTAATTTATGGATGGAAACTCATGTGGAATAAGTGTCATTCTACTATGGTTAGGGTTGGGATAAGGTTAAGTTGATTGTTAAGGTTAGGGTAAGTTTAGGTTAAGTTGAGGTTACAGTTAAGGTAAGGGTTAGGTTTAGGTAATGAAATAACACTAAATGCTTTGTAATATTGTCTTTTGATTTCTGCATGTCTGGAGCTGTCATCAACCAGTGCAAAAAGTTCCCATATTTTAACCACTTGAATAATGCCTAATTCACCTCCTTTTCTTAGCCAATCAATTCGAGTAAATTGGAAAGTCCTTGGAATTTTCTCCAATTGATTGGCCCATACAAAGCTGATATTTGAAAAATCAGAAGTCATGCATATGGACAAGGATCGAACAATTTTTAATACACACTGTATTGAATGAAATGCTGAAATGCTTTCTGAAATGCTGTTTTTGTCACATATAGAGAAATACTTCTTGACACCAGGCAGCATGGACTCCGTCTACATTCAGGAAAAGGAATTTGTGCTTTGATATGCCGCTAAAGGACACGCTTATCACATCAAATCAAATCAAATCAACATTTATTTGTATTGCGCTCTTCACAACTGAAGTTGTCACAGAGCAGCTGCACAGAAATCAAGAAATAAAAAGGTTAACACAGTAACACAGGATAAGAGACAGATCCCCTAGTGAGCAAGACAAAGGGCGACAGTGGCAAGGAAAAGCTCCCTCAGAGCTGGAGGAAGAAACCTTGGGAGGAACCAGGCTCACAAGGGAGAGGACCCATCCTCCTCTGGACAAACTACTTATACACAGTTAGGCTGTTATAGTCAGATCTGCCCGAGTCACTCGCCACCCTCTGGTAATGTTTACATTCTCTGTTCTCTTTTTAAACATCAAACTAATTCATCTCTGTATCTTTTCTGAGTTAATGATGACCCACCGACCTGAACTGATTAGGTCCTAACCTCAAGCTCTTCTGCCCCATCTGAGAAGGACCCCAAGCTCCCCTGAAACATCTTTACATTGGCTTTCTACCTTCTGGCCACAGAACCTGGACTAGTTTCCCACCTGCCATGGACTAGCTGCTCGCCCACCATCACTATGTAGGAATGTACTGTTACTATTATGTCCACCAGCGAACTCACATTACTTCACTATACCCGAGTAATAGAACAGAGGTGTGGGGGCCCAATGTCCCCTAACTAAGGAGAGAACCAGAAGGTAACATAAACATGGGAGCATCCTGAAACATTGGCATCTAACCGCTCCACCGTCACAAAGGCAGACGGCAGCACCAACATCCCAGTGCATTTCTGGATAATCTGAGAGCTACATGATCATCACAAAAGTGAAAGAAGCATGTGGACGGAGGCAGTAGGGTAATCTTATAGGAAAATACACAAATATGGCTCATTAAGTAGCACTGCTCTATTTTTGTGAGCCCTGTCCTGCCTGCTTCACCAGTAATACAGTGCAGTTTCTGACATGATACCTCTTTCATTGTTACTTTGAGCTCGACGTGTCAGAAACTGCAGGTGAAGCAGGAAGTTTCTCCTCATCAAACGTAAGTGGAGTTTTTGAAACATGTTATTTTAAGGCTGCTTTAAATAGCATCTGTGTGTTTGCACTGTGCTCAAATCAAGTGTACTAACCAGAAATGTGTACCCTTCACTGCAACTGCAAGTTGGAGAAGTTGTTGTTGTTGATGTTGAGTGATTGCCTTGAACTGTAGAGTGTTTTGACTGTATTCAGCCATACAAGCATTACTGAGGTCAGGTACTGATTTTTGGAAACCAAAGTCCAAAATGATCAGTTCACAGAACAGTTAAAACCCCAGTGCTATGTGCCTTAAACACCTTCAGCAGACTTTGGCACTGGAACTTTAAGAATGTGTCCCATTCTATTAGTGCTTCTATTTGACCTATTATTTGACCCCCTATAAGAAGACTTATCGGGATAATTTAGGACAGTGTTCACATTGATTATTGAGTAACAAACCAGAATTTTGATATCGTGTTCTGAAAGGATGGCAATAAAAGTAAAAAAAAAAAATCACTGAATATGTTACTTCCCTCTGCTGGGTTTAATACAGTTTAACGGAGGTATGTGCTGCCAATGCCCATCCGAGTCTTGTTCCACCAAGTCGCCCACAGCAGCAGAGCATGACTGGTGGAGGAAGGTGTGCTGTGATTTAAATGAAATGCCTGTATGATCAAAGACTGAGCTACCCTGCCAGCCATGTCATTTCCTCCTGTCTGGATCATATAATTGCTGTGGGACGTGCTGCTTTTGGTTAGGCCACGTCTCCCTGCATTAGCGCTGAACAAGTGAATCCGACCCTGCTGCCTGCTTGTTTCCCCTCCCTTTTCCTGTTCAGAATGAAAGGCAATGAGAAGGTTCAGGGTGATGGGTGGAAGTCATGAACATCATCCACACATGCTCTCCTAGAGGACGGCTCTCATTAAGCAGCGGCAGTGTTGATCGGGACTCCTGACTGTTCTAGCTGTACTGTCTCGGACTTGATCAGTGTGATCCGGTTTCTCGGAGGCTGTAGGGAGATAGAAAGGGATGATATAGAGAGCATGTAAACACACATTCCTGCCAGCCAACCAGTGTAATGCAAACATGTTTACCCCCATGCAGCATCTCTGAGACTCCAGCTGAGAATGCTAATGCAATGGAATACACAGAGGAGTAACAGAAGCCAAGAATAGCAGCAAAGACTGACATAGTGTGGCATTAAGGAGAAAAATGGAAATGTACTGCATTTGATGTCTTTTCTCTTGTTTTTTCTCTTTTCTTCATGAATACAGTATGCGGTTAAGGAAAATAGATGGCATGCATAAGCTGCCGTGCGATGCCAACTAATAATCTCTGTTGTAAAGCATTGCCGGTAGAACTGCCAGTCGACGCACTTTCTGACATACTAATGCATCTGAAGTGGAATATCATGATGGAGTTTATGTATATATTATGTATTTTTAAAATAATAACTAGTGTGTGTGTGTGTGTGTGTGTGTGTGTTTCACTGCGTGGATGGGTAAGACGCAGAGGACAAACTTCCCTGTGCACAAGAACGTGGATAAATATATGAACATTTACAGTATTTTTTTAGTTCTTTATAAACCTCAGTCAGAAAGCCAGTCTCTCAAATTATTTGAATGTTTAATTTGAGTAAAATACTATTCAAACAGCACAACATACTGTGTCTAGTTTAATACACACAACTACAGACATGGGGTAGACTGCTGACCTGTCAGTTGTCCAGAAGAACCATCAGGCACAGGCATCTCTACGAAAGGGGCTACAACTGCAGCATTCCAGTATCAAGCTGAACCAGAGATGATTTGATTTTCATGAGATATAAGCCATGCTGATCATGTGTAATGGAAAAATAAAGACTAAACCCCACTGGGCTGCTAGAGGCGCTTGCCTAAAAGTGAGGGCCTTGTGTTTTCTCCACCACAATGTGCAACGAGTAGGTATGTTTTCTATTATGACAGTTTGTTTTTTTTATGTTCACTTATAAAACACACGATTCTAATTCCTTGAGATGCAGCAGTTTAATATACAATTAAAAAAAAAAAAAACAGAAAAAAACATGGGAAAATTTCACCCACTGGCCAGTACTGAAGGTTCTTTCTCTGGACTTAATGGAAAAATATTGCTGTATTCTTGCTTCTCCTTCTGCCTTGGCATGTTACTATGCTTTAATATCTGTCAGGTGAGCAATCTAAAAAAGTGTGTCTGCAGTTTGGTTAAATTAGGCTGTAAAAACCAGGAGACATTTTTCATAAATACAGGTTGTTCAACTTTCAGTCCTCAGAGTTCTTGCTAAGAACAGACGCCTGAAAGAAGAGTGGAGGGAGAATTTGAAGTGAAGACTGAAAGTAAAAAGAAATCAAAGGGTATAAAAATGTCAACCAGACTGACAGTGAGTCTTATTTCCATCAGCATGTGTTTATGGCATTCATCATACGAGGCATGTCAGAACAGAGTGCGCGTGATCAGAGAACAAAGCGGAACATTTGACCAAATTGCTCGTCGTTGAATGAAAGTGCTTGTTTAAAGACAGTTCAGCTCTGTTGTCAACAAGTAAAATTACCACCAATGCAACATGCAAAGGGTCACGGCAAGCCTGTGCTTTGCCTTGTAAAACCTTCAATTTGAACAAACTTAAAACTCATTTTTAATTCATCTTCAACATCATTCCTTTAGTAACTGCAAAACAAACAAAAACAAGCAAAAGACAATTGTCTGCCTTCAATGACATAAACAAGAATATATATATATATATATATATATATATATATATATATATATATATATGCACAGCTATTACAGGGGTGGTGATTCATTCACAGCACTGCAGTAACACTAACACAGTGGTGTGTTAGTGTGTGTTGTGCTGCTTTGAGTGGACACAGAAGTGCTGCTGGAGTGTTTAACCCCCTCTGTGTCAGAAACCATAAATATCCAACCAGCAGCGTCCTATGAGCACTGATGAAGGACTGGACGATGAAAAACACAGTGTCACTACAGTGCTGAAAATGACCCACCACCCACATATTACATATTCTTTGGTGGTCCTGTGAGGTTCTGACCATTGAAGATCAGGACGAAAGGAGGATAACAAAGTAATGCAGAGAATCAGATGGACTACAGTCTGTAATTATAGAACTACAAAGCACTTCTGTGTGGTCACTAGAGCTGATAAAACGGATAATGAGAGTAGAAACAATGTTATGGCTGACTGGTGTATATAGGGATGTATATCTTAAAACGTAACCTTTTTAAAAGCATAGATTAATGCACACAGTAATTCTGTTCATACTAGACACACAGCCGACTTCCAGCACACTTTCACTGACTCCAGGGGTTTACAACACAATTCTACGCTCATCCATGACCTCATACTTGAAGGGGTGGGGAAGGTCATGGCATGTTTAAAGGCTCCAGTACAATGAGCTCACACATGTTGGTTTCATTTAGAGGAGCTTAAAGAAGTTGATCGACTCGTCCCTAGCCAGTGACTGTGATGTGTTAAAGGTGCTATGATGGCAGTGTAACCACGTTACGTGACTTTATCCTCCTGCTGCAAACACAATCACTGAAGATCCCCTACTGTTCCATCTAAAGCTCTCACTGTTGGAGAGAAGCTCTTGTTATGGCTTGCTGGAGTCCCAGAGTGATAGAAATAACGGTATAATCCTCTGCAGATGGATATTTCAGAAATATTTCAATAACTTCTATTTATTTTATTTATTTATTTTTTTTTTGGATCATCGCATAGCTTGCTTTTTGTTAGGTTGGGACGTTTCACTTCACACCGCTGAAAAAGATATTTGAGTTATGTTTTCATTCAACAGGCCTGGCAGTAAGCAACTGTGGGGGTCTAGTTTAATTGATCCCCCGTTTACATAAAAATGGTGAATTGATTAAATGTTGTTTCTAAAAATGACTAGGAAAAAAGTCTCCACAAGAAAAGTTCATTTCTAAAAACAAAGTTCTTAAATATTTCTGTAACCGTATGATAGCCTCACATTTTTCTTTCACTGTAAGAGCTCAGAATGTCAGTCAGCTAGTCAGTCATGATCTTATCCACTTCTTCCTGAATAGGGCCACAGTTGATCCTTAGTCCACGTCGAGTCATCGGGTGCACGGCGTGAATACCCCCTGGCAAGGGTGCCAGTCCATCGCGGGATACCACACACACTGTGAGAGGCTGGAGGAAACCAGAGTACGTGGAGCAACCCTGTGGGGAAAAAACACAAAACTCCTCACAGACAGTGAACATGGTGGGATTGAAGCTACAACCCCAGGCCCCTGGAGGAAAAGGTCAGACCACGTGTAATTGAAATGTGCAGGATTTCAATTAATTAAACTTTTGGTTTAACACATTTATCCTCGCTGTCCATTAGCTCTCCAGTCTGCACACTAGAAAAAGTCTGGCATTCATACATAGCCTTGACGCTGTAAATTGGGGATAAAAACAAAAACATCTTGACCCTATTCCAGCAGGGGGCGTTCCTGTTCGTGCACAGGTGGAAAAGGAGGAACATGGGGTGTGTGGAATTGAATGCATTGTACACAAAAATAGAGATGGCAGAGAAACAGCAGAAGAAGAAGGGCTCAGACCATGGTGTGGTTGCTCTAAGGCTGATGTCTGGACTGCAGGGATGTAAAGTTGGTGGACGAGTAGAGCAATAGAAGATGACCTAGACGTTTACTGCCTTTGTTTTTGTGTTAACAAAGCAAACAAGCCTTATAAGTTCAAAACCAATTTTAATAAGGTGCTGAAAATCACTAACACAGATTTTAGAACGTACAGACAAGAACAACCTGATCCTAAGAAATCCCTCTAATTATCATTACGAGAAACGTCTCCCAATTTCAGTTTTGCACAGAAGTCACAGAATTCATCACAGTGGTGAGTGAAAGAGGGAAACAATTGCACAGGTCACTGTTAATTAAGGCAATTATTCACAACCGTTAGGACAGAACCCTTTTGTATAAAGAAAGGAACCACAAAACACATGCAGGCTTGTCCAGAAGAGGTCCAGAGCTGTGCTTTTTCTTAAAGTCCTCAGTGGCACAGCAGAATAGACAAGGACTGCTAGAAGAAATAGGGTCTCAAAACATTCCGAGATACCATTTGACCTCTGAATGTCCAATGTTTTTTTTACACCAATGTAAACTGTAAATCAGACCATAAGGTCCACCAATACCCACAGTAGATCCTCTTATTTGGTTCCACAGAAGATTTTCTGAGTTATGGTATCTTCTCTGTTCACAGCTTGCCCTTGCCTTCTTTGGAGGTTTGCTTTAAACTGAAGCCCAGGGACCTTACACTAAGTCTTCCTTCAGTAGACTTAGATAGCTCTCCTAACTGTCAAATCATCTGTAGTCATATTCTCAGGAATAAGGGTTCATTGTGGGAAAGCTGCCAGGAACAGCTTGGCAGTGAGTGGACCAGGTTAAATTGCAGAGGACTGACTGCACGCCAAAGTTCAACAAACTGGTCAGCTATGATCATCTCTCCATATTCAGCTCTAATCACAGATGAGAGCACGGGCTACATTAGAAATGAGAGGCTACCGTAACGGAAATATCTACCAAAAATACTCATTTTATTAATAAAGGATAATTGACTAATAGGAGTCAGTGAGCATTTGAGGGGGAAAACAAAGAGCATGTGAACCGATCATTTCTGGCCAGGTTAGCATTCTTTGACAATCAATCCTTCAACCAAAAGACATCTGCTGGTGTACAGACAGTCTTACATCTACAGCAGCCTGCTGTCAGCTATGACCATCTCCTCGTATTAAACTAACAACTGAGATGAATATGGGCTACATTAGAAAATAAATACCAAAGGAAAACTACTACCAACAAATGACAACCATTACAAAATCAGAGAACTTTAGGAACACAAATCAACAAACAAACAAAAATAAAAAATGCTAAGAAGCCAAGCTATTAGTCATTGTTGGCCACGTCAGCATTTTTTGACAACCATCCCTTTAACCCAGAAACATCTGCTTGTGTACCGACAGTCCCAATTTAAAATGGCCTCCCCAAGTGCTGAATCCGATTCAACGACATACACAATATGTTAACAGTCTCTTAAAATCTGTTAGTGTTTTGATCCCTCAAATAAATATAAAAAAATGCATAAATTATACCTAAAACCTTTTGAAACATGCTGATTTTATAAACCCCAATGCTACAACTGTAAAAATGGTTAACTCCTGAAATGCCTGTACAAATGACAACTATAATCTGCATGCTGCAACTGTAAAATTGGGACCTATAATCACAAGAAATGGCACAACCTCAAATCGCTTCCTCCATACATATTAATAAGTTCAGGGACAGAAAGCCCATGACCCAATCAAAGGCCCAAAAGCTACCTCAAGGCAACTGCTCCCACTTCAGGCTTCTTTGAAGAGGCTCCATTCCATCAAAGCCTTTGAAACGGAGGTGCAGTCTGAAACCCATAGGGAGCTGATGTTGAAGGCTAAAATCATTGTTTGCATAATAATAAGCACTGAAGAAAAAAAAAAAGACTAAAAAAGAGGAATCCATATGCCACTTAATCACCGGTACCATCACGGGTCGTTTAAAGCACTAATCCCCTTCACGATTTGCTTGTTCATGGTTTCATATAAATGCTAAAATGTTAAGGTGTCCCTTATTTGTATAGCACCACACCACTTGTGCTAGACAGTAGATTGAACAAGACTACCAATGGTCCTCAACGTTTCTACTTAACGTATATATGGAAGGACCATTGACATGGTACTGCAAGGGGCATCTTCATACACCACCCAACAGGAGTCGAGTCAAGTCTTCATAAACACATTACATCATCTGAAAGATAAAAAAAAAACATCCAAAGGGGATGCATTCAAAGACCATAATATCTAGAACACTACCAGCTTATGCCATGTCCTGTTGTGGATTAAAATTCTAGAACAATGCACCATTGTGCACCTTTAACAACTACAAGTTCAGTACAACAGAGAGAACAATGCTGAACATCCCAGGTTCTAGTTCTGTGTATTTGTGCAAGTTGGTGCCAGCAGAGCTTCGTCTTTTTCCTGGTTAGAAAGAGGCGTGGTGTGTGCAATCAGACTGACACAAAGACGTCCAGATAAAGGCGGTCGTAGGATTCCCTGAAGAAGAGGACGAGGAGAAGGCTGAAGAGGCAGGATCCTGTCAGACACCAGTTTAACCAGGACAGCTCTGAAACACAGAAAGAGACATTAATAGCAGTAACTCCATTCAGTAGGTTGAGAACACAGTTGTAAACAATTTAAAACAGTGTAAACAACGCTTGTCCTCATGCATTTTTCACAGAGATAAGGACAAGTATTTGGGAAAGTACAGATAAAGGTATTATGGGTGCAGATCTCAGTGAAGAATGGATTGTCCTTCCAGTTATTCTCAAGTAAGAGTGTAATTTTTTATCTCTTATCAGGGAGTTGTGAGGCCTTTTGGTTGTTAAATAGGAAAGATGTGTTTTATGTTTAGTTAAAAAATGTCTACAGAAAACTTGGACAATATGGACAAAAGTAGATAATGATGTACATCTTATTCAAATCTCGATTCTAGAGAGATCAGTAAACTGATATTCTGACGTTTTATTCTGTCTTTTATCCAGTGCATAAGATGCTCATGGCCCTTCACCTGCCTATTATACATTTTAAAAGAGGTTAAGTGTAGGGTCTTGCAATATGTGATGTTCACAAATCAATTCACATCAAGTACAACAACAGAATGGCTTTAATGCACCGTTAGGGGCTGAAAAATGAACTGAGAAAAGATCAAAGAAGATAGAGGTGACTACAGGGGTTGGACAATGAAACCAAAACACCTGGTTTTAGACCACAATAATGTATTAGTATGGTGTACTACGGCCTCCTTTTGTGGCCAATACAGCGTCAATTCTTCTTGGGAATGATATTTTTTGGATACAATCCAGGTTAACACCCGAACATCCCCTTAAAACAGCTTCCTCTTGCGTCCACAGTTAATCCTGTTGGATGTGGTTGGTCCTTCTTGGTGGTGCTGACATTACCCTAAATACCGTGACTCTTGATACATCACAAAGACTTGCTGTCTTGGTGCACGTCTTTCTGGCGCATCTGTGACCAACACTCTGGTATGTCCCCCATAATGTTGTGTACATTGCAATATTTTGAGCAAAACTGTGCTCTTACCTGCTAATTGAACCTTCACACTCTGCTCTTACTGGTGCAATGTGCCATTAATGAAGATTGGCCACCAGGCTGCTCCAATTTAGCCATGAAACCTCCCACACTACAATGACAGGTGTTTCAGTCTCATTGTCCAACCCCTGTACATGCGGTCACATTCATGAGTCATAATTGTGGCCTCGCCTCAATAAAGTGAGTAAATGATTGAAAAGGACTCATTGTCATTGGTGTGGGTGCTAACATTCATTGGCCAATGTGAAATGGCTCCAGATTTAATATGTAATCCACTATGTATTGTAGATAATATTCTGAATTTTATGCCACGCAAAATTAAAATATTAAACGTAGAGCAGTTTGTGTTTCACACATAAGGTAGATTGTGTAGAGATACCTAAATTATATAATACCAAACCTTGAGCTTCAAAGGTTACCAGGCCTTTTCTGTAGCAACCCAAAGACTCTGGAACCTATTCTCTTTTCTGCCGTGACTTGTCTTGCTCTGTCTTGTTATCAGTAGCTCTTCCACTGTTTCACTGTTAGGCCTTTAATCTGTTACATTTGCATCTTACTATTCAGTTTAATTTATTGTGTAATTTGAACTAGTTCATTGTTAATTGATTTTGTTGTGCAGGTCTTTGGTCAACAGGTCTCACATCTGCTATAGGGCTGGGCGATATATAGTTGTTTATATTGGGTTATAAACAGAGCAAGATATGGGTAGAGGTAATATCACTCTGCTCTGCCCCCTGCTCTTAGCTCCTCCTTTACTCTGCTTCCCTCCATCCCATTCATGCTCTCCTGTATATGAGTGGGCAGGTAGTGTGTATAGAGAAGAAATGATGATCAAAGTTCAGTATGTTTAAAATGAGTAAAACACACGGAAGAAGGATTTTGTGTGGTGCCCTAATTTGTTCACATATCACATACTATCATATATCACCATTCAGGTAAAATTGATCAGGATAAGGTTTTGTCCATATCGCCCAGCCCTAATTTGCTCCAGAATGAAGGTGTTGTGTTGAAATCACACCTTTGTACTGCAACATCATTCACAGCACTGTCAGAAGAAAATGAAAAATTTGATTATTTTTTTTTAGTAATGTGCTTCAGTAAGTAAACATAAAAGCAAACTGGATTAACATGAAGACGCCAAAGTTTTAGGGGGTTGAGTGGAGGGGCTAGAAGATGGCTAGGACTCACATAAGAGCAAAAAGCTCATCAGAAAGGTGTGTTAAATACAAGGTTTTATTCAAATGCAGGTGTACGCAGCAATACCCAAGTATTACTCCACAGCTAAAGCTGTTGAACCGTTTGATATAAAAGCCACTGTTAATAAAACCAAGAGTTTTTCCAAGCGTAAATGGAAAGTCAATTACAGAACTGTTATGACTGCACGTTATAAGTGCAAGTACTGTAGTTCTGGTGAGCAGGAGATTAGAGTTTTTTTTATTTTCTTCAATGTCATTATAGTCATTCTAAGTGTCGAAGATGAGCATAATCAGTAATCTTTTATTGGCACATTCTTTTTGTTACATGAACTTTGAACACTGAAACAGAGAAAATGTGTCAAAATGAAATCTACACCTCTTGGTTTTATGTGTGCTGAGCCTATTCAAGGCGTTTGGGTCCTTTTCTATTAAACGTGGGAATGAAAATTGCTTGTGAAAAGTGGACAGAAGCAGGCAAGAGTAAATTAAGCTGTGTCTGCAGAGAGCACGTGACCTGTGGCACAGGTCACAGAAACCATAAACACAATGGATGACAACCTTGCAGTACCTGCTTTAGCCCAGATAGAGCGGCAAGACTAAATATAACACAAAACAGGTCAAACGCACGGACCCTCGGGACTGGGGGGGGAAGCGCACCTCTTAATTCAATAAAGGAGTGGATTTCAATTTGATGCCGGCCTGAACCCAGATAACGGGTTGATCAATTGCTCCACAAGAGAGCGCTCCAATCGATGTTGGAAGGTGAAATCCATGCTGGGTCAGCTGCTGGGCCCATTTGGAGCAAATGATATGATTTAGCCATGCAGCACAGTCCACATCAGCGAGGATGGGACTGGAGAAGGGGGCTGAGAAAGAGAGGAGGATAGCGCAGATAGGAGGCGCATGGAGGTCCTCTCCAAAGCCTGCTCATTAATCAGGCCTCACTAGCTTGCTGTTCAGCAGTGTCAGGTGCTGGAGGTAGGTTAATGGAGTCGTGTTTATCTGCCCGTTTTGTCTGTGCCACACGCCTGCCCTGGCCTCATCAATTTAAAAAGGAGAGAGGCAACGTTAGACGAGTTGTGGACAAAATGAATGCTAATTAGTGAGCGTCTCGTCTCCACACTTCACCTCACACTCAGGTAATGCAATCACCTGATCCTAAAAAAGCCAACCAGCCAGCAGCGGTCAGCACTCACCCCTCAAGCAATAATGGAAAGGAGGCTGTTGGAAAGAATGAAAATCGCAGGAGTCCAATCGTGTAGTCTTTTTGCCGAGAGTGGCCTTCACCAAGAACACGAGGATCTCTCTCGTTCCTCTCTCTCTAGATTTTTCCTTCGCAATCACAACCAGCAATTATAACCTGCCTGTCAGTTTACGCAATAGTCAAACTGCTGCTGTTATCCATTATTTCCTTCCTCTCCCCATTTTTATACCTGGTGTCAAGACAGCAGAAATGTTGTTATTAAGGCCCCAATTTAGACCAACTCTCTCCCTCTCTCCGGTGTCTTATGGGATTTGGTGTGGTAAACAGGCCGGAGCAGCAAATGACAGCATAAAGAGCTCCAGCCCTATGCTGAGTGGAGGGACAGGAGTGTTGACAGAAGGGACCAGAGTTCTCACTGTCTGTGGTGCTAAACGCATGGCAGGCGAGATGTTCCTCTTACTGCCTGTAATTATTCTTAATTGTAGTCCATTCAGTCCTAGACTGACGGCTTCTTTCAGCCAGGCTTAATGCCTCCCCAGGCCTTTCTGTAGCACTACAGGAGGCTGATGGCTAGCCTAATGGTTAGTAAGCTCAATTTTCAAGAAATAAGCATGGAGCAGGAAGAAAAAGCACATCTTTTACATAGTCGCTCATCTTGGTGTGGCTCACCCTGCCAAGAAGAAAAGATACCATAGACATAAACGTATAGCAGAAACCGTAGTTTCACATACTGGGATATGAGACTAAGCTTTACTAGAAGAGCTCCTGAAACCAGAAAATCCATGGAAGCAGTGAAAATACAGCACCTCCATCAAACGGGAACTGATAATTGCAGCTGATTGCTCATCCAGCTATGGCTCATGGTTCCAATACATGCAGTATTCATAAAGCTTTAGATGTTTTACATGGTAGAACCTTTGACTATGCTTTACAATAATTAGCTGATGAACAAGCTGAACAAGAAATGGTATCCAGCCCTCCATGAAAACTCCTGTATCCCCGGGAAATGGGGACTGTTGCCTTCAGTTTATTGTTTGTACTTGTCAGATGAAGCAACCAGAAATAGAAAAGCAAACCAAACGACGTTTTCCAAGCAAAGCAAATTACCTCCGCAAAACATGGACCCTTTGACAGCAGATAGACAGGCAGCATAATGCAAGAACAAGACGACCTTGCTAACCTGGTTTCTTCCCGCAGACACACAAAGGCATTTGGGGATACGGCTCTCTGCTTTGTATTCCACCCACCCCTTCTGCAAAATGATCAGCACCGGGTAGATGGAATCAAAAGTAGGAATATATCCGTCTTTTCACCCTCATTCATACTTTCAGATTCAAAGTGAATGAGCAGGGCTCACAAGTATCCCACTGAGAGGTGCTGCAATGACGGGGAAAACTCAGGAATGTGATATTGCGTCATTCCAGTGTGAAACTAGGCATACTAATAATACTTTTAATTAAATCATCGTTTAAGCAAACTGTGCTTCACTGACGTTCTTTCGGCTCTGGGCAGCTCAAAATGCGCAAAGCTAGAAAAGAAGTGAACAGACTGGCCTGATTACTCTCCACAGTGAAGATCTGAAATTCAGACCGACAGTGCTGAGAACTTAATTCTTATCCGTATGAGCAACAAGATGGAAATGGCTGATTAATTACAAAAGGATAAACAGTGGAATGAGGAGGGAGTCATTGGGGGAAGATTTATCAACCTTCTGCAGGAATGTTGCTGTTTGCGAAGTGGGCCAGTGCATGTGTTGGAATTTATCAGTGTGGCACATAAAGCATGTGCTGTGCTGTGACGCTAGTAGTAGGGCCATTGCAATGAATAATCAAACCCAATTCATTGGCTTAGGCACACCCACACCAGTATAGTAAGTAGTGAGGCGTTATCTCGTCAGGCTGTATACTGTTCAGTGTGCTCATGACATGGCGAAGGGAATTATAGAAACTGGACTGAAGCATGGTAGTGGGAGCCAGATGAACGAGACATTCCATTCCTGAAGTTGTGTGTGCATTTAACATTCCTTTAACCACAGCATAGGTATGTACTCGCAATATAGAAGGCATTACCACCCACAGTGGATAACACGGTGGCCACCCACAGGTGCTTAATGATTGTGATGGACAGAAATCACATTCACATTCAAGTAAAAGAGACCCCACAAGCATATCCCCAAGGTCAGGGCAGCGTTCTTTAGCTGCAATTGTATATATGAGCAGAAGACCCCAGAATGCTGCTGCTAATACCATGACGGCATATATTTAAAATACCACCAAATCTTTTCACACCGAGTTGTTCACAATGATTGACATTGTATGAGAGGGGGAAGGATACCCCACTCAGAGAAAGGCCATTTAAGCTCTCTGAAACCATTGGCCATGGATGGCTGTGGCATTCCCAGGGTTCTAACTTACAAATGTTAGGGACGAACAATAATTAAAATAATTTATACTCAAAGCCCTACTTTGAAGCCAGCAAAAGCAATGTCCCAGTTGTCTGTGGTAAAACTGCCAGACCCTCGACCAATCTCTAACCAATATTCAAAGATATGCAATGTGTTCTACGTCACTAGCGTGAATAAATTGATAGGAGTGGATCCAGATTGCATATTTTGATAATCACAAGAGGAACACAAGTGAGGAAAATGCGGACTGGAAGTGCTTCAGGAAGAATCTGATGAAACTTCAGGAAATTCATGAGCTCATTCAGAGTGTACACAACTGCCAAGCTGTGACAGAAGGGTCCGAGGACTAGATCAACAGCACAAAACAAAAAACGATACAGCATACGCAGACCTTACACGCTTGGTCGGCTCCTTGCACAGTTTCAGCCTGGTCTCAGCTGGTCAGTGACTCCATCAGATGCACAAAGTCATATAGCTTTGTTTGGGAGTGATAAGAGAATCAGATTTCAAAAGCTGAGCCATGTTAAGCTTGCTCATCATGCTATAATCTTCTCAGGGGATCAACAGGAAGATGGAAGACCTGCCAAAATCTCTCAACACCTTGGCCACATCCAGCACCCCCCCACTCCCACAAATCCAGCAGGCTGTCTGTAATAGCTACATACACTCCATGGAAGTGGCTGGCGGGGCTGACAGCATCAATTGATGGGACTGGCTGATACGTTTTGTGGAACGCGCTGTGGCGTAATTCATCGTTTATCGTGATGGTCGAACCTCAACATGAATCAGCAGTGATTAGACACAGACCCAAACAGAGAGGGCTCCCAATGCTAATGTATATGCATGAGCACCTGCCCTCTGTCAAAAGCCTTTAGTAAGGAGAGACAGTGTGTGCACTATCTCTTTATGCCACATCACTTGCAACCGAGTGAAGCGCCTGTGGCCATTCTGCTTCAGCATTAGGCAGGGATGGAGCAGACCTGGGATAAAGCTATCACTGAGCGCTTGCCTAGCCACCTGCTCACCAGAAGGAATCTGTCAGCAAGCGCCTCATCAATATTCAACAGGAAGCTTTTTATTTACCCAAGAGGAGAGGGGGAAAGTCCTGTCAATCTCTTGGCACATTATTCATCATTCCACCTGATTGGCTTTCTCATGTGCATAACCTTCTGGTGGAGGCTAATCAGCATTCGGAAGGAGGACACAACTGCTGCCAATTAGGCATTCTCTGACTGACCAAGAGCAAGTTTCACTGATTCCATACCTCGGAATTGGAAACAAAAGTCCTCATGCTCTGTTCTGATAACAAGTCTCTTCAGGGTGAAATACAACCAACAGTCAAACGGGGTAGCAGTATAGCTTCCATCACTAGCGTGGAATAACAATGTGGTCTGCAAGAACATGTTCTGAGCACCATGCCGGCTCCTCAGATTCAATAAAGGTGTGGGTAAAACATGTAACAAATTCAGGTTCACACTCAAGATGTGAAAAAAACAGTGGAAAAGCTAAAGTGGCCTGAAGGTACTAATCCCTGAAGTTGATCCTTCTGAAAAGCATTGGAAATCAATCTACCTGTGAAGTAGAAGGTGAGGAAAAAGAGCAGCAGGCCCGTGAAGAGATTGCTGAGGAAGGTGACCACTCCACAGGTTATTCCCTCCGGCACAGGGTAAACCGTCTCAATGAAAAGCTCGAAGAAAATAGGAATGCTGCTGTTGATGAAGATGCCCACCAGGATACAGGAGGTGTAGAGGGTGGCTGAGGAAACAGAGGAAGCATCCTTAGTATGTTTAGTTGGTATCAAAAACAGCATATTACCAGCAGTTAAACATGCCACATACAAAATACTATCTGCTGTTCAATGAAAGCTCACATATGCTTGCAGGTGATGTGAAGAAGAAGAAAAAAAAAAAAAAGCAACATGGGCTTCTAGACAGCCATGGGGTTCAAGAGTGGATTGCATGCTTGCCAGGTGGAGAGAAACCCCACTGGGCCCAAAAGACTCTGTCTGCCAGTATTGCTGGGAGAGAGCAGATAAAAAAAGCAGGTGCCAGGCAGGAGATGATGATGGATGAAAATGCCCGAGTTGGCTGATCTGAGGGGCATATGCTCATTTCAGGTCCTGCTTCTATGGAACCACAGTTCCTGCTCCTCCTCACTGATCTGGACCTAATGAGCTCCTCTGGCTCTGGCAGTTTCAGCGTAGTCGCTGCGGTTTGCCTACGCTGCTATTTGCTGCTGTTACAGCCCCGCAGGCTACCACTTTCAAGCCTCCACGCAACACCGCAGGCAAAGGTTATATTTATCCCCAGAGTACCTTTAGTGGAAGGCAGGTGAGTGAGTCTGGTCAAACAAGTGAGGGTGAACCAGGTGGCCGCCAGGGAGGCTCCAGCTAGCATCAGCACCAGAAGCAGCTTCAGCATTCCCCGGATGAAATCAGCAAACCTGCAGCACGGAGAGGGGGAAAAGAAGCAGTTTTATCAGACACCACGGCTCAAAGTGAGAGCAAAAGCTCTAAATTATCGCCCGACATAAGACAAAACTTTTTGCAGGTGTTATTTCTGGCAATTGTGCCAGAGGAGAGAGAAAAGGTGGGGAAAATTCCTGTCCTTTCATATTTCTTTGGAGAAAAGTCCTACTGAAGCTGACTGACAACTTCAAATAAACACGCAACTGTTTGATCAGAGTCAAACTCCGGCACAGACAAAGTTCCCTCTCCAACGCTCCTGCTCGCAAATTTCTATCAGTGCCTCGTGGAGATAGAAGAGTGTCTCCAGGGCATTTCTCTACAATGAAGAAATCAGAGGAAAGAAAGACACTCTGCAGAGGCCGTGTGTGGTTTTGTTCTAGTCACAGTTATTACAGGTTGCTTTAAAACACAGCATAGTCCTATTCCTTCAAAAAAAGCCCGTGTAGGTCAGATGACCAGTGCATGTAAAGTAAAGGTTCGTATCATCACAAAGAGAAAGCTTCACATTTGTAATTACTTATTGAACAGAATGTTCTTAACAAATGCATGACCTGGCTTCAATACTAATGAATAATTCATTCGTGCCCACTCAGGAAACATGTTGTATTTCATGTCTACATAGACTGAGCTCTACTACTATAATGTGCTTTGTCTTTTAAGAGGAATTCAAGAGGTTTGGCTGAAACAACTACACTATATTATTTATCCATCTAGTCCACCCCGTCCTTCCTTCTTTCAACTGGACACTACATGCCCAAAGACCATCTCTGATGAGTTATCACAGCAATACGTCAGCTATGATATGGTCTAATAAGGGGTGTAGAAATGTGTTTCTCCTGAACCGAACAGATTTCATAGTTCGATGCACGCAACCACATGGAGAATAAGTGGTACATATACAGGGGTTGGACAATGAAACTGAAACACCTGGTGGCCAATCTTCATTAATTGCACATTGCACCAGTAAGAGCAGAGTGTGAAGGGTCAATTAGCAGGTAAGAGCACAGTTTTGCTCAAATATTGCAATGCACACAAGATTATGGGTGACACACCAGAGTTCAAAAGAGGACAAATTGTTGGTGCACGTCTTGCTGGCGCATCTGTGACCAAGACAGCAAGTCTTTGTGATGTATCAAGAGTCACGGTATCCAGGGTAACAACAGCACCACCAAGAAGGACCAACCACATCCAACAGGATTAACTGTGGACGGCAGAGGAAGCTGTCTGAAAGGGATGTTCGGGTGTTAACCCGGATTGTATCCAAAAAATATCATTCCCAAGATGAATTGACGCTGTATTGTCCGCAAAAGGAGGCCT
This sequence comes from Acestrorhynchus altus, assembly GCA_034509495.1. Classification (NCBI taxonomy): domain Eukaryota; kingdom Metazoa; phylum Chordata; class Actinopteri; order Characiformes; family Acestrorhynchidae; genus Acestrorhynchus; species Acestrorhynchus altus. Next base: position 11,295,466 of record CM067509.1, on the reverse strand, counting down.
TAGTACACCATACTAATAAATGATTGTGGTCTAAAACCAGGTGTTTCAGTTTCATTGTCCAACCCCTGTATTTCAAAGTGCAAGTTGAGTGTAGCTAAAGCTGTGTTAGCTGCTACCTACTCGAATCCTGTCCAGAATAACCCCCATGTCTGCAGAGTTTGGTTATGTCCCAGTAACAAACCAGTGAAATGAAAGAATGCTGACAGTAAGGGTGATCAGATACAGAGCAGCTGACTGACCAAAGTTTCATAGTGTTAAGATTAATGATGTTAGAATAAGAAAATACACTGTAGTATCATGATACAGAATTATGTTCTGTGATATTGTATCAATTCTTAAGACACAGTACTTGTTATTAACCCATATCGTGATGCGTATATCACCAGGTTCTTGTCAGTATACAGCTCTAATTAAGATGATCTAAAAGAGAGAAATTCATTCATGCTCACTCTGCCATTTAACAAAACCAGGCCTGTAGATGAAAAATGGATTACACTGAAAATATGGACAAATATTAATCCAACATATTAAGATATTCATATTGAACATATCTGATTACAGGACAAATAAAGCACATTATTTTTTGCTATACTATAATTTGGGCTATTGATGGAAAAATGAACAAATTCATTGAACAATATATTGTGATTAATTATTATTTAAATATAAAATAAATCAATGTTAGATCAACAAAACGGAATGAAATTTATATTAGTGGCATCAATCAATTAATCACAATAACAATCTGAGATTAATCATTACTCATATATGATAAATACTAGTACTTGCATTTTTGAGAGGGAGCGAAAACCAAATGTGGTAGACATAACCTAGAATCTTTTAATCAGCTATAGTACACAATGAAGTACAATAAGCAAGATGGGATTGTAAACATGCCGAGCAGCAGCTCTCTGTGTGTGTGTGTGTGTGTGTGTGTGTGTGTGTGTGTGTGTGTGTGTGTGTGTGTGTGTGTGTGTGTTCCTGTGTGCATATGATAGAGGGAGTGACATTGAACAAGACAAGGAAGGAGGGTTAGGAGAAGAAGAGGAAGCATTAGTAATGACATTTAATCTATATTTCAGCATTAATAATAAAACAGTTTACCTTCTGAATTCAATAGTAGTGATGCTGTCTTTACATCACTAAATAAAACCACTAATATATCAGTCAGTTCTATAAAAAGAGTGAATTTCCTGAAGAAGTGATAGATGTGATAATGTGAAGGTGATAACGTGTGTTCTAAAAAATGTTAACGTTTCCAGAATAATCATGCATGTTGACCCATAAATGTTGACAGCACTGATTCTCATAGTAATGTATTGTTTGAGTAAAAGAAAAGGATGGACTGTTAATGTAGATAGAGATTCGTTTGGACTGCCCTGCATAAGTTTAGGCAAAAAATCCAACAAAAACCTTCATCTTAAAAGTAAATCCTGCCATTTCTGCATTGACCAGCAGCATATCTGGAAGAGATGAGGTTAAAACTGGAGCACAGATGTATTCAATTCTCCTCCTGGTTCGTAAAAATCTACATTTTCAATTCCATTGAATTTCAGTTCATTAATTAAAAGCTCCTTGGGCAGGCAGCGGGCGACTGTGTGATGGAAGATATGAGGTGTATCTAAAAACAGCAGTGCTACTCCTCACACAAGCTTTTGCGTGACAATTAAATGTCGCAGGGCTGTTCATCAGATGTGTCAACATGTCCAGCCACCACACTGAGCGGCACCACACTCTAATTGACGTACGGAGCCTCTCGTGATTCATGTGTTTGGGTGAACTCTGGCGTGTCGGTGAAAAGGGGATGCGTCTTGGAGGAGAACAAGAGCCATTAAAAGGTGCCTCTGGAACCGAATCAATTAAAATGTGTGGCCATCACCTCTGGAGCTCAATGTTAATGCAGTCATTTTTCTATAGCCAGGACATGGCCCACTGGGCAGGGAAGCAGGAGCCAGTGGCATCCAATAACTCATGTTCATACACGCATTTGCATTATGATTCGCGGCAGAGGAAGAGCACTGTGGCCATCGGTAACTCACAGGGGCCCATTAACGGCACATCGGCCTGCAAACGATCACTAATGGCACCGCAAAGGAGCAGGCTGCCAGGAGGAAGTAGTAGGGCATCTGTTGCTTTTCTGTGACGCCTCCCTCGTGCACTCCCAACAGAGCCTCCGGCTGGCCCCCACAGACGCCGTATTGTCACACACACGCATACAAACAGAGAGCCAATCGGTGGGGCGTCTGGCTTCTTTAATCTGTCTTCCTGGACGCCCATCCAGGCTGCTGTCCGTAGCTCATTTGAATAACAAGCCATTCTTGAGCATTTCACTGGCCTCTGCTTTGCCCTACAGCTCTTAAATGAGGTGAGCTCCATCATGCTCTGCTGCTAACTTTACCGCTGCCCCGGTTCTAACCCCGGACCAATGATTTGCCAACTGATTAACAGGAGGAGTTATACCCTCATTTTCCTAATGTTCATCGTTCCCAGAACTGCTGATTGGACCAAACAACAAACGTTTATTCATCAACCCCGAGACAAATTCTTTGCTTTCGCCAGCTCCACAGTTTGGTTGTTGGCGCTAGAGCCCATCCATCAGCTTTGCGATGTGGCCATTTCATTAGTGTTTTCAGCTGCTGCTCATCACAAAGCTGATTTTAATAAATTAGGAGGGTGAGGAGAAATTAGCTGGGCAGCCTGGGAGAATCAGCCCCAGATAAATAAATAACTACAGTGCAGGGCTTTTGAAAGCAGCGACATTGACAAAATAATGTTTTTCTTCAAGGTCAGTGAAGATACAGAACGGGGAGAGATTTATCTCCCCGCAGCACTGGACACAAGAGATTCTTAAGATATGTACTGCATTTAAATGTCTCGGAGTACAAAGTACACTGCTGCTGGACATAAAGCCTGAATTGAATTGTATGCCACTGCTTCTGTTCTCCTTAACGTTAAGTGTCAGTGCTTACCTTGCCATAGCTACTCCAACCACACAGCCTCCAACAATAGACCAAAATCCTATCCATCCAGCATCGACCTGGGAAGCAGCGTGAAAAGGAAAAGAAAGAGATGGACAGAGAGTAAGTTAGTGTGGAATATAAGTAAACAAAAAAAGATCAAATTCAAAAATCTAAACATTTATTTATTTATTATTTTAGCAAAGCAATCGGTACACGCATCAGATGCCTGAGAAAACCAATATGTGTACATTTCGAGCTTCTGGCCTGTGTTTACACTTCTGTCCCGTCAGTCACTTTATTAGACACCCCTCGATGCCCTGTTACCCCACCTTAATCTCCTCAACACCACAATCTCTGTCTGTTCATTAGAAAAACATGGCAGAATCAGGTAAGCGTCCTACACTGGGCTGTGCTGCCACAAATGGTTTCTCCCTTTTGTTCTGGTTGCAGTCTTGCTCAAAATGGTGCTTTGACCCGGATGTCGTCAAACGTACTGAGATCTGTGCATAGAAATTTGAATAGAACTGAACGGCCCAGATAAAGGTGAAGAGTGACCTCTCATCACTTTTCAAATCTATGTTGAAAAAGTGCATTTGTCTTTGTAACAAGGGCTTTATTATTGCACCTACATTTACATTTGCGGCATTTCGCAGACGCCCTTATCCAGAGCAACTTACAAAAGTGCTTTGCTGTTCACTCAGAACATCCTTAGCTAGCAGAAGAGGCTAGAATCCAGATTCCTCAAGCTTAGATTATTGCAAAAGTTCATTCATAAACTGTATTATCTTCAATTTTTCTGTGCAAATTGAAACAGTAAGTATTTTTTTCTTTTGATCAGAAGAGAAAATCAGAAATCTAGACCCTAAAATGATATAATTTTAACAAATGTTTCAGTGACACTCATTCACCTTAGAACAGCTGCTGTTCTGTTTTCATTACATTTGACACTAATTCATGAGGATCCCTCATGATCACTGAGCTTATGCTCTTGCCCACAATTCCCAGTCTTATCTGCTGAAATGCAGATGCGACTTTAGTCACTGTTACTATCGAAACACTGGTCAGTTGGACAGAGTCTGATGCTCTTGCCATCTGCACACCAATAACGAAACCCTTTTCCTCCTTTCTTACTGTTGATGAGAAAAGATGTCACACACGAGATTTCAGTGCTATATAATTCTCTTTTCTGTTCTCATACAGGCACTACACTGTGCAGATGTTTTCAACACATGCTTGCCAACATGCACAAAACAAATCACTGCATACACCATCATAACATTATTGGTAGTGGTTTTATGTTTTCAACCCTCTACTCAAGACAATCCAGGACTATTTGTAGTCATCAGCTAATATTACACGTGTTCTGGTGATGCAATTTGAAACATTTTTGTTGGTAGAGGTGTCGAGCAGAAATGTGTAAAATGTCAAACTGTATTGATATTTGCTTGCATCTACTGTAACAATACTGTTTACAAGCAAAAACCCACTTATTGTAGAGATAAAAGGTTTTAAATTCACACATTACTACATCTATTCACAGGTGTCACGCAAAAAAATAGCTATTTTTTTATGAATATCAATAAAGAGATAAAATATGCTCCCACTGACGCATCTTCGCACACAGCTTATGGTTAAGGGTGACTCATCTGAGCTATTCATTTTTCCACATCTGTGTAGAGCAGTGCCTGTGAACTCTCAAATATGCATTCATCTTAGTAATGAGGGCTTTATGCACCGCAGTCCCACAATAATACCCCTCTCACGTGATTCTTTATTTCTTCTAATGTTATACACTGTTTTCAGAAAACAACACGTGCTGCACAGATAAATAGTTTGAAACAATTGCTTAAGAATTTTGTACCATACTGTGCTAAGAGAAAAGAGCATGGAACGAGGGAGCAAGAATAAAAAAAAGACAGCAAAAGAGAGGATTATTCACTGCAAGTGATTCAGTGGCATTACTCATATAAAACACTGCTTGCAGATTGAAGCAGCAGGTTTGCTTTCCGTGGCAACGTCAATCGGATGAACAGAAAATTGCCAGTCTGCATTCTGTCCATGGTACTGGTCTACAGGCTTAGGCAGAGCCCTCTGCTTCAGTGCAAGATGATGTTATAAATCAATGCAGTGACTGACAAAACCCATATTCGAGCGTGGTGGTAATGATGAGGTACCAGGGACCGCATTTCAAACAGCTATAAGAAAAATCCTCACCCAAGAGATCCTTCAACAAAAAAAACTCTTGCAAAGCTAGATAGACCAAAAAGTTACAACTAGCAGCGCAAACTCTGGCTTTTGATATTTGGTGTTTACAATCTTTCATTGCCATTTTGCAGTTGAAATTAAACAATAACAATAACAATAACAATAATAATAATAATAATAACAATAATAACAATAATAATAATAATAATAATACAAAGAAAAGAGACACAGTAGATGAAGAGGAACACAGCCAAAATGATGAAAAACAACACGAAGATGATGAAGACATAGAAGAAGACAGTGAAGATGACGAGGAAGAAAATGAAGGAGCCGAAAATGATGAAGGAGAAGAAGCTGAAAATGATGACGGAGGAGAAGGAGCTGAAAATGATGAAGCAGGAAAAAAGCCAAAAATGATGGAGGAGGAGAAGAAGGAGAACAAGAAGAAGAAGAAGAAGAAGGAGAACGAGAAGAAGAAGAAGGAGAACGAGAAGAAGAAGAAGGAGAACGAGAAGAAGAAGAAGAAGGAGAACGAGAAGAAGAAGAAGAAGGAGAACGAGAAGGAGAACGAGAAGAAGAAGAAGAAGAAGAAGAAGAGGAGGAGACATTAATGGGAGACATTTGTGTATTTGTATCCTGTTAGCTTGACAGTCTTGGATTTCTCACAAGTACAAAATGCCACTTTATTCCAGGTTTATGTTTACACTAATTAGTCAAGCACATAGAAACTGTTTCAAAGTCATTTGACGGCCAAGAAACCAATCCAAACACTTCATGTGGAGGAAAGGTTAATTAATGGCTATAAGCAGAAAGGGGAAGCAGAAATGATGAGAGGTGTGTTAAGCATTATCATACATTTTTGAAACATGCTCAATAACAAGAAAACAAGTAGAAGCTGAAGTTAACGCCAAGGCTTTAGGCTTCTGGCTCGGAAGAGTGTTTATAGCCCTTAATTCTCCCTTGTTCGAAGCCTGGGGGCAAACAAACATGGCATCAGTCCCTGAAATGAGCTCTACCTCACAAGCCTACACCAGTTTCCGAGCAGTTAAATCGGAGAAAACAGCTTTCAGGAAGCAGCCATTTTTAAAGCCAGTATTGTTCGCCTCGCTCTGCGTTCCATAGCAGTTCTAATAAAATCAGTCACTGCTACTTTTACGCCGATCAAACTCAGCCCAACATGTGGAGTTGGTAGCGACTTTCCAAGGGCAGAAGGCGTCTCTCTAATCAGAGCACACAGCCACTTTTGCAAGCCTAATAGCCATTTTGCATTAACAGAGCAATTACACGGGACTGATTTACGCAGTCAGGGAGCTTGCTCTTAAACGGCAATAATTACAGTCCTGCGCACTTTATTCCACCCTCTTGTCTAGTCTCTTTACATCACTAGCAGCAGAACTCTGACAACACCATGCACACACGACACACGTGGATCGAGTGGTGTTGTCTGATAAACAGTTCTGGAGCAAACTTGAGCTTGAAATGTGAGCTAGTTTGATGTAGAGGTGAAAGTGGTTTACTACATAGTTCAGTTCTCTGTGAACTCAAACAGCGCTTTGGTGTACTTTCCTTTATAACATGGTATTACATTACACTGAACCAGATATGCATTCTCTGAAAGAAATACCACTACTTACAAAAGAGAAAGTGTTTCTTTAATATCCTAAAAAGTATGACATGCAGAAAATAGAAAAAATAAACCACAGCCACAGTGCTTCTTTAAAAGACATATGCAACAAAGTTTGAACAAAGGCAGACAGACAGACAAAGATAAACAGATACATATACAGACACAGACAGACAAAGATAAACAGATACACATACATACAGACAGACAGACATATACATATAGGTCTAGAAATATTGTGGAAAAAGTTAAATTGAGTATGAATTTCATAACTTCATACAAAAAGAAATCCAGAACCACACATTATTACAATATTTAAATTCAGGTTTGACTAAATTACAAATCAGTATGAAACTTCAAAATCCTGAAAAGCTCGAAATATATCACTTTAAATGTAACACACACACACACACACACACACACACACACACACACACACACACATACACACACACACACACACACACACACACACACACACACACAGAGCCGTGTTTCAAAATGGAAAACAAAATGTATAAAAAAAATGATTGATGATACTGAAGGATGATCAGTGGAAACGAGGTGGAGCCATGAGTGTCATAGCTGTGAATACATTTGTACATTATATATATATATTTTTTTTTTTTTCATTTTTAATGAAAATTTAAAATTCAAAAGAACTTTTCTCACTTTGTCTTTGTGGCCTATTTGGTGTAGAATTTTGATGGAAAGGGGAATTGAATCCATTGTGGACTAAAGCTGTAACATAACAGAATGTACAAAAAGTGAAGTGCTATGAATACTTTCCAGATGTAGTGTAAATATCCTGGCCAAGGGACACGGCTTACGCTAAAAAATAACAGCTAGCATGCAGCCATTGCAAGGAGTCTGCCCAGGTTTCCATGTGTAAATGATTTTAAAGGATAAAGGTCGTCTTTACCTGAAACATAACTGAACTTCAATTTGCATAAAAATAACAACACATACACTAAAGGCAGTAACAGGCTATCAGTTTGTTTTTATCATCATTACCAGGCGATGACCCACTGCATTTTTTCTGATGATACAAATCGAAGGCAAATCATTTCATCAGCAGATAATCTGGGACATATCATCACTAATAGGAAGATTCTAAAACAGTTTCAAGCTCTAATCAAAATGTGATGGTAACGATCATAACCTGGCTTATTGTTAAGACATACATTACACTGCATTTCTGAGCAGAGAGTTACACAGTAGTTGCATAGTTCTGGCGCCTCAATGCACAGAAATGTATTTTTTATCAATAAGAATTGCGTTTTTTGACGTTATTGGCGTCAAAACTGTATTTTCAGAGTTGATGTCATCGATTATGTCAACTAACCACCGCAGGTATTAATGCTGCTTTAAATAGAATTCTGTTTTGTTCAATGAAAATGAATAAAACAGACCCCCTCTAGCTCATACCTGACATTAGGCACAGAGCCAATAGGTCCATGTTTATCTACGTCAGAGTCTTAATGGGACTGGACAAGCGGCGTGTGTGCATTTTGTACATCTGTGTCAGCAATGTGCACAACTAAATTTAGCTGAAGACATTCATTTAAAGGGATGTCCACAAACATTTGGACATACTGTGTATCATGGTAGCTGGAGCTGTCAAACAACATTTAGATAGAACAGTAGTTAACAATGATAAATTCCAAGTAAACATCTTGTCCAAAGTGACAATTAGGCCATTTCTGCCTGATATCACTAATTTTGAGTGGAGGCTTTATCCAATTTCTGCAACTTGACCCCACATTCTAAAAGGACCAGCTCCACCTCATATAGAACTCAGTGAGGAGCACTGCATCCAATGGGCTACACGCAAGAATGGCAATCTGGTTGTTCGTCACAGAGAGACAGTAACAAACAGAAATGGTATGTATGGTATTTATTTGGCATTGATGTCAGGATACATTCTTAGAATTTCCTCTGCGCACGAACGTTTGGAAAGTAAACAGCAGCAATCAGGCCTCTGTCCAGTTAAAACAAAGCTGTATTGATCCAAACCTGAGAAAGGTTCCAGTGTTAGTTGGTGCAAGAAGCCTAACAGCACATTCATCAATCAGCTGAAAAGCTATCACTTCCAATTCTGTAGGGCCACATCCTCCACGAGAAGCGAAGCTGGAAAACGAATGTGGAGACAATGATGATGTCTCTGACAGCTGGGAGAGACACGGGTAGGTACCATGTCTTTTGTTTGATTTCCTCAGCAGCAACACGTCTGATGATAACCTTGAACACAACCACCACAAGGGACGAGGAAACGACACGTCTTTGTCTTCCTCAGGCCCCGCGCTCAGATTGGCCTTGAGTGCCGTTTTATCTCACCGCCCTCAGGTTTCACATGCAAATGCGAGGAGGTTGGGAAGAATCAGGGACGCAGAGATGGAGGACTCCTCTCATTACGCTCTAGGGCTATTGAACACGGAGTATTTTTTTGCAAACATGCAAATAAAGCAGTCTCTAGCATGTATGTTTGATTAGACTCTGACGTGGATGGCTTTGGACTTTTTGAAGACCATAATTAGATCTTTTCAACAGCAGTTCTGAAGTTCAAAGTGTATTCACATAGGCTTGCCAATTTTTAATGAGGAGACCAAGGAAGGAAATCTATTTTTTTAAAGATTTAGCTATGTGCTCTCATGCTCAGCTTGTGTGTGTGTGTGTATGCCCTGGGGTTAATGATGAGTCAACAACCATTTTGGACAAGAAAATTGCATTTTTTGTGTATTCGCCTTGATCATAATTAAAGTGATCATCAACGCAGCTAAAGAGGAAGAGAAGGAGAAGACTGACCGTAATCCTCAGGTAACTGCAGTTAAAAGCCTTAAACCCCCCATGAGTCTATAACTACAGTATTTGCCCCAACTTTCTACCATTATGTTAGGTTCAGTGGTGCTTAAAATGATGGGTAGGCTCGCCAAACTGAAATGTAATAAACATGGCAACAACAACAGGTTCTTTATGAGGAAAAAATGGGATTTCTTACCTGGCTGATATTGATAGGAGTTAGAATCATGTCCAACACTCCAGACCATCCGGCCACTACACCTGTAGGTACTGAATAGGCAAGTGCTATCATAAGGAACCGCATGTTACTGTGAAAATAAAAAGCAGAATGAAATCATGTAAGAATATGAAGATTAGAAGACAGTATAGAGACACTATATGGACAAAAGTATTAAGACGCCTGGTCATTAATTGTTACTTTTGAAATCAAGGGTATCCTGTGTTTGTTGGGGGATGATCTCTACTGTCCAGGGAAAGCTTTCTACTAGGGCTGGGCAATATAACGTAAATATTGGTATATTGAGAAATACAATAGTTTGTACTAGATATAAAAATTACCATTTTGTAATATATCATCTGTTACACAAGTTTCCAGTTGCCCAGTCGTAGGCATTACTGTGAGAATTTGACTGAACTTGGCAGGATGTTGGATGATTACCCATCCCAACTCCCCAAGTCATTCAATAAAATACAAACAAACAAACAAACAAACAAACAAATAAATAGTACCATCATTCCAGACACACAGGTTCACAGCTCAATACTGGGGCTTTTATACCCTTTCAACCATAGTGCTAATAGGTTCATGTATATCTACCCCTGTATACGTATATGTACATTAGTCTCCTAATGGGACTAGACATGCTACAGTTCATACGGAAAGCGCTTCACTTTTTGCACATTTTATGTTACAGCCTTAATTTAAAATGGATTCAATTCACTTTTCCCCTCAAAATTCTACACACAATAACCCACAAATGACAAAGTGAGAAATCAAATTACAAATTTATATATATATTTATAAAATGCAATGCTACAAGTTTGGCACACCTGTTTTTGTTAAATTTTCCTTTTTCTTCTTTACAGAACATCTCAAGCTCCATCAGTTGGATGAGGAGTGTTGGTGCACAGCCATTTTTAGATATCTGCAGAGATGGGTTCTAGTCTGGGCTCTGGCTGGGTCACTCAAGGACACTCGCAGAGTTGTCCCGAAGCCACTCATTTGTTATCCTGGCTGTGTGCTTAGGGTCGTTGTCCTAAACCTTTGTTCTTAATCTGAGGTCCAGAGTGCTGTTTTCTGTACATCACTGCAGTCATCTTTCCCTCGACCCTGACCAGCCTCCCAGTTCCTGCTGCAGAAAAACATCCCCACAGCATGATGCTGCCACCACCATGCTTCACTGTAGGAATGGTATTGGCTAGGTGATGAGCAGTGCCTGCTTTCCTTCAGACATGATGCCTGACATTCAGTCCGGAAAGTTCAATCTTTTGGTTTCTCGTGGTCTGAGAAACTCCAGACAGGCTGTCATTTACCTTTTACTGAGGAGTGGCTTCTGTTTGACCACTCTACCGTACAAACCTGATTGGTGAAGTGTTGCAGAAATGGTTTTCCTTCTGTAATGCACTGTCTACTGTGGGACCTTATATAAACAGGTGTGCCTTTCCAAATCATGTCCAATCAACTGAATTTGCCACAGGTGTCCAATCAAGCTGTAGAAACATCTGAAGGATGATCACAAGATGAAAGAAGATGCACCTGAGCTCAATTTTGAGTGTCAAGGCAAGGGCTGTGAATACGTATATACATGTCACATCTTTGTAGTTTTGTAGTTTTTGTCATTGTGGGTTATTGTGTGAAGAACTGTGTGAATTTAATCCATTTTGAAAGAAGGCTGCAACATAAAAATGTGCAAAAAGTGAAGCGCTGTGAACACTTTATGGATGCACATGCAGGTACACATGCAGAATAAGGGTCTGTCTGAGGACACCTTTATCCATGCCTGCAAGGCAGATGACACATAGTGATGAGAGCAGGGATTTAACCTCTTAACCACTTTTAAAACTCTCATTACAAGAATCTGCCCTGCATTCTATAAGCCACTCTTCATCAAGCTTAACAGTGAAGCAGGACAACCTGTGCTGTATCTCATTCCCCTTCTTCAGGGAACACTGGTTACATGCATAACCATAAGCTCCTCTCAGTCAATTCACTCAGTACAATAAATGGAGTTTTGCAATTTCTATTCATGCTGGGCAGAGCCAACACAGAAACCTGGAGATTAGTTACAGTGACGCTACCATTCTGAGTGCAGCCACATTCCTTCAACTTCAACGAACTGATTCTTTGGGCCAGATAGTAGTAATTAGCAGTAATGCTGCTGTAGATTATTTAAGATTAATATTAGTACATTAATATTTGGTTGTTAGTACAGTGCTAGGTTTTAAACCAGACTAGAGTAACAGAATTAAAATAGACATGGTAATGAGCTCATGCATACTAATAATAAATGCTGAGCATTTGTTGATATATTTTATATTAATTACATTTCAAGCTTTTTTTTCAAAGTTGATACTGTGATTAGTACTCGATTCAAATTTGAATGAACATTTTCTAATATTGTGAGACTGATTTCAGATTTCTGGTAAGTGTAATGAAAATAAAACATGAGTTTAACTTGAATGAAATTGTGAACATGAATGAGCTTTATAACGATATATATTTGTTATATGCACTAGTACATATATCAGAGAATATTATTACAAAGTAATACTTTCTTAAAATTGACACCACTAACAAAAAACGGAGACAAGAAAATCAGTTTCAGTTTCAGCAAAACAAAAACGGTCAGAGAAGTACAAGGACCTGGGGTTGTGGGTTCAATCCCTGCTCTGGTCCTGGACACTCCCAGAATTATTTCAAACTAGTCCTTTGTGATATGAGGACTTCAATACTGGCAATGTCTGACATACAATACAATAATAATGTTTCAAATGCATTATTTACCCTACTGGTAGTTGAATTTTGGTTGTTGAAGTTCATTTATATAAATTCTTACATTAATAATTATATTTTATGCAGTAATTATTTTATGACTCCCCCAGACCACATACATAAAGGGTTTACTGACAGCATGTGCAAATCCACCACAGGCTTTCCGTGGACCAAAGCTAGGAGATGGGGTGTCTTACATTTATAAAAAAAAATAAATAAATCAAGTCCTCATCCAGGGCACAAATGGAGCTTCATATGGGATTCAAGGATAATAGTCACTCTGGTAATGGCCCTTGCACCCTTCAGTCGTAGTGATAATATTAGAGAGCTAACCTCTGGCCATTAAAATAATAATTGGGTGCTGAGCAGAAGACCATGCTCCCCCCCTTCACTTCGTAGTAGAGCTCAACCCCAACCTGCCAGTGAGGTGTCAAGGTGTGACTAGCTAAGCCTGATAAGGTTGGTCAGGCCCTCCCTTATGTGGAGGATGCAGTCAAGTACATCTTGGTCACAATTAAGATTTTTGGCAAATAAGTCAAACTTTCAAACTTTGTGACAGCATCGACATTGTTACTCATGGTTACTTGTACCCTTATATATCAGTGTTGGCACCAAGCAGTCCAAAATAAGCCTGGGTAGGACCATGAAAACAAAACTTGTATCTTAGTTGAAACTGCTGCAAAATGCAGAAACTATACCCAACTGGTTGGAGCCTGTTTCCAAGCCCTGAACTCATTTATTAGACATTTTCATTCACAGTCACAGAGTTCTTTTTTAAGCCGGCTGAGAAACGTAAGTGATGAATGTGTGGCAATACAGCAACTGTGCTTTTACCTTGATCAGGATATTACATCAACTTAAAAGAAAAGGACAAATGGCAGAAAAGGCTACTTGAATGCTGCGCAGTCAATACAAATCAGATACTGAAATTATTCTTCACAAGAGCCATGGATTAAGAGAGGCTTTGGCACAAAGTTTCTGCATTTTGAAATGGAAAAGTTTCAGAAGCTTTCATGATGTCTGGAAACCCACAGTTGTAGACATACCCCTTTTCTGGTACCATATAACCTTTTGGAAGCTTGAGAAGCTTCTCTTCTGGTGATTTTTCTGAAAAAATTGCTTGCTACTGACCGATGGTGTACATTCTTCATAGTAGAGTCAACACATTCCAGTTGGCCTGTGGTCATGGCCGCTGATCGACTATTAGATGCAATAGCCTTTGTTTATATTGATTTTGTAGAGGTAGATTACAGCCTATAGACTATACTTAGTGTCCTTAGCTTTATATGAACCACGGTTAACCCTCTTGCCTAGTTCTAGTGTCTGGCTGCCTTCTGTGTCATTCTGGGTAACTGTCAAAAATGTCTAAGAGGCGTTTGTTAAGGTGGATGGATTTTTTTTTAATGCCTGCTTTGGCGTTTTCATGGCTATGGAGTCAGGTAGGTCTTTAGTTAGGTTAGAAGAGGGAATTTTCCATGTAGCGGTCTCTGTTTGGATTATACTCATCCTGTAAGTTGAATTTTATCTCTTTAATCAAGAGAATAAAATGCATCCATGTCCTCTACAAGAACGACTCTGTACTTGCGCATATTAAGTTACTCTTACAGGAAACACTTAATGAATTCACATACATTTTAAAAATGAACATATGTCTCACAATTTGGAATAATACAGCCAACATTGTCTAAGAGCACAAAACATTCACGTGTTTGTCATTAGAGGTAGTACGTTACTGCAAGCACTTTTCAAACCATTCTGAAAGGTTCCGTTTTCGCCATCGGCTCTGCTGTCCTGTCACCCAAAGTCGTGTGACGGAGATTAATGTATGTAGGACAAGGGCTAGACCAAGTTGACAGCCTAGGCAGCTCTCAGGCAAATGTAATTATAGAAGGGTTCAAGTGCTTGGCAACAAATTGTTGTCTTCTACAGATTGATGTCACCTTTCTATGCCCTTGTATACCTTTTCCTTGATTCTAAAAAAAATATTACTTTAAACCTACAAAATGACTGGTTACAGGTGTGATCTGATTCGACTCTGGGTCTTGGCACAAGAATATATAAAAGTGCTTCCCCCAAAAAAGGCTCTCAGAGACTGTGTTTGGGTAGTGTGGATCTTGGTGAGAGATACACTTAAACACATTTTGCCAAGTTGACAGACTTGGAGAGGCAGCGCATCATTGGACTGAAAGAAGCAGGTTGGTTTCAATGAACCTGCCATCGAGGCCAGTCCAAGCCACCATCACCTCTGTCTGGAAGGTGTCACTCAAGAGAAAAGAGGTCTGCTACAGACTGGAGCGGTATTGTCTTTAGTGCTGAATCCAGGACTTCCGACTGGCATTTTTCAGCAGGACATTGCTCAAGGTTCCTAGGAATGTCTCTGCCAGACTGCAACACTTTACCAAGCATTTACCACCAATCCAGCATTTATGGAACCAGCTGAGACGCCAACTTTGGCAACTTATAATCATGCAGGATTAAAATGCCAAGCTGCCTTTAAATCCTGTGGGCATATGTGAACCTGTGTGCCTCCATGCCTAACCAAAGCTCATCTTATATCCTGGCTACAAACTGGAGCCTCCATGCAAATACAATTTCCCCCCAAATAAACATAGTCTTTCTTAGTAATATTGTAATATTATATAAATCATTACATTCACACATATAATTTAATTGGATTCCAATAAATCCTTCTTTGTGTATTATGTTCGGTGTCAATGAGTGTATATACATAATCTGAATACATAATCATTTGTTATACAGCAATGTTTTATAACAAACCAACAAGTTGGTGTTTAAAATGCATTACTGTTCGTGGAATTTTAATAAATAATTGAGACTGGATCTAATGAGACCTGTTCTTCTTATAAACACATTTTGCTGCAATATCAGAGTTTGTTGGGGAATGATTCTACCAGCTTTGCTCCCAGTTTGGGAATAATTTTACCCATTCTGTTAGATTTGTTCAGGTAGGTTTGCTGATGTTTTTTTGAATTTTGAAATAATACCACTGAGTTTTGAATGGATTTAGCTCTTGATGTTGGTTACCCAACCAAGTTGTAGTACATTAAAAGCTGAAAAACCCTCCTAGGTTACTTCAGCCTCTGGGAAGGTGATGTTTTTTGAAGTGATTGCTGGTCCTCCTGTGACTTACAGCCCCATCTTCCTCTGATGTTGATTTTGAGGGAAGCAGCTTCTTTTTCCTCACAATTGATCAACAAGTGCTTGTTTGAATACTGAAACACTGAGACATTGTCATTGGATGTTTTTGGTCTTAATGTTCACAACTCGGCTTCAGATTCACATCTACTAACCTTCTAAACTTAGGTATACTAAATGTTCATATGAGCAAAAAGACACTATGTGAAGATATATACACACACACACACACACACACACACACACACACACACACACACACACACACACACTCCTCATCACATATGATGCTCCTGACACTAGTAGGGTGAAGACAAGCACATGCTTCGTCCGATACTCAGCCTCTTTTTGAACTGCCACCTTTGAGAAGTTCCGGGTTCCCAGCTCCAACACAACAGCTAAAAGACATCTCTATCAACTAGCATTGCATTGGTTTGATGTGGGGAAAGAGCACCATCTACCCACCGTGAGAGCATTGCCAATTTTGCTATTTCTGACTCTGGTTGCCAGTGGCAATCAGCATAAACAGGGATTCAAACCTGCAATCCTCAGATCATAGTGGTGGTGCATTGGACTGCTCAAAGCCCCCCATCATTTTATATTTTATTAACAAATCCCTTCCTTGAGCTCTCATTAGTGAGTACAACATAACTTAAAAAAACTTTTAAAACATGCTACGAGCATGATTTGCCACTAATCTTCATGTGGTGCAAAGACCTCTAGTCCTATTTTCTCCTCATCTATTAGCATTTTTATGAGAATCTCTTAGATAGGCTGAGCCAAGAGTGTCTAGAGATACCCCTTACCAAATCAGCCCCTCTCACCTTGGTCTATGGCAGCACTCCAATCACTCCTGTCCCAATTACAATCATCAGCCATGCCCACACGCGTGCTCTTTCTCTCACAGCCCAAACTGAGCCTGTCTGATTTCCCAGTGAGAGTGAGCTCCTCCATAAACCAACAAAGCAGCTGACATTCATCACAGACCCTCTCCCAAGACACTTTGATTATCTTTTAAAACTGTCTGCTTTGCTGAGGATATTTTTTTTTTCTTGCAAAAAGCATTTTCACATACTACAACTTGCAGGGACAGCTGGTGAATTCTTGAAAGCATCAAGACTGAGTAAAATATGACAGGCCAGTGCCAAGTCTCTGCTAATCTGAAACTTACAAATATGCCAGCAAATTATTACCTGTATCCCTTAGAAAGTGTTGGACAAGAGCAGCATGGATACTGAGCGAAGCTCAGTCCCAGTCTCAGCCTGTGCAGTTGTGGCCTTGGTGAAGTCCTGTGAGAGCAATCATAAAAAGTGTTTTGATGGAGCACCTTTTCTCCTAACTGCATCTGTGTCATTAACCTTCCGCCGGAAGGAAAATCAATACCTGTGCACCAACTTTTTTTCCTCCTTGCAAGAGCTTATTTAGAATACAGTAGGTAAGCATGCCAGGCATTTTCCTTCAGAAGAGCCACCAAGCCAAAGGCATCATCAGCTAAGTGCCATTTGTCCTTGGCAGGCCCTGCTTGCTGGAACCCAGAAGGCTTCAAAAGAGGGAGCCATTTTTATCACTAATCTCAATCAATCCTAATACCATTCCATCATCACAGTTACCACAGTAATCAGGCTTCGGATAATGGTTCTAGGAAAGCGGTTATGAAGTGATGGCATTATGAGCATTAGAGAAAGACTTCAGCGCAAACAATCAAAGCCATTAAAGGAGCAGTCTCAAAATGATGAGACATCGGGGTCTGAAAACATAATTCATAGCTCCAAAAAATGAACAGTGAGCACACTGCAGCAACTGTCATCCCTCAGCCTCAGTAAACAACTTTGTTTTGCCATCGCAGTTGCACTCATGGTACAACATGGAACGGACATGAAAAGGTCCGAAACAGGGTTGTGACCTTTAAAGGAGTTTTAAAAAGTGTGTCCTTATTCTGGTGCCATTTCACCGTTCCCCGCGTCCTTCAACCCATTCCGACGGAGCTGAAGCAAACATACCCAAGGCAAGGAGGGTTGCCTCTGATCTGTAAACACTGATACTGTCCCAGGCTTTGATAAACAACCTTTATCAAGAGGGGACTCTGTGGAAAGCCTGTGCAGGCTGTGGTCAGGCGGAAGTTGGCAGAGTTCTGTGGCTTGTAAGAGTACACACAAAGATGGTCTATTTATTGTGCAGGGACAGTGTGTCAACTTAAGACTTGATAATTAATCTAGTGGGATGGAAGCACATCTTTGATGTGCATTAACTATTCAGAGCAGCTGGAGAGTGGTGAAATGACAAGACCCTATTCATTAAGAATCTGTCCCTTGCTGTCTGTCATCGTTTACAAATTATTTAGAAGTTGGGAAGGACATATTGATCTCAAAGTTGAGGAACGGCATTTTGGAAGATGCCTACTGTTGTAGCAGAAACTCAACTTGCATACACAGTAATGATGTGAAAAATAACCAGGTTTTACCTGAATGGGACATAGATTTTATTGTTCGGTAGGAGAACAAAAGAACAAGCATGAGGATTCTGTCCATCCTGTTGAGCAGCCACAGCCTCCGGGTTACGGAACCAGCCTCAAGACTGGAAGGGTGTCGGTTTGATTCCCTGAACTGGCAGGACATGACTGAAGTGCCTTTGAGTAAGGCACTTAACTCCCCAACTGCTCCCTGCATGCTGTGAATTGATTCGTGTGTGTCCACTGCATGGATGGGTAAAATGCAGATCACATGTGCAAAAATGCAGATCTTATGTGCAAATTTGTGTCAAAAAAGAAAAATCTGCACATTTTTTCAATTTCAATGCCCATTAAAATATCAAACAACAAACTTTTTAGTCTGTTGTCTTGACAACATAAAGACAGTTCCTGTAGATAATGCAAATTTAGGCTCCGTTGGCAGAACATGACTCAAATGCACAGATTTTTGAAAGAAAGAAACACTATTTACTGCAGAAGCTGTCAGAAGCTCAACATGGTGTGTAATTAAGACACTAAAACCCAGAGATGGACACCCGAGTTAGTGTCTTGAGTCGCACTAAAGTTGCACAAACACTTTGTGCGTGTGTGTGTGTGTGTGTGTGTGTGTGTGTGTGTGTGTGTGTGTGTGTGTGTGTGTGTGTGTATAAAGCCTTATGACTTGACTTGACAATAATAGAACTGTCAACTTGTTCTGTTTTTTAACTTCGGTAAAAATAGGTAAAACTGTTTGCATGAGCAGGATTTTAGAAACAATTATTTTTTAATTTCTCTGATTAAGTTGTGCTTTTAAATTGTACTTTTACTACAGGCTATACCTTATAACTACTTAATCTCCATGGATACATTTGAACAAAAAATTTACTTTCATATTTTTTGTGGACATAAGATTAAAATGAGTTTTATTTTGCATTTTTAAACCTTTTTGCATTAATTCCTAACATTTACAGTGGATTGAAAGTGAAAAATATCAGCCATGTGGGAAAAAAATGGGAAAAAACATGTAATTGTCTTTATATACAATGCCATCGGTCAAGGGGTTGATAAATAAGCAGGAAAAATGCGCAAGGATCTGAGACACTCCGAAGAGGGCCAAATTATGAAGGCTCAACGTATGGCTCAGAGCATCTCCAAAACATCAGGCAGGTCTTGTGGGGTGTTACTGATATGCAGTGGGCAGCACTGACCAAAAGAAATGACAACAGGTGAACTTACAGGACTTAAAGGATCTGCTGCTAATGTTGTGGTGCCAGACACAACAGGACACCTTCAGAGGTCTAGTGGAGTCCATGCTCAGATCTGTTGTGGAGACCTACTCAATATTAGGCGAGGGGTGCTCATGTTATGGTTAATCCAGGTTAAACAAAGCAAAAAAACCACACCAGCAAACCCAAAGCCCACAGCAGTGGTCTTCAACCATGCTGCTGGACAGATACCTTTCCACTGCCCTCAAACACTAATCCACCCAATGAATTCAACTTATTCCTGCTTTCGGAAGAATTTGATTGGCTGAATGTGTAGTTAAGAGTTGGACGTAAAGAACAGACCTATCAAATCTCATCATCAGTTTGCTGCAGATTGGTTACAGCTCCTGAGAGACAGTGGAGAGTAAACAGAGAACTTCTGATAGAGCTTTAAGTATGAAAATGGATTTAATGTGTAGAATACCCTCATGAACATTTGCACAAATGAAATGGTTGCTGAATGCTGCTTCTGGCACACGTCTTTCTGTTGCTAGGCAACAACAGCATTGTTGTGCACCAGGAGTGCTCTGCACAAACCACAGCCTCACACAAATCCTCAGGAGCCATAAATAATTCACATTTATTAATTTTGTGTCTTTTCTTTTACATCAGATAAGTAGTTGTACAAGGTTCTGGTCATTCAAATGCTAAGGGAAAAGCCCTGGTGGGCTACAGGGTCATTAGCAGTACTAGTATAAACACAGACAATAGATTATAGCCAAGAGCATACAAAGTGCATTTGCATTGAAGAACCCTTAATATTCACTTACTCCCTGAAAAGCTGACAGTAAGTCTAATGTAATTCCATATAAAAATCCCGTTTGGAAATATGCACGTGCTGGACGCATTAGACTCATCCTTTCACAACAAGCTAGATCAGAAGTTTTCTATCCGCTCTCCACATCCTCTTAAACTGACACACACCGTACCAATCAGTATCCAGAGTGAAACTCGCCAAGAACCCACCCGTTCCTTTTCCAGTTATAATGAGCTGTTTTTAATGAGCTCATGTTTCAGTTTTTGCAGTCGTTCCTCTCAATTTGCTGGCATTTTTTCTGTTTACGCTGGCATATTTCTGTTATTGCAGGAATGTTTCTGTTTATTGCTGGGGTGTTTATGAATGTGTTGGTGTTTTTGTTATTGCTGATGCACTGTTGAATTCTTTTTGTCACATTTCTTTCATTCTTTGTGGCATGATTCAGAATTTGTAGGGTGTACCTCTGTTTTTCTTCTACTCTCTTCCAGGCCTCTGATTCTTTGAGTTTCAGCATTTATTATATTTGCTTCTAAATGTTCTGGAATTAAATTAAATCCATTATGCCCTCTACCTCCACTGGTTGCAATACAATTTCAAAGCCTGATCAATCCACCCCCATGCTTAACAGTTGGACAGGTGTTTTTTTTTTTGCGGTTGTTGGTTTTTATTTTCCTCATAAAACTGTGCAGATCTTTGCTCCAAACATACCTTTGATCATTTCTGTCAAAATATGATATTTTTCAGAAGTGTGTGAGGCTTGTTTAGATGTTCCTTTTTTGCTGACTTTTGTTGAAAAGATGCAGGTATGGTTCCCTTTGATGACTCCATGAAGGTCATGTTTATGCAGGAGATACCACACCGCCACTCCAGAGTCTTACATCTTAGTGAAGGGCTTTTGCAGTTTGTGGTTTCCAGACTGGACTGGAACTGGACCTCCACAGTTCCTGCAGCATTTCTTAATTAAATTCCAAACTGAGGACACAACTACCTGAAAATGCTTTGCCATCTTCTCACAGCCTCATCTAGCTTTGTGAGGAACCCACGACTGCTGACTAATACTGCTTCACTCGTCCTTTCCTAAAGCTGACAGTGGACAAACTTGGGCTGACCGTAAAAGTTCAAATCCCTTGGGGTGTCCACACCCCCATGTTCAAAAGAATATTAATCTGCACTATATGGACAAAAGTATTAGCACACCTTTTATTTGCCCAGGAAAGACTGTCTACTAGATTTTAAAGCATTGCTCTGAGGATTTGATTGCATTCAGCATTAGTGAGGTCAGGCTGTTGGGCTGACTACTACTCCCAAAGGTTCTGGATAAATAAATAATGAAGGAAAAATGCACCACTCAGCAGCTTATTGCTTCTGTACTATATTAAACCCATAGCTGGACCACATACAGTATCTATAGCAGGCTCGAAATGTTCTCATGCCAGTCTAGTCTTTAGGATAAAGACAAATGGATCAGGATTGGCTCAACAAAGACATTGGCTAAACTACAACACATGAATATTGCCTTTTACACTATTAATAGACTATTAACTAGTTTTACGCATTAATCTTGATCAGGCTAATACTGAACTACTGACGTGCATGTAAATATGTTTAATGAATGTGTGAAGAGTTAGTCTATTCAGTATTTAATAACAGATGTGTTTAAATAAATCAATAATAAATGCTATAGAAATTCTTCTGTGCAACTGTGTCACATCTAGTTGGGGTTTTTGACAGCAGTCATTTATTTATTTATTTATTTTTACTGGACTTAAAGATCAGAACCTCTTACGATATAATATTATAATAAACTGATTTCCTTTAGTTCAATAACTATTCATAAAACGTGACCCGATCGAAAAAAACAGTAATGAAAATATACAAAGAATTAGGCATCTCTGAAAATTAGATATTAAAAAGCTGGCTATCAGGGCAGCAGAGGTTTATTTACTGAATAAAATTCTAATATTAGAATTCATATTAGTAATAATACCTATGTCATGTTGGGACATTACACCACATACAGGTTTTTAAGCTACAGGAGCTTTTTTTTTCATGACTGTGGGAAGTTTTGATAATTCCTCCAGAAGAGCATTTTATAAGGACAGTGCTGGAGTGTTTAAACACCCTATCCACTCCACCCTATTGGACACACCTACCTAGCTGCTTCACCCTGTAAATATAAAGTCAGAGTCCTTCATCTGTGCTCCTGTGTTGTAAGAGGAGCTGATACAATAGGTAGTGAGTGTGGAGACAAAAACAAGGTCATAATGCCATGGCTGATCAGTGTATATATAGGAGAAACACAGCTGCATTTCTCAAGTCTACACTTTAAATGTGTGGAATTGAAAAATGGGCTCTTTGGGCCCTTTTTGGCATATATTTCCCATGAAATCCCCTTCTTTTTACAATGTTCCAACGGAGAGCTATCTACAAGGAATTTCCCTCGTATGAGAAGAACATTTAACCAGGCAAACAGCTTTACCGGTATGTACTTCCACTTGGGGAACTTGGATCTACTGAACTGAAGTAATTAAATTTCAGAGCTGTTAAGGTTGCTGTTCTGTAGGCACTGTGTGGCAGTGCTCAGTGCGAGCTAATAGATAAATGCTTACCTCAGCAGTCTGCAGATGCTGCTCCTATAGCTGAGGCGCTGGCTAGCTGCTGCCACGCTGGGTGGCATGGGGGGCCTGGAGGGGAAGTAGAGCAGCACAGCTGCAAATAGGACCACAATCATCCCCAGCTCTGTACAATTACACAGAAAATAAACACTGTTAACATACTGCTAATACCAGCAATTCGGAAACTGAAATTTCCAATTTAATCTCAGATACTGCACGGCTCTGAGCAAATCTGTCTCTGTTAATAAGTCTTCAGCAGCCTACACAGCTGAGCACACTTCCTCAGACATTAACTTCACATTCAGAGAGCACAGACCTACGTAACACCATTAAATGTCATCTGGCTCACATTCATTATGTGTTAACTATCCTATGGATTGATCACCTTAATGTATAGTGAAAAATCATGTAACAAGGGCTCTCGTGAACCCTGGCCTATGCAAATGTAAGGTGTAATTTGTAATGTAATGTACGGCGAGAAATACAGGAGATGGATTGTTATATGATATATATTATAATAACGTATTACGATGTTTATTTTCAAACAATATATGCCAGAATGTTTGTGGACACCCTTTCTAATGGATACATTCAGCTACTTTAAGTTACACCCATTGCTGACACTGACACACTCAGAAACCCTTCACAGTAGAGACAATAACAAACCAACAAAATCAGGAATAAGTGTTTATAAAACCCTTGACTGCAAAAGAATGAGCAGATGTGGGCAGCTGTGGCCTGGTGGTCAGGGAATGAGCCTTGTTGTTGGGTTTGATTCCCTGAACTGGCAAGACATGACTAAAGAGCCCTTGACAAAGGGCCTACTCCCCAGGCGCCATGGATAGGGCAGCTCACTACTCAGTGACCCCTAGTGTGTGAATTCACTAGAGTGTTTGTGTGTCTTTCACTGTTTGGATGTGGAGGACAAATTCCTCTGTGTGCTAGCACATTGGGTCTATATGCACATTTACGTGTCCCAATACTTTTGTACATATAGTGTGCTACTGGCTCACCCCAATCCAGGATGATACGGATATGACCAGTTTGGCCATGCAGTCGTACTGAGAAAAGCATGTATGAAGATTACAGATTTTACAATCTGAACCCTAAATCTGTTTCCAAGTTACCGACATGTCATGCTAAGCCCAGCTCAAGCTGACTTGTTTCTGACTACAGCGAGTGCAAATGACACACATCAGCAGAGGTGTTTCATCTGTCTTCTCTTTGGGCAGCACAGGGTTCAGCTTGAAATGTTTAAACAGAGCCCAAATAGAACAAACTGGAACACTCACCCTAATGTATGCTTGACTGTCTTATTATTCTATTGATTTTAAATGTTTATAACATTAAAAAGTGCTAATAAATAAAAGGAATTCTGCCTCTTCTGGAACATAATTTACAGGCATTTCAGTTCATCACTTCCCAAAACAGCAGCACTTGTGTAAAACTGCCCTTTTCTGCAATTATGCTCACTTTTATAGACCATACAAAGGCATAATCTAATGCTTATTTTAGGGAAGACTGATTATTGCTTTTCTGAATGTCAGATGAATGCCTTTTTTCCTCATGAGAAGACATGTCAGAATAAGTGATTTCATTCCACTGCCTAGCGTTGCATATGGCTGTACTTCAGATTTTCTCTTGTTTTCTTGATTTTCTCTTTAAATACTTTAATTTTCTGATTCAGTAAAGCAGACCAACCGTTGCCGTTCTTTAGAAAGAAGTCAAATCTTGCTTATACATTTCATTTTGGTTTTGAAGTGGTGCCTTGAAACATTTTTCTTGAGACTTTTTTCTTGGATTTTGTTGAATGACATAAACCCACTTGGATGATTTCATGTATAGTTTCACGAATAGTACACGTACCTGTATAAAGAATATACTGTATCCTATTCCTGATGTTCCCTGGATCCCAGTGGGTGGCAGTGATCAGTGTGTGTGTATCATTTGGTGCTGGCACAGCCAGAGGACCAATCAAGAAGGAACATGCTGCCCCCAGGTAGCCGACCAACGATGCAACAGCAGTGGCTGTGGCCCTCTGGTCTGGAGCAAACCAAGTCGTAGACAGGAGAGGACCGGCACTCATCAGGGTTGGACCAGCTAAACCATTCAGAAGCTGACCCCCATGAATCAACCTACAAATAAGAACAAAAGAAGGTTTCATGATTCATTCTAAATGCAACACCGTTAGATACTCAGCATCAGTAGGATTGGCCTACATATTGTCACGATTTGAGGCCCTGAATGTTAAGAAATTTAACATCTGCTAAAAAAACAAAGAAATGCTTCCCTATAAGCTCCTGTGAGTCTTTGTTCTGAAGATACTGAATGATTTTTTTTTAATGATTAAGACTTTTTAAAAAGTGTGAATTTGTTTGTGAAGCTCTACTTTCTACACATTTCTGATAACTGGGACATGGACTGGTAGGAAGCATTTTCACTCTTCCACACATGTCGGTTTCATCACCCTATGGCATGTCAACAGGATCAAACTCCCAATTTTGTCTTGGGTATTCGAGAACTCCTTTTCTGAGCCATTCCTTGGTGGAGAAACTGAGTTGTTTTTGGGTCAGTGTCATGTTGCATGTTCCACCTCCACCTCCACCGCTTCAGTTTCAGTTCCAGTTTCGGATAAATGGTCTCACAACTTCCTCAAGCACACTCTGGACTAAATTCATAACTCTAATGAAGAAGAGGTTGGAAGGCTCTGTGGCAACAAAGCTAGTTTTTACAGCGGAACGACATTCAGATGAAGTGAAAAGGAAATCTTAAAACCACTGGCTATTTAAAGTCCGTGCAATGCAACTCAGGCCAGTTCTCAGTTTTCTGACATGGACAAATGAGTGTGATTTCAAAAATAAGCCTCCAGCTGCAGGTCTCCATGTTATCAGGGTGTGCAATGGTCAGGTAGTGACCAATAATGGCATTTTGTAAAATGATAGCACGGCAATTATCAAAGCACTTACGATCAAAAAGCACCATTTCACCAAGCAGGGGAAACAAAACCCATTTAAATCTGTCTATTCAATAGACAATAAGAATCAGGCTGTCTCTCGATCTGTGTTTGGTGGAGACAGACGGTGTCCACTGGGAGTCTTCGGATGGTTTAGCTGTCTGAACAAACTACACCCAGGACTATCCCCAGTGTTGAGTCTCAGCACCAATATAAGGAATACTGCTGGTCAGAATCCGTTTCCATCTGTAGACAATACGCACAGACTGATGAAAAACGAAAGATTTGGTACAGGATGAAGCTACAGTGCCATTGCAAGGGTTCATGGATTTGTCAGTTACGCAGGAGAATGTACACATCGGTACTGATGAGATAAGCCAGTAATGATAAAGGAAAACCATGTTCACAGTTGGTAACGAAGCTTTAAATTTTTCTTATTCACAGCATTTGTCAAATATTTGCTGGGTGCAGGACAGGTTTAGATTTCACAGCACTGCTCTCAACTTTAATGGGTTTCGTCCTTCATTTACTCCCACTTTAGTTGTTAGTTTTTCCTTCACACTTCATTAAACACACTTAAATTCCTGTAATAGCTTGACTACGTTGTAACTTGGGTGGTATGGTGGTGTCGCAGGTAGTGCATGCGTCACACACCTCCAGTGGCATGGGGTTGTGGGTTCGATCCCCATTCACTGTCTGTGAGGAGTCGCTGTGGGTACGCTGGTTTCCTTCCCAAATTGTGTGGATGGTACCCAGCGATGGACTGGTGCCCCGTCCAGGTGTATTCCTGCCTTGATCCTGATGATTCCAGATAGCCTCTGGAGCCACCATGACCCTATTCAGGACATAGTGACAAAAATAATGACTGATGTTCCAAGTCCATCTTCATAATCCTGTATATCTTCAGGGTGGCTTTCCGTGTCTCTCTGTCACAATTTCTGTGTTTAATATTTTCATCCTTTCATTTCAACAACTAATGGTTAACATGAAGAACAGAACATCCTCTCCATGAGACGCACTGTTGCATCTGAAAGTGCTTCAATTAGAAACGCCATTGTTTGGATTGTCAAACGTTGTTGCCTCCTTCTCTACTGTTGTGTGCACTCACTTGCATAACAGGGACACCGTGCACTTTACCATGATGCAGAAAAACAATCCTAAAATGGAAGACTTATTACTTGCCAGCTGGCATTTATGAAGAGAATAAAATTATGATAAAAATGGAGACACGAGGTCTTCTCCCAGCAGCAACCGTATGTAAAGTAAGGCTTAGGTTAGGTCTGGATACAGAACTTAGGGCAGGTCAAGTCAGACTTGGCAAAATGTTCTCCAGGCACAGCACAATTTCAAGGCCAATGAAAGCCACACTTGGTGGAGGGCAAAAAACTCCATGCGTAGCTATTTACTTTGCAGGGTAGAGCACTGTCATAGTATACAATGATCAACCATAACATTGTGACCACCTCATTTCTACACTCACTGTCCATTTTATCAGCCCCTCTGACCATACAGGAGCCCTTTGTAGTTCAACTGTTTCTCTGCATGCTTTTTAGCCTCCTTTCACCCTGATCTTCTATGGACCCCACATGACCATCACAGATCAGGTATTATGTGGGTGGTGGGTCATTTTTACCACTGCAGCAACAACGACATGGTGATGACGTGCCAGTGTGTGTTGCACTGGTATGAGTGGATCCGACACAGAAGTGCTGCTGGTGTGTTTAAGCACTCACTGTCCACTTTATTAGACACTTTGAGCTAGTTGGTCCACCTTGTGGATCTGTCATACTCTAGTCCTTCTTTAGTGGACACAGGGCGCAGCCTACAGGACGCCGTTGTTTGGACATTTCTGTTCGGTGGACTAGAGTACAGCAGTGACACAGAGGTTTATACACTCTAGAAGCACTGCTGTATCTGATCAACTCCTACCAGCACAACACACTAATACACCTCCACCATGTCAGGGTCACTGCAGTGCTGCCACCACCCACATAATACCTGCTCTGTGGTGGTCCCGACTATAGGAGGACAGGGTTAAAAGAGGCTAACCAAGAATACAGAGAAAGAGATGGTCTACAGTCTATAGAACTACAAAGTGCTCCTGTATGATAAGAGGAGCTGGTCAATTGGACGGTGAGTGTAGAAATAAGGAGGTGGTCATAGTGTTATGGTTGATTGGAAACCACATGGTGATTAAATTTGGTCATATCTCAGTGAACCCTATACAGCTTTTAAGGTCATATGAACTTCTCATCACACAAGTAACGACAAATTCCTGAGACTCTCCAGTAGACCACGCCAGCTATTCCTTTGAAGACTAATTAATACAAAACTATTCTCCAAAATCCTGTGGGAAAAAATGCTTGTCCCTCACCCTCCATTCCTCTCTGCTTCGCTTCGTTGTTATTCTATGTTTTGATCTGACTTTGCTACTGTGATAGGCTTTCAAATCCCACCTAATATGCAACTCAATTTCAATCTAGCAACTCTGATGTTGGTGTTCACGCTAAACCCCCCTTCCGGACACTTTCCATAATGAAATAGGCAAGTGGCGAGGCTTTGTTCGGAAGCTGGATGGAGACTGAGCTTGCACTGAATAAGCAGAATCCCTCCACATTTGCATTAACAGCAGACTTCATTGCGACACCACTCACGTAGCCCATAATTGGATCGCAGCTGATTCCAAATCCCAAACCCAAAGCTGATCATTACGACTTCAAGACTGTTGCCAACTACTGCGTGAAAGAATAAGAAAATTATGCTAAAGCTGGCATAGAGCCAGACAATGATAACATCCGATTTCACCCACTGGATCGAAGCAGGGCCAATGAGTTCCATTCATTGCACTAATTCACTCCCATTCTAATTACTGGAGGCAGAAAGTTGCTCATGGGTGACCTGAAGCCCTACTATGCGATCTGTCTTCAGGATCAACTGATGCACTCCAGATACTGGAGTGAGGCTGAGGAAAAGCTGAAAGAGGGGAAGTGTGAGCAAGCTTGGCAATTTCAGGCAGGAGAGCTTGGCAATTTAGACAGAGATTATTAACTTAATAAATATCGATAAGCAGTGACAGACTGAGTCTCAATACACCCTGATTAAACAGTCCTCTGACAGAATGTGTCCATTACTCTGCTCTAACAGCCTGTATGACTGGCCCGGCTGATGCAACCTGATCTCAAATACCACTTGGAACGGCTGTGCAGTGAGGACCTAGAAGAAGGGCTCAAACCAAGCCCTCTATTCCCTTCACAAAGCATCTGTAGGAGTGTCTGTACCATCAAACAGCCCTATTGAAAGCAAGGCAATTTCAGCTATGGAGGTTCAACATGCTGAGCTTCCTTTACGGCAACATTGATGGGGTAAAGGCTGTCCATCAGGGTAGACTTCTGTTTGTCTGCCAGGGGCACAATGGCTATGATGGTTGGTAATTTTCCTATGCACTGATGAAATTGTGGCACTCGTGGTGCCTCGGCAATATGGTTGGCAGGGCTGCAGATGTGCCTGCCGACACATTAAGGCCGAAATAATCAGGAATTTGGACACAGCACCCAAGCAGTACCCTTTAATCAGAGGCTCTGTCTGCTATTTGCATACATTTGTCCTGACAATCACAATCTGCTTTGATTTGAGAGCAATCATTGGCATTCCCAATCAGAGGCCATTTCAATAATCACAGTCTCACACCTCTCCTGCAGAAAGCTATGCCTCAAAAGTTTCCTGCTTAAGCAAGATGGACTGACAGACAGACCAACACAGAGACAAAGAGAGCTGTGAATCTTTTGAGAAGAGAACTAGTTGTTCCCCTAAAAAAAAAACCCTACCCATGAGAGATCCATGAAAACCATGGATCATGAGATCTTCAAACATGAAAGACTTCTTTCTCTCAAAAACATGCTCTTCCTTCTGCCATCAAGGGAGCCTTTCGGTTTCTATATTGAGCTAACAGCCATCTTTCTCAGAGTGCTCAGCTCTTTTGATTAAAAAAAAAAAAAAAGTGTAATGGCTTCAGTGATGCTGTCGAACGTTCTGACAGTGAACCCTGCACCATGCTAATTCACGGCACAGCTGCAATTGGATTCAATCTCCTTTAACTTGATGTTTCAGTGCAGATGTTCACCACATCTGAGACGGGCATAAGGTCACAAGAAGCAAACCTTCTCATCTCTCCACACAGGAGGCCATTTAGTTCATTCTCAATGTAAGTGCTGACACCTACTGGTGGACGAAGAGGACTTACCCTTGTCTCGGTTGGCAATTTCTAGGATTTCATTTTCATTTTAATAAGGAAAAAAGAGGATTAGTGGCTCCAATAACATAGGGTCTTAAGACATGGTGTGCACAGAGCAACACCTCTACCTGGGTTAACATAAGCCTGTAGGCTGAACCAAAAGCTTAGAAACACACTACATAAATTCAGAGTTTATAGTTAAAATTACACATATGGTGTCAGAAAAACTGAAAGAAAAAACAATCAGCTGCTGTGTGCGAAATGTAAAGTCTCTAAACTAATATTAAACTGGCATTACTTTAACTCATCAAATAATATTGATACGGTGCTGCATAATGTAGTTCTAATGAATATCTGAGAGGCGAGGGTGCTATTAACGTTCCATGTTTCAAGAGACGTGATTATCATTTGCATCACGTGGCATATGAGGTGAAACGTACTTATGAGCTCACTTACACTACACAAAGTGCACCAGGAAACATAGAAACATAAAAAATAAAGTAAAATAAAATAAAATAAAATAAAATAGAGTCGACTACACACACTAACGCATTGTCAATCAATGAATTTGAGATCATGACACACACACACTAAGAACAAAATTCTGTACCGTGCCCCATGATGAAAACACATCTTACATTAACAACAAATGTTGGCATCTGCTGCCCGCAGTGGCCTAGTCCTAAATGAATCTGTCTCGGTAGAGAAAAAGGCTTCAGATTTCTTGTTTAACACGGTGCATAAAGGCCAGTGTTGTTCCATTTGACTGTACTTCTATATTATATGCAGTGCCTCGTGAAAGCATTCACCCCTCTTGCCACCTTTGTGTTCTGCTACCTCACAACCTGGAATTAAAACTGATTATTTGAGGGTTTACATAATTCCATTTACAGGACATGCCAACAACTTTGAACATTTGATTGTGCATAACTACAAAATCAGTACTTTGTAGAGTCCACTTTTGCAGCAATTACAGCTGCCCATTCCTCAAGCCAAAACTGCTCCAGCAACTTCAAGTTAGATGGTTTCTGCTGGAGAACAGCAATCTTCAAGTATGACCACAGATTCTTACTTGGATTTGATCTGGGATTTGAGTAGGTCATTCCTATACATTTACACATTTCCCCTTTAACCACTTGAACGTCCCAGGCTCAAATCACTGACGGACCGAAACATCCATCTTCCCCTCGACTCAAACCAGTTTCCCAGTCCCTGCTACTGAAAAACATCCTCACAGCATGATGCTTCCACCATGTTTCACTGTAGGGATGGAGTTCTCAGGGTGATGAGATGTGTTGGTTTATTACCTGACATATCTTTTTCCTTGGTGGCCAACAAGTAAAATTTTGGACTTTCCTCCATACACGCCTTTTGGCAACTTCAAAGTGAGCCTTTCTATTAAGGCTCTGCAGCTCCTTCAGGGTTACCTTTGGTCTCTGTGCTGCCTCTGATTAATGCCCTCCTCGCCTGGTCTGAGAGTTTTAGTGGGCAAACTCTTGGCAGGTTTGTTTTGGTGCCATTTTCATTCCATTTGATCATAATGGATTGATGATGCTCCTGGGATCATCAGAGATTTGGATATATATTTTTAATAACGCATCCCTGACTTTTACTTCTCAACAGCTTTGTCCCTGACCTGTTTGGAGATCTCCTTGGTCTTCATGGTGTTGTTTGGTTAGTGGTGCCTTTTGCTTAATGGTGTTGCAGCCTCTGGGGCCTTTCAGAGAAGGTGTGTATATACTGGCAGATCATGTGAAACTTAAGACTGTTTACAGGTGGATTTCACCATGCATGTGACTTCTTAAGTCAATTGGTTGCTCCAGAACTACTTAGGGGCTTCATAGCAAAGGGGGTGAATATATATACAAACACCAATTTTCAGTTTTTCATTTCTAATTATTTTTTTTCCTCATTTCACTTCACCAACTTAGATTATTTGTGTAGATGCATAACATACAATTTCAGATTTAAAAATCATTTGCAGTATGTAATTATACAAAATTGATAAAAAGACAAGGGGGGTGAATACCTGGCCAATGGTCTTAATAAAACCAAATTTAACAAATGACATCCTCTCAGTGATTGACTACTTATTTCAAATTGAAGAAACCAGACATGCTTGAATTATGCAAAATTATGTATCAAAACCATTGCTTTAGAAAATAAATAAATTCCAATTGATACTTTTGATTTGGGTGGATAATTGATGATGTCTTTATAGTTCCATTAATATTTGGGCAATTTTGGTCATTTTGGTTCTGTATACCATCTAAAGCACTTAAAATCAAACTTCAGTACAGACTTTAGACAGTCATTACCTGTGAATAACTTGCATTTGTTAACACTGAATAGTTCATTTGAGATTTTCTTGTTAAACCCACTAAAGCGTCCCTTTAAAGGGGAGAACAGGTTAAAAAAACCCTGTCAGTTATTCATCATCTCAGCCGCTTCATCCTAAATATAAGAATAATGTTTAACACTTGAATGCAAATCATTTGCAGTTAAAGACTGTCAGACGTCTGCAACCTACGGACATCAATAAATGCTAAGTTTCCTCCCTTGAGATGCAGTAAATAAGGCCTGGCAAAGCATGTTTATGAGCATGTCTTCAGTAAGTGAAAAGCATCCTTCCACTCTGGTCGTTTTCCATCTGTACAGTAAACTCACGCTATCAGTTTTGCAGAACCGACTGAATATGAGCATAAATATACTGTCGCTCTACACACTTCAGAATTCATCCTGTCACTTCTATCAGCAGTCACATTATCCCAGTTCCACTGGTACCCATATACGGCCATGTCAGTAGCAGTGACTCCACACTTCTGTCTGGATGACTGCCACTCACTGGATGCTCATTCTTTATTATGCCACTCTGAGTTAACGCTCTTCTCAGACAGTTGTGCTGAAAATGCCAAACCAGTCTTGCACCAACAACTAGGTCATGGTCAAAACCCCAAAGAGGAATGAATACAATATGTACAGGTCTTCCGAATAAATTGCAGGTATAAACATTTATGTAGACCTGTCGGAATTATACAACATGGATGTGACTTCGATAGGTTTTGCTGACCTTAATACTGCCCATTGCAGACGCCCTTATCCAGAGCGACTTACAAAAGTGCTTTGCTGTTCACTCAGAATATCCTTGGCTAGTAGACGAGGTTAGAATCTAGAGATTCCTCACACTTAGATCCTGTTGAAAACAAATGTCTTTCAGGAGTATTTAACTCCATAAACAGATGAGTCTTCAGTCTGCGTTTGGAGACAGTGAAGGTCTCTCCGTCTCCCAGGGGAAGTTCATTCCGCCATTTTGGAGCCAGAACAGAAAAGAGTCTGGATGCATGTTTTCCTTGTGTTTTGAGGGATGGCGGGTCAAGCTGAGCTGAAGCTCGAAGGGCTCTACCTACAGCAAAAGTTTTGACTATTGCTATCATGTATGGAGGGGCCGGTCCATTTTTGGATTTGTAGGTCAGCATCAAGGTTTTGAATCTGATGCGGGCAGCTACAGGGAGCCAATGAAGGGAACGCAGCAGAGGAGTTAAGAACCCATTATTTTGATCAGCTGTTCCAAAACTGATGTCTGAATAGTCTTAATAATTCAAATTTCTTTGCTCTTTAAAAGGTAGAATTGCATCATTATGCTCTTATATTATTACATCACTGACATAAAATAGACTTAAATTGACTATAATATTCTTAGGCCTATGTTTACGTTTCAGCATCAGACAGAGCGCCTACATACACTTCAAGCAAAATACTGAACATGGACATCAAACCACAATGCCAAAACTGATCTCTAGCTAGGGGTGGGTGATTTGGTAAAATAACATATATAAATCACATATTTAAAGAAATATACTTTATCACAATGTTTTAACTCTACTCTGCTCCCTTCCAGACCTTTCATTCTCACCTCATGTAAGACTTAGTGTTTAAAGAAGAAATGAAGATCAAATTTATGTTTAAATACAGTAAAAGAAATGAAGGATTTGATGGTGTGTCCTAAGTTTTTTAAAGCAAAGATCAAACATAACTATTCAGCTAAAATATATCAAATCATTTATTGTCCATATTGCCCAGCCCTAGTATCAGGAATATTACTGTCCTGAGTCCTTAGTTGTTGGTTTGGCTCCTGAACACAAGACTGGAAAATGACATCCATTTACAGAAGAATCACACTGATTGCAGATGTAGATTTTCGGTGCCCATTACAGCAAAGTGTTCATCACCGACAGGTCTTTGTTCTGTAATGAAGCCATTCTGACCAATTCATCACTTTTTATACAGTACATCACCCCGACCAATACAGCCGATCAATGATTCATTATTTATATCATGTATTTCTGCTCTCCTCACTTCAGCCTCCTCCCATTGTCCTCAAGTAATCATAATTTTGTCATGAAGACAATAACAATGAAGCAATTACCGGCAAAGGAAATTCATTGTACATTGATTATCTGCTACTGTAAAGCAGCAGGAGCTCAAAATCAGAAGGCCTTCATTAATCCACTGAGAACGCCATTCCATAGCTCTCGTTAAGGAAAAAAGATGTCTGCCCTCAGCTGATATCTTAAAGCTTTACATCATCAGAAATGAGCTCAGTGTTAAACATAATAAGAAATACATGGCGGATTAACAGTAGCAAGTCTAATGAAATTACTTCCTGCATCCAAAGTCTTTCAGATAACCTTGCCTGATCCATCATCAAATGCGCAATTACTTCTATAAGAAAAGAAAGAAAGACATTCTGAACATTTCACATTCATATTCATATTCACGCGGGTACAATAGCCGCTAGTTGTACTGTTTGTAAAGCCTCATATTTGTCATCTGAATCCACATGCATGAGAATAATAAGAAATCGATAATAAACAATCACAGGATAAACATCATCTTTTAAAACCCTTCTTCGGCTTCATGGAATGTCACAGATTTGAAAAACTGCAACATAAAAACTAATCAAATGTCATTGATTTGAAGCATTTCAGAACGCGGCTGGCCCCCTGATGAGCCCTGCGCCCCTCAGCCTCTGGAATAACAACAGTGAACATGAAACGCTGCGGTTTAAAAGTGTCACACACACAGAATTTTACTACTTAAAGCATTTATTTCTTATAGTAGTCAGTGCAGAGTTGGGTCGTCTTTCCAAGACATAAAAATGCTAAGCAGAAAAAAAAAAAGAAGCCATCAGGTCACATTGCTGAAGGGCTGGATGTTAATCTAATGAACAGTCCAGACAAAGAAACACATGATGGTTCAAAAGCCCTTCCAGTTGCACTCAAGTCAACAATGATGTTCTTTCATATAAACAGTTTAAAACGAAGCTCACCTGCAGTAAGCAGCTTAAAACCCAGCACAAATATCCAGAT
Organism: Acestrorhynchus altus; assembly: GCA_034509495.1. NCBI lineage: Eukaryota > Metazoa > Chordata > Actinopteri > Characiformes > Acestrorhynchidae > Acestrorhynchus > Acestrorhynchus altus. The sequence goes on along the minus strand of CM067509.1, from coordinate 11,260,094 downwards.
GCCTGAATCCTACGAAAGCCGATCTCTTGGTTTAATGTCTATTTTAAAAGCTTTACAATTTGCATCATAAAATGTGTAGTTATTTAAGGTCTGAGACTGTAAAAGCAAGGCTTCTCAACCTTTTCCAGCTCACAGCCCACCAGCACAACAAATAATGCACTTGCCCTCACTCTGCACACTTGCCCTCACTCTGCACACTGCCCTCTCCCACCTCGGCAAAAAGAACACGGATGTGAGAATGCTGTTTGTGGGCTACAGTTCAGCATTCAACACCATCCTTCCCCTGCGGCTCGACACGAAGCTCCGGGATCTCATTCTGAACAGCTCTCTGTGCAGCTGGAGCCTAAACATCCTAACGGGCCATCGGCTGGTGGTGAGGATGGGCAGAAACACATCCTCCTCACTGATCCTCAACACCAGAGCCCCTCAGGGATGTGTTCTCAGCCCACTCCTGTACTCCCAGTACACCCAAGACTGCACAGCCAGACAGAGCTCCCACATCATCTCTATGTCAGCAAGACCAAGGAGCTGATAATGGACTTCAGGAAGCAGGAGAGAGAGCTCTCCCCTGTCTGCATCAATGGGACCACTGTGGAGAGGGTCAGCAGCATCAAGTTCCTTGGTGTTCACATCACTGAGGAGCTTACATGGTCAGAACACACCAAACAATGGTGAAGAAGGCACAACAGTGCCTCTTCTACCTCAGGAGGCTGAAGAGGTTTGGTCTGAATCCCTGCATCCTGAGGATGTTCTATACCTGCACAGTGGAGTGCATCACCACCTGATACAGCTCTCGAGAAGAAAATCTGCAGAGGGAGGTGCGCAACATGCAGCAGATGACCGGGGTTCAGCTCCCAAACCTTCTGGATTTATACACCAGCCTCTGTTTGAGGAAGACCAGGAGGATTATAACAAACTCCACACATCCAAGCTACTGCCCAGCGGTAGGAGGTACAGAAGCACAAGGACCAGCCAATCACAATTCATGTCGCCTTCCTCATCACACCACAAACTCTTTCTGCATCTGCACTTTACTCACTACCGGAGCAGCAACTAAATGGTCAGTTACACTGCACCTGCCAAAGACCTTCTCCCACTGCAACCGCCAAAGACCTTCTCCCACTGCAACCGCCAAAGACCTTCTCCCACTGCACCCGCCAAAGACCTTCTGCCACTGCACCCGCCAAAGACCTTCTCCCACTGCACCCGCCAAAGACCTTCTCCCACTGAACCCGCCAAAGACCTTCTCCCACTGCATTGGAAAAGGTGAGAATTTGAGCCTGAACAACAGCTTTAAAATAGCACGTCTTCATTAAAAAAAATAAACAAAAAACATCCTAGATGTTTACAAAAGGAGCAGTAAAGATGCTCTTAATGCCCTCTTTATATGTCAGAAACCACGTTAACATGCTCAATTAGCACAGCCACCTCCAAAACACGTATGTAATACAAGTTCACCCCCAGAAAGATCACCTAACTATGCACATAAAATGAACATCAGGTTACTCTGAGGAACCTGAGGAGTTTTCCCTCTTGGGAAATAACAAACCAACTCACAACGTATGTACGAAAAAAACAACACAGTCCTGTGAGACTGTGAGCTCAAAGTTCATCCTTATTGACTCCTGATTAAAACAGCACACTCAGTCAAAACTCAAACACCGATAAAAAATTATTTATCTTAAATCCTAGCTTGAAAATGTGTTCTGTTGTCTAACGTGTGCTTTGTCTCCTCTTCTACAAGCATTTTACAAACCAGCAAATAAAAATTCATTTCCAAAAAAGGTTTTCAAACATTACAATCGTCCACCTTATGACAAAAAAAAATCTCATCATGACTTAGAAGCCAAGGGCAAAACAGAAAGTGTGCAATTTAAAGTCAATTGATATCTTTCCAAAACAAGGTCGGGAAATTGCTTGGACCTTTCCAAAATGTTTCTTTGGAAAGAGATGCAGGGTGAAATGGTGCGTTGTGAATTGGAGTCTTACCAGCGTCTCAGTTGTAGGTCAGTGAGGGGAATGCTCCGCAGGGCAGAGCCCAGCACCATGAGGAATGCTGCAAGAAGCAGAGAGGCCCGCAACCCTGCACCACAACAGAAAGAGGGGAAACAGTCAGGGAGCACGTTCAGCCACACTTAACATAAAAGCCGTTTTGAAAGTCATTTCAAACATTCCGATTCAATAAGAGTGCTGATTTAATCCTGTTACATCATGTATGTGGGATATACTGGAGTTTGTATAGAGCTTTAGATGAGGTTGTGAGATTAACCTCATAGTCATTCCATTACAATCAATTCTAGTTTACATATTTTAGCACTGAAATACAGTCACTAAACGGGAAGCACTTAAATATCTTGCAATCAAACAAATAGCAAATTGGAGAACACAAATCCAATATACAAACAAATCCAAGTTGGAATGTCAGACTAAATGTCCTTGTGCAAGACTTTATATCTAATCATGTTCACCTACCAGTATAAGGTGTCTGCTGAATATTTATTTCTCCACACTTCTACAAAAATGGCTTCATAAACATTGCTCCAAATAACTCCTGGGATTTTAATTTTAAGTGTGTACTTCTCTATACAGACTAATCAATAAGACATTACATGCAATCTAGAGAAGTCCTGATGTGTCCTTGTGACAGCCTAAACATTCTGAGTTCAGATAGACCTCAGTGATGTGCCCATTCCTGCAGTGAAAAGCCAAGAGAGATGTTTAAATCATGAGCACCGTTTCCTGTCTAACTCAACTCCTTCCCCACCTGTCCATTCCCAATGCAATTCACATGACCATCATTTAAGGGAAGCTTGAAACTGACACTTTCCTCTCTGCTAGTTTCAGTTCCTTCACAGGCAGAGAAAGCCCTGCCACAACGCTGAAAAAGTCCAGTCTTAAAAAGCCGTAACTGTTTAGCCTCTTTGAGGCACAGCTGATACCGCAGGCCAAACCTGTTGTTTTGCAGTGAATTATACATCATGTTAACCTTTAAAATCTACGACTTACAATAGTACTCACGACTACAAACAATGCAGCAGTAAATAGACCTAAAAAAAACTATTACGGAAAGCTAGAATGATTTGCCACACGCACACAGGCACACACACGCGTGCACACACACACACGATACTTACAGAACAACTTTGAAAAATATTTTTTTTTTCTTCTGACAGTGTAATTAGTGGCGTTTGCATGAATTAAGCTGCAAGTCCCTTTGGATAAGTCTCTATGAACTTGCCACATCTTGCCACTGGGATTTTTGCCCGTTCCTCAAGGACTACTCCAGCTCCTTCAAGTTGGTGAACAGCAATCTTCAAGTCTGACTACAAATTCTCAATTGGATTAAGGTCTGGGCTTTGACTAGGCCAGGGCCAGGGCTTCTTAACCTGGGGGCCATGATGTACTTCTAGGGGGGTCATGAATGTGACACTAATTAAGATGTTTTGTCAGCTAAATGTGCAATGAATCAGATTTAAGCGCTAAACTTTTTCACACTATCATTCTCAGTCTTGATGGAGTGTCTCATATGAAGGACATGGCTTGTCACACCACTGCTCTATAAATAGAGCATTTTTAGAACGTTTTTTTTTTCACAATCAAACTGACTCACTCGCCGTTCTGCCCGACTCTTCGATCTGAATCTTGATTCAGGTTCGGGCACATTGTGGCCCGTCATCCAGGCTGGATTAAAATGGATCGTTTTTTAGAAGGTCGAATTGGAAGTGGGGATGCAAAACGCCTGCTTCCAGGAACATCAGAACAGAAAAAACAAAGAAATTTACTAAAAGGGGGTCACACAGTGAAAAAGGTTAAGAACCTCTGGACTAGGCCATTCCAATACATTTACACTTTTCCCCTTAAACCTTTAGCAGTATGCTTTGGGTCATTGTCCCAGGCTCAAATCATTGACAGACTAAAACTAACCATCTTCCCCCTCACAGCATGATGCTGCCACCACCACGTTTCACTGCACTGTGGGGATAGTGTTCTTGGGGCGATGAGATAGGTTGGTTTTGCACCAAAGCCTTTTCGTTGGTGGCTGAAAAGTTAATATTTTGGTCTCATTTGACAAGAGCACATTCCTCCATACACATGCCTTTTGGAAAACTCAAAACAAGCCCTGTTCTATTGTACAGATGTACAGCTTATCACATTGTATAAATTACATACATTTATTTGCATTTGCAGAGAGAAGTAGGTATTTGATCCCTCTGATTTAATACTTTTAGTATCTATTATGTATTATATAGCATTACGAAAGCTTTTAGTTCAGTTTTGGTGGTCTACGGTACTTGCATGAGTTTCATTAGTCTAAATCTGTAATTTTCTTCTTTTCTTTAGAACACGAGATGCTAGGTTAGCACTGCTAAAAATACTGGACTTAGATAAACAATCCTATCTCTGTAACTGTCCAAACATGTCCCTTGACTCATTCAGAAAGTGTCCGGATCTATTTGTTTGACAGAGAAAAACAAGTATGATATTTTTGTCTTTAAACAAATAAATTTCTCTACAGAGATAAAAGTTTTCTTATTTAATTTTTCAGTAATCATTTCACCTTTTCTAACCTTGTTTAACTAAATGATTTTATAAACAACTTGCTCCAAATTTGTTAAAGATATCTGAAGATATCTGTCCTTTTGTGGTATACAGCTACGGAGACAGGTGTTTACCATCATCTCCTGTTGTAAATTAAAGAGGCACACTTCAGAAAAACACATCTTGGCTGATTGACTACATCTGGGCTTGTGATAAATTATGTTAATTTAATTTTTTGCCTATTCATTTAACAGCTGCTGACTGAAAATGAAACAAGTGATGTGTGATGTCTGACTTTTTTTGAACTGCTGTATTTTCTGCTATATTCCCTTAGTTTATTTCAGAAGACTTAAGACAGCACTGACTTGTAAATTGTAAAATAATGAGGAGCAATGCAAGCTGCGCTGTAGTCGAGAGTGGCGTTTCCCAACCTGTGGTCCAGGGACCACAAGTGGGTTTTGAAGCACTCTCTAGTCTCCCGCGGGCCGATTCTCTGGGGGAGACAGTTGTCCACAGTGGGCCATTAATGTCACTTTAAATCATAAAAGTCTACGTAAAAAAAAAACTGATTTAGCATAAGAAAATAAAAAGGAGATAATCATTTTCAAACTAAAAACATTACATAAGCATAATAAAAATACACACGGCAAATGAAATGTAATCAGTACACAGCCGCAGCACCTGACGCAGACAATTAAGTGAACCACAGAAAAAAGTTCCTCAGAAAAAAGGACAAAAATCACCTGCAAGCCCGACTCAGACCAAACACTCAATAAGGGTTCTGACACTTCTGACTGGTAGCGTACATATATTATGTAGTGGCACGTTAATCAAGACATCAAAGCACAGCACAATGAAATTGATTTGTATGTCAGTGTCCCTGCAGTGCTAAGAACGACCCATCACACAAATAATACCTGCTAACAAGGTAAGTAAATGGACAGCAGTCTAATTATAGAACTACAAAGTGCTCCTGTGTGTTAAGTAGCAATGGTCAAAACTCGATCTGTACCAAGGGACACTTGGCTTGACAACTGTCCCTCAAGACGCAAGGAAGACAAGCATGCAGACTCTTTTCTGTCCTAGCACCAAAATGGTGGAATGAACTTCCCCTAGGGGTCTGAAAACGCAGACTGAAGACCAATCTCTTTCAAGTGCATTTAACTGATCTCCAATCTGATCTCCAATCTGATCTCCAATCTGATCTCCAATCTGATAAATGCTTCAGCAGCACCTAAGCTTTAGTCATCTGTGGATTCCAGCCTCTACTAACTAGCTAAGGGTTTTCTGAGTGAACAGCAAAGCACTTGCTCTGCATAAAAGCGTCTGCCAAATGCCTTAAATCTAAATCTAAATGTATGTGAAGCTGATAAAAGTGTGTGTTCAGAAACAAGGAAGTAGTAATATGTTGTGATTCATTGTAAACCAGTAAAACAAATCAATTTCAGACAGTCAGAGTGCAGTAATGTGATCTCTTGATTAAGAGGCTGCTGCATGTTAATATATCTACACTACCACTATCCCATATTCGGTGTTCTTTGAATTAAAGACATCCACATTATGTAACTACATGCTGGTTTTTATCAGGTACATTTAAGCCAGATATTCATGAAGATATGCTGCCTATATAACACTTTGCTCGTGCTTTCACTGTCGGCACTCAAGAAATTAAAGACAAAAAATATTTTAGATAAAAATGTTTTTAAAACGTTTTTGTTTTCTTGTGGGCCAATATGCTTTCAAGTTATATACAGGTGGGCTGTTAGGTGAAAAAGTTTTAGAACCCCTAATCTAGAGCTCCTGAACAATTTCACAGGGTGGTTTCTCCTCTCACAGTTACAATAAAACTGAAAGTGTTTCAGGAACGCACTTTGAGAAATGACCATTTAGTAAAAGCAGTCCACCTGCTGTACAATTCCCCTTTAAAAAGAGGAAATATTTGGAAGAGTAAAACATTGTAGAATCACTGTCCAAATGTTCTGAACCAATGTTTTCATTAAAATGTTAAAAAAGTGATATTATATAAACTATTCATATTTCTAGTCCCTTTCAACTTTACCATTTTCAACAAATTAGTAAAAAACTGAGAATATGAAATAAAAGAGGAAAGAAATGTTTAATGTATCTAGAACAATGACCAGAGTTTAAGAAATGAAATGGAAGCTGTACAATATCCAAAATGAAAAACTAATAAAACTGAGAATGAAGAATGTCTCACTTCAGTAGTGTTCAATAAGGCAGAGAACTCTACTTTGTTAAAGTTAATAACAGAATGTAAAAAAACCAAAAAGGAGTCATGTGATTCTAAACTTTTGAACAGTTGTGTTTCCCCATTATATAGTGTAAGAATAGCTGCTACTCAGACTGGGTAGAGTGGACAGCTGTGACCTGATTCTTTTTAACATTGATGGAAAAATGGTATCTGTGTCTTTTAATGTTATTTGTTTGCCATGAGCAATAAAAAAGCCAAAGAGGAATCATGCACAAATAATTATGTCATTTTCCTGGAAACGGAGTCTCAAATGTTTCTTAAAATTGAGTTTTCACCAGCCCCAACTCTCTAGGACCTTTACAATACAGTAAAACCAATTTTATGGTAGAGATGAGGTGTGGTCCTTCTGAAAGAATCACCTGCTGACTTACGTTACCAGTCATATGATTATGTGGAACTGGTTTCGTGACAAAGCCGCAGTCAAGATCTATGGTTAAAACAAAACAGCAAAGTCTGAACGTTCCCAAGAAGAGCATTTAGATGTTTGAACTTCATATAAAAATTTGATCAAGAATAAACTGAAAGCTGTTTCTGAAGAGAGACTCAAATACATGGAGAACTTCCTGCTTAATGGGAGAATTCTCAAGCAATGCCCAAGTAATCCAGCAACGTCCAAGTGTCAAATTTAAGATGTTGGTGTAACACTGGTAAGCCTACTTCGACGTTTGCGAGGCCTACATTTATATGTATCTGGATCTTTCTCTGTCATTACATTTTTAGGTCAACGGCCTCCAAATGACTCTCACTGAGACAGTTAGACAGTACAGTTGGCATTAAGTCTTAGACGTAAAGGCAAGGGAACATGTGGAGAGGTTGTCATTTCTTGCTCAAGGGTTTCTGGAGAACACTTGTGAACCTGAGCAGATGAGAGCGAGGGGCTGAAGTGTTACTGGGGTGTTTTGAACATACCTTTCTTTTCTGGTCTAGAGGAAGGAATGATGTTTTTTTCTACCTACAGAGGTGGATAAATAGATCTTAGCACAGGCTCTCAACCCCACATACACTCTCTGAGATGTACAAGTGCTCGGACTTAAGATGCCACTAGACTCATTAAAATCCAGTACCGTCATTTCTTCTACTTTGTGGGAAAGCAAGTGGTCCCATCAAGCAGATAATCCAAATATGGGATAAAAACAAGACCAGTGGTCCCATGTGAGGCCAGAGGAAAAGTTTCTGCACAGGTGGGAGCAGGACAGGACAAGCATGGGCACTGCACGTGGGCTCTCAATGGGGCCCTTTTGGGAAGTACAACTAGGTCCCACTAACAACACATACCTTCTCAGGGCCAAAGCCCACCTGGAGCCCACCTAGACCCCACCTGGACCCCATGTGGAGGCCACCAATCCCACCCTGTGTGCTCTCACATGCTGGCTGGGCTGTGATCCATGCTGGAACACAAACTCCTCACCTTTCTTGTCCATCAGCCAAACAAACAGGATCCAGGGGATGAACCCCACAGGCCCCCACATCACCAGAACAGCGATGTCTGTCGACGAGAAGCCGAAAGCGTGTTTGGCCGAGTTCTGGATCGGACCCCAGGTGTTCCAGACCATGCCCTGTAAAAAGCCCAGCACAGAGAACACCGTGAGCACCACCCATCTCCTCGCGTAGACCCGGCTGCGGACGGGCTGCGCGAGGCTATTGGTGTGCGGCTGATTCGGGCCGAGCAGCGGCTCCCGCTCCCGCTCAGCCTCCACGCTCTCCACAGCTCCCATCGGGCCGGCGAGGTTGCGACTGAGTCTCTCTCCTTCTCTCCTTCTCTCCCTCTCTCTCTGTCGACAGGGGAGAGCAAAACAGCCGCTGTCAACACCGCCGTGCACACGTGCAGCGCGCATGCGCGGAAGTGACGGCAGTGTTTTGTTGTGGTGGTGGTGTGTTGTGGTGATGTCGTGCAGGCCGCTCCTCGAGCGCAGAGCCGACACGGACACAGCTTCACCTCCCCGCGTTACGGACACACACTAACACACCCCCAGCGCCCACGTGACTTTGTTTACGAGCGAGAACGCGGCCGGAAACAGTAGCTTTGTGACGAGCAGCGCTAAAGACGCGTTTGCGCTCAAAGGCGACTGTAACAGCTCTCTGCTCTCTCACCGCCTCGTTGGAGGAGAGTCCTGGAGGCTGAGACTCCTCAGAAGCAGGCCGAGTCTCGCGGGCTGTAAGTAAATAAAGCGCTTCCAGGTGACATGGCCGTGTGGTCCCGTGTGCGGCCGGCAGGGGTCACTCGCGGGTCCAGCAGGGCTGAACGTGGGCCGGCGCTGAGAGATTGAGACGGTGGAGCCCAGCGCCGTCCTAGAGCCACAGGTGGGAAATCCAGAACCCAGTATGAGAACTGAAGAACCCAGCTCTGTCTGAACCCACCTGTAGACCATCTGTCACCCTGTGAGCCGCACACAATAGCTTGACGTTCATTAATGAGAAGAAAACCAATCGAATTAGGAATAAAGCTGTAACACTGTGCTGATGCAAATAAAAGTAGATAGATAGATAGATATAAGTAGGTAGATTGATAGATTTCGGTAGGTAGAGATAGATATAGGTGGGTAGATAGAGATAGATGTAGGTAGATTGATAGATTTAGGTAGAGCTAGATAGATTATAGGTAGGTTGGAAGAGATAGATATAGGTAGGTAGATAGATTGATAGATTTAGGTAGGTAGAGCTAGATAGATATAGGTAGGTAGAGAGAGATAGATAGATATAGGTAGGTAGATAGAGATAGATGTAGGTAGATAGATTGATAGATATAGGTAGGTAGAGCTAGATAGATATAGGTAGGTAGAGATAGATATAGGTAGGTAGATAGAGATAGATTTAGGTAGATAGATTGATAGATTTAGGTAGGTAGAGCTAGATAGATATTGGTAGGTAGAGATATATAGATAAATATATTTAGGTAGAGATAGATAGAGATAGGTAGATAAACTGATAGATTTAGGTAGTTAGAGATAGACAGATATAGGTAGGTAGGTCAAGATAGATAGATATAGGTAGGTCGAGATAGATATTGTTTATTTTTTGTGTAGATGAGCAGCTATTCAACCACCTTGACAATCAAAGACCAGCTAACACCATCCAGAACTAACTTCCAGCAAAAGCTGGATTTTTCAGCAGGGATAAATAAACCTTCACTGATGGTACTATCAAAGAAAGTAGATAGTAGTGAGCAGCTGTGTGTTTTGTCAGATCCAGCAGATGTTTGCAAACCAAACCATGTTTTCCCCAGCGATATCTGCCGACATGGCCACCAAACCCTTCAGCCCAAATGAGGTACAGAAGATCATCCAGTCTCTGCATAGACCTGCCGTGTTCCTCAACATGACTGATGACTGGCCTGGAAGAGATTGGACTCTGGAGCATTTGGCACCTTGTCTAGGAGAGAAATCTGTGTGTTTTCGTATTGGAAAACGAGATGAAGATGAAGGTGAGGAATGAAGTCTACAGCTCTTTCATTGGAGCAAAGAAAATTCAGAACAATTAAATTTTAGGTCTTCATTTAGGCAGTAGTCACATAGGCTGATTTCTCACACCCAGATTAAGGCTAATAATAGAGTTACATTTTCCTTTGATGATTCACCATTTCACCATTGGCATCACTGGCACAAAACTAGGCTTAATCTATGTCTGGAAAATGAACTCATGAAATTTGCAGGATTTATGTTTTGCAGGATTTATGATTTATGTATCCAAACACGTGACCTTCAGACACAAATCATGCTAAAGAAATAAATAATTAATAAGTAATAATTTATTGCTACTTATAATCAATAATAATAATAATAATAGCAATTATTATTATTTTAATAATGATAATAATAATAATAATTATTATTATTATTATTATTATTGTTGTTATTGTTATTATTATTATAGTGGTGATAGTAGCCGCAGTACTAGTGTCTCTTTTAGGATGTCTGAAATGTTTCTAGATGCAATAACAGTACTTATACACATGATTATTGTGGTATTATTATTAATAATAATAAGAAGAAGAAGAAGAAGAAGAAGAAGAAGAAGAATAGTAGAAGAAGAAGAAAAAAAAAGAGAAATATTTTTAGATGGCCCCCAACTCTGATGAGGACACAGTAAACCAACTTTGTAATGAAGTTTGAGTTAGAATTTCATTTGCACTAATAGTTAATATTAGTCTATTACTGATAGTCTAATAAAGTTCATATGAACAGCACAGTTTGATTCGAATATCCTGACTAATCTCCTATATAAGTACAACCTGACCAATATTATTCAGAGTATTCCAACTTTACTTTAGTTTTTGGTACATGGAGTTTTTGTGACATTTTGTGCTTTTTAAACTCCATATTTTTGCACATATATATTTCTTTACATTTTATTGGGTGGAAACATTCAACAGTATTGTCATGGATTGTTGTGGATGTACCATTGATGTAAAGCAGGATGTACCATGTCCTGCTTTTATGATAACCATACATTACACTGGCAGCATGATGGGTCAGACTGAAGAGCTCAGTAACTGTCAACATGGCATGGTCATATAAATCAGATCTGTCTAACAGGTCAGCTGGAGCTGCCCCAGTCAACTGCTGATACTGTGACTGAGGTAAGTGAGGTATAGAAAGAAATAGTTTGCCAAATTTGAAAAAAAGAACTTGACAGAGGCCAAACCATCCAACCAGGTTGTTATCCAAAATCCACATCTAGAGATAGATAGAACTTTATTGATCCCTTGGGAGGGTTCCCTCAGGGAAATTAAGCCTGTATTCCCAGTCCTTCAGAGCAGTATGCTTTGTGAAGAAGGTTCTGGGGTGCATGATTTAAGAAGTCAACATGTTTAAAATGTTGCAGTGCACAATTTTTTAAAGTAGCTGATGAAAATAATGCTGTAACAGTTTTTATTTCAACACCCTTAAAGCAACATTATGTAGTAATTTAGCACAGAAAATGACAGCTTCACAATCATTGACTTGCTCCTCTGACTTGTAAAAGGGAGAATAGCTTTTATATATGGTTGGAGGTGTAGCCAGTCCAGCAGTTTCACATCTGATGAGTGCTAGTATTGTAGCAAGAGCTGCGAAAATGAGTTGCATCTCCTGTTCTGAAACTGCAACAATTTGTGTAATAGAACAAGAAATACTAATTCACATAACGCTGCCTTAAAAAGAAAGGTGCACTGTCATAGGCCAACCATAATTGTAACATAAATGTGTGTGAAGGTTTTTACATTAAGGCTGTTATTAGCAAGAATTTGTCTGCAGGTTACTTTGATCCCGAGTTACAAAGCCTAGAATACTGGCATGTAGCTAGTGAGTGTGTTTTAAAGTATTAATTAAAAATCAATACGGTGTTGTTGTTTTGGAGAATTAATACAAAATTGTGAAATTGAATATCACAGAACTCAAATGTATACTCAAGTGATATTTTCTTACACCCCTACTTTACATCAGATAAAAGTGTAAGATTCTTCACATTCTCAAGCATGATTCTTCTGTAACCAAAAGTGGTACTTCTGTCGCATCGCTCAAAGAATGCTTTGAAGAACTTTGGAATGTATCCTCACAGTGTTCAGTACAGCAAGCTTATTAAATGTCATTTTTAAAAAGTCCAAGCAGGGAATTTAATTTATTGACGGCTTACTCTGTTGGTCAGAGTTTTTTTGGTGAGCATCAGAGGCAGCAGCAGATAATTTACTCTGTCAGCATGACAAAGGTAGACATTTCTTCCAATACTTCTGTTGGTTAATTTGACTGCTGAATCGATTTTTACAGCAATGATTTCTGACAAGAAACTCCCACTCTTGTCAGAAGATGTAATTTAGCACCCTTGATTATCGTTACTGTTCACACCCCGGAACTGACACGTTGTTCAAACAACTTGGAGAGCAGATCAAACCATTCACTTGTTTTAATTGAACAGTCCACTTACAAAAGACAGAAAACAGTGGATAAATAAAGCCCGGTGTCATTAGAATGTGCTTTTGACTTTCCAGGTTGTAGAAATTGGGCATTGCATTCAAATATTGTATTGAATCGATAGGCACTGCTTTTAGAATGAACAGTTGTTGGTTTGAAATGGTGTTTGAGGACTTATTGATGGGTGCTGTGCTAACAATGCCATTCTCTACCTCTAATTTTGGATTTCAATTTTGTCTTTCTTTATTCTTTACCAGGTCCTCTTTTTGAAACCCAGTGCTCCTATGTCGAAGCAACTCTCGCAGAGTTTTTGTGCTGGACTAAAGGAAGTAGTGACTCATCTGTGGGCCCATTTGCAGCGTACCCCCTTTCAGAGTACTGGGCTTATGCTGATTATAAGTATATTTTCCTGCTTTTTCAGGACAAGACTACTATGTTTAAGGTAACTCAATCTACAGTACACACATTCCTCTTACACTGTTCTATTTTCTGGTTTCTTCTCTTATCAAGCCTATATATAGAGTACCGTACACTGGCAGGACCAGTTTTGTATTTTCATTAGCCAGTTTATTTGTATTGCATTGCTTTGCGCCAAAGTACAGATTCATAACTGCTTTTTTAATACCCAAACAAATATGATGAAGCTACTTTCACAGGATCACATTAGACTAAGCAGTTTCATTTTCAACCTCAGTGTTAGCAGAGTGAAATGCGCACAAGTGTTTCTTTTGGGATCAATATTCATTGAATTAAATCTGCTGTTTTCATCATTAATGCCTTTTCTCTTTCGCTCTGCCCTGATCTCTTAAGCACTTTATGTGGGTATTCAGTGAAAACTGAATTGCACGAAACTGAAAAATGTATAAGCTATTTGAAAGTTGTTAAATTGCATAATGATCTCCCTTCGACCATGCATCTCAAATAGCAGCCAAAATCATTGTTCTGAATTCTGTATTGAGCTCCCAGTTAGGAGCCCCAACAATACAATACTTTATTGATACATCAGGGCTGACATTAAATTATTATATGTGGGTCATCGTTTTGCGCTCGCCACATTTGCCCCAGCCCAGTCTGATCTAATGAGCAGAATTTTCATCTAGTATTTATCACTCATGATAAATGATTTTTGATTTTCATCATGTTCACTTTTTTCTATTGCTGCTGTTGTTTGAATGTTCTCCACATTTCACTCATTTAAAGCATCTTTTAAACGAGTCTTTTGAAAACTCACTAAAATGAAGCAATAAATCACTGTGTGTATTTCAATTCTTTAACGCTCATAGTTTTCAATGCCTTATGTTGTGTTATGTTTAGTCTGTAGACAGTGGTGCTGGAGAGGCACATTCGTTTGGCCCAAGGTTGCTTTGACCTGAATGTGTGGCTCTGACATTCTCTCTCCTTCTTTGTAAATGATAATAAATGCTCATGAGCTGCCAGTGTTCTCTCTTTTGACAGCAGTTCTGCCAACACCAAGCCCTGTGAGACTGGCAGACATGAGCTTTTCTTAAATGATGAATAGTGCTATTTAAAAGTTGCTGAAAGCCTAGATTGCACAGTCTGTCATTTACAGTCTCCTGGATATGTTAATGGTTTCATTATCCAGGTTGCTGGGCAGCTTCCTCTAGCACTTTCTCAGTTTCCCTTTTGTTAGTTTGAAAGAAAATGATTGACAGGTCACATAGTTAGGAAATGCGGTGTGCAAAGAGTAAATATGCTCATTTTTCATTCTGCATCACAACCATTCTATTATGGAGCAATAGATGAAATAATGAAAGCAAAGATAATGAGGTGGTCATGTGGTTTCTTTTTCCTCTGTTTGGCTTGTTCTAAATTCGCTATTCTGCCACAGAGTGATGACAGTGAATGCTCCTGTTTATACTGAATGTTTAACCAAATTTCCAAATGAACCTTGATCTCTTTTGCAGGATTTGGTGTGGTCAGACTTTGGCTACTCTGGGCGTGATGGGCGAGAGAGCACTCTTTGGATTGGGACTGGTGGTGCTAATACTCCATGTCACATTGACACCTATGGCTACAATCTTGTCTTTCAAATCCAAGGCAGGTAATGGTACTATAAGCCCCTATTGAACAGTTTTAGGGCTGTATTATTGAAGTTTCTAAACAATATGCAGGGACATTGCTGTGAGAATTTCATTGAATTCTGCCAGGAGCGTTATTGAGGTCAGTTGATGATGTTGGATGATGAATGGGGGACAATATAATACAGTTTTTTAGAGTCTCTTAAAAATAAAATACTGACATATTCTATTTACATAAGTAGGGCACTACTCAATGGAACGTCTATCAGTGATCTTTAAGATGCTTCTGTAGTCCATCTGTTCATTGGACATCATTAGGAAAGACAAACACCTGTGTATATAAGGTCTCACAGTGGATGGTGTTTGTCAGAGTGAAAAGCAAGTCAGAAGGTTAAGAGGAGCAAGTCAACGGTACAGATGGTGCAGTGCATGATAGTCTCCATCATTCACAAATGGATCTGACTGTCCAGCCAAACTAAGCAATTATGTTTGAAGAAACGTGCTCAGACATATAACCAAGGATGGTCACCATAAATGAGATCCAGAGATCCATCCTTTGGGGTGAAGAGGGAAACTTACAGAAGGACAAGCATCAGTGCAGCACCAATCAGGCGTTTATGGTAGAGTGGCCAGATGGAAGCCATTCCTGATTAAAAGGCACAAGGTAGCATGCTGGGGGTTTGCCAAAAGGTACCTGAATGATGCTCAGGACATGGGCAGCAAATTCTTCTAGCTTGATGAAATGGTGGTGGCAGCATCATGCTGTGGAGATGATTTTCTGTGACGGGGACTAAGAGACTAATTAGAATAAAAGGAAAGTTTGTTGTAGAAGAATGTTGAGCAATAGTGTGTTAAAATATTCAGAAGTAATTAAAGGTTTTGAAGGGAAAATCAGGAAAACCTGGAGACTCCTTATGTCTGTGAAGAAGAATGTATTGTGTACCTTGTATCATCTGACACTGAATCTGATAAATGATACCTAATATGTTAGACAAGATGTTGCTTTTTTCTGCTTTTTTTAATTAACAAGATTTTCCATCCCAATTTGGAACAAGTGCAAATTACAAAACCCAACTGGCTAACTCTCCTCCTATCATACTCCTATCCTGCTCCCAACACTAGGAGGGTGAAGGCCTCCTCTGATGTATATGAAGCCCACCACCGACCTCTTTTCAAAATGTTGTCATTGATATTTCCAAGAAGCATCATGTGGCACAGACACACCTAGCTAGCATTAAACAAAGCTATGCTATCCACACATGGCCAATTTTCCTCTGTCAGACCCTGGCTGCTGATGGCAAGCAGCATGACCTGGGATTTGAACCTACAATCCTCGATTCATAGTGATTATTAATCACTATGACAAAAAAATGTACTCGTGTACTAAGCAGCACTGCTACTTCTAATACTTATATAAAAATCTCTTTTCAGAAAAAGATGGCATCTCTTTCCTCCTGAAGATGTTGAATGTCTATACCCAACACGTATACCATATGAAGAGTCCAGTGTGTTCAGCCGGGTCAGCGTGATTAAACCTGATCTGTGCAGATTTCCTGCTTTCAGAAGAACCAGAGCCCACATTGTGACTCTGCAACCAGGTCAGGTAAAGAACAGTTTGGTCCTGTATCATGTATGGCAACTTTAAACCATGAATTCATCCATTTTGAAGATTATATTTTATGGAATATTCAAGATAAATCATTGTATTACAGGGCAGAGAGCAAAATAAATAAATAAATAAATAAATAAATAAATAAATAAATAAGAAACATTAAAGGAATATCATCTATTAATTAAAGCAGCATTATAGGAGAACTGGTATTGCTTCCTCCTGGGGTACAATTACAGTCTGGAGGTGGAATTGGCACTTTATGCCACCACTACATGCCTTACACATGCATTGCTGTTCAAACTGAGAAATACAGAATGGTCACTGAAAGTGAAGGAAGCATGCAACAGTATACCAATATAATATTACAGGATTTTACACAAATATATCTTGAGATACACAGTGTTGCATTGTGCAGTTTACAGCTTGATGAACCTGGAGTGACAATGATGGAGACACTGTTCTCCCTATTACAAGTCATAGTTATGTTGAAGTTATTATTATTAAAATAATAAATTTTACATAATGTTACATAATGTTGCCTTAATACATAAGGCAAGTAAATGTATGAATATAAAAATGTATGTATAAAAATGGAGGCACAAAATTCCTTGCATTATAAAATATTCTTAATAGGAATAGTGAAATATAGAAATAGAGTTGTAGCATTGCATGAATTGGTTGAAATTTTCTTTCTAACACTTCATGTGGATCCTCCTCCTTATATTTTATATGAACATTTAACCTTGTCAGTCTTTGACAAGATGTTAAAAGTGAGATATTTGTCATAGTGACCTGTTACAATGCTACAGAGGTTTAAACACGATGCATGCGTCAGAGTGGAAACCGTCCTGCAAAAGAAAAAGCACGTTTACAAAGTGAATTTTCGCATTCAGAATTGGCACACGTAAGGTGCTGAATCCAAACCATCAGCTGTCTTTCTTTGCAGTGTGAACAATGGAGATGAAACAGTCAGCAGGGTGTACGTGTGTACGCTCGCACATCCACCTCCTTCTGATTCCGGCAGCGTCCGTGAAGCCTCTCTGCTCTGGCTTTTTGAGAGGCGAGACGGTGGCAAGGCAATTAGTGGCAGTCCAACACAGCTAGTGTGCTCTCAGGGAGTGCTTGCACTTTCCACTGCATACTAATGAAGATAGGAGAGACACACACTTCCATTCTCACGGAAGGATCGTAACGCTGCTCCACTGCCCTAGACTGCAAATATACCGCCAAGCTTTACTAATGGAACACGGCTGAATGTTTTTGCACCTTGAGGTTTTCGGTGTGCCTTCAACTTGGTTTCAAAGTTTGAAATCCAGCACAGGCACTTTCATCCTTACTGACAAATGTGTCTAATCACAAAAACTAAAGCAGAGAAACTGTTACTGCAGTGACTTCAGCTGACGCCCTCTTTCTGCAGGCTCATTTTTCCCCCCACTAATGTGAAACCACCAGTCCATGTGGCAGAGACCCCTTAGCTGCCAACAGCTCACTTAAGAATATTGAGACAAGGCTGAAGATGGCAGCAATTAATCGGTCATTGACACAAAAATATTGTAATTGATGCATTATTTATTTAAGACGCAATGCCCTTTTAGCTAAATTACTTAAGAGGACAGCTTTACTCAAATGTGTCATTCACAAAATGCTGCTATAAAAGTCTGCCAGGTTTTTAACCTTTTTTTGTGTAATTTCTCTAAAACCAAGACAGTTTGAACAACCAGCAGTTTCTTTCTATTGTGACATGCAAACATCTTGTATCTGCAAAGTAGTTAATTTATAGGCATACATTGTGTGTGTCATGCAAAAACATACCTCCAAAACTTTACAGGTGATGGAAAATTCTTTACTTTCAATTACGGGTGCAACAACAAATCGTATTGATTAAATAAATCAACAGTCAGAATATTTGGCCACTAATTTAGTAGGAGAGTCACATGTGTCTCACATGTGTCTTGCTAAATAGGAACATTTCAGAATGTATGTGAACTCAGAGTTAATCGCGAAAGTTGACCCATAACAATAGTTTTACAGCTCCTGTTACTGTTCCAGTAATATTCATACTGGCCAAGCAGCTGCCTGATGAGAAAAACATTACAGTTTGTAAACATGGTGCTATAAGAGCCATAAGGCAACATATGGATTACGGCCACATATCTGCAGAGGTGTCACTCTGCAGTGTGAGTGGAGAGCGGAGTTATATTAGTGTGAGGTATCTGAGTCTCATATGGACATGGGCTGAGAGGAAACAGGAGAAAGCAAGTCAACTTCAGAATGACAGACTTTACTATTCAGTTTTAATGTGGAATGGAAGGAATGAAAAAAGGAGCATGTTAGAAATGCAATCGCTCCAACCAACACATCACAAATAAAAGTCCCCACTATAAAGAAAGCAGTAACAGAAAATACTTTCAAACTGAAGCCTTCTTTTCTGCTGATTCAAATAATTCTGGGCTAACCTATTATTTTTTTGTTATTGTATTGTTGCTTCTTTGTACATGTTTTAATATTTGACAGTTAAAATATTGGAGTTTTATTTATCTTTTATATTTACAGGAAAGCTCATTAAAACAAATTTTTGAATAAGGTGTTCATTTTTATTGCCAATATAAATGTATTAAACAGCCTCAAACTACATTTAAAAGATGATACTCATAATCTGAAAAATTGAAATTTATTTGTATAAGTTATAGATTATTAAATGTTTATTGTAGCACTACTTATTACACTACTAATTATTCCAAGCCATTTTTGGGGCATTTTTATTGGTTCTTTCTTCATTAAATTTTGACAATGACCACATTTAAATAATTCAGATTCAAATTATGTCATAAAGCACAAATAGAGATACAAATACATTACCAGTAGGTCTAAGTGCTACTTTTTAACTATTTGTATTCATTATGTTGATTACTGTTCTTTAGTGTTCATCAGCGAAATTGATGGACAGATATTATTTCTGAATTGAGCTGGGAATGAAAACATGCCTCCTAGGCTTGTGAGATAACATAAATTAATCAAATGATTGTTGTCTATAGAATTATCGCTACAGACAATAATATTGGGATGCTCATTCAGTTAGGAAGTGCCTCATGGGAGTGTTGGAGCACCCTTCATTTGTTTCAGTGACATGACCTTTACTTATAGGCTGCGGCCGCCACTTTAATGATCTGCTGCGTGTCAGTGGGAGAACGATGGAAAATGAAAGAGGACGTTATGAAAAACTTTTCCAGTGCTTGTACATTTGGGTATCCGAAATGCCTACCATCTTACAGAATGTCTGACAAATCTGTCAGATTGTATTCTGGTCTAGTTTCAAAAATCTAAAAACTTGTGATTCAACATGGTGTTGAGATTTTTCTGTAGTTATCTTCAGTAACAAACAGGCTCCATTAGTTGATATACATCACAGCAGCGTTTATCTTTTACAAACATGGCATTGCAGTAGAATGACATGGTCAGCAGATAACTGTATGCAGTACTTCGAGCACTGTATGTGAGCAAATGGACTCCTCCAAAAATATTTCAAGTCCAGATTTAATTTAAGTTCAGATTTAAGTCTTTAGTGAAAAATGACTGCAAAAGAAATTCTCTTTTTAAATATAGATTTAATATACATGGTAACATTTGTATATTAAACATTTACATTTGTATAAAATATAACCTATTTTTGTGTTTAGTACTGTATCTACTATAATTTTGACAGTCTGATAACAGCAATTATAAACATATTATATTTTCCCCTATATATATTATATATATATTTATATTTAAATTACTATATATACACCTAACGGCTCCCTGTTCACCTGACATATTGTAATGCCCTCCATGTGACCACTGTGAAGGATGCATGAACGAAGGCTACAGCGCTATCCAATCTCTTAGACCCTGTCATTTATTCAGTGAAGATAAGGGTTATTCAGTGAGCAGCTGGCATTGTACAACCAAGATAGACAATATGGAATAGAATAGAGCTGACCCCTAGTGGAGTACATCTGCTTTGAATTTTTTTGTCTCTGACTGAGGACACTTGAGAAGACATCCATAGGCCTGATTGTGCTAATCATTGACATCAAACTAGACTGCCAGACTGACTATATTCCTGCTGACTCAAGTACATTTGCCTTCACCTTTTTCGTCCCACTATGCATACTGTCACTGCTGGATTTCTGAACATTGTATCTTCTGTTTCAATTAGGTGCTGTTTGTCCCAAGACACTGGTGGCACTATGTGGAGTCAGTAGACCCAGTAACTGTCAGCGTGAATTCTTGGATTGACATGGTAAGAGATGATTTGAGTTTAGCTTCATGCCATTTTAATGCTGCTGATCCTGGCTATGTTAGACATCTACAGTGATGTTCAGCGCAACCGTTGTCAAGGTAAAAAATAAAATAAAAATAAAAATCATATAATAAGGACATTTGTACAACTTTATGCACATTTAAACCTAAATTTTAATTACATGCACTTGCTTCATTTGTGATTGATATCATGACATTAGCTACTCCTGAGTAGAATACCCCTGTGATTGGTTTATGGTGTGCCTCTCTCATATTTTACCTGTATATTACAGTTTTTATATATTTTATACTTAATTTAAAGGACCGTTTCCAGTCACTCTTTATATCTTAGAATTCGACAAAGATTTTGTTACTGTTTGTATTAACATATATTTTTGCTGTCCAATGAAAAACATGTACCGTATTTTCTGGATTACAAGCTGCTAGTTTTTCCCCACGCTTTAAACCATGCAGCTTATAATGAGGTGCAGCTTTTTCTTCTTATATATTTTCCAGGTATTTCTTTTTAAACTTTGCGGGTGTGGCTTATATTCCGGTGCAGCTTATAGTCCGGAAAATACAGTATTTCCAAAATGGAGACTTTACAGGAAAAAGCAAAAATGGACATTAATGTAAAATAAGAGTATGTAAAGTCATTTGTCTGATTCACATTATCTAAAAGCATTGTGGGGGAGGGGCTAAACTTCTATAGGTTGCATACAGTACCTACAGTACAAAAACAGTATATGGGCAAAAATTTGGTGAATACACTATATTACATGGGGATTAAATAGTACATTATGACAGTGTTTACATGCAGAAAACTCTTCTTTAAAAGAAGAGAGGGAATTTTGTTTTCCCGTGATTATGGACTCTCTAAAATTTTAAAGGAGAATCTGCACTGCATGAATTCCCTGAAGCAACAGCTGAATAATTCATGTAAGTGGTATATTGTCTCCAATGCTGCCTGCCACAGGCATTTACTGCAGTCTCAAAGGTACTATCAGTAAGATTCATGTCAAAGACCTGCATAGAATGTTAAATAATGACTATATCTTCCAGAATACCCTGATACTCCTCATGCATTTGTGTTTTTAATGCAGGAGATTGATGATGAAGCTAGAGTAGGAGAGGCTCTCACCAAGACAATAGTTTCTGCCCTAAAGACCACACCAAGCCTCGACAACAAGGACAACTGGCTCAACCCCACTGAGGTAATTAACACATATGAACAACAATTTGTTGCTGTCGCACAAAAACCTTCTCTGCCCATTTTTGTTAATTTTCTTTTTCTATTTTTCATTTTGTGATGTAATTTGTACACAAGACAAGGAAGACATTTTCTTTGTACACAAGCCTTATTAAGAATAAATAATAAAATGTATATTAAGAAACAAAAACTATAACTCCTGAGCTACAGCACAAATAATGTGCTGTTGTGTGTATTATGTGATATGTAATTGCATAATTACATTATGCTGGTAACAGTAATAACAATACAGTACAAACGAAGGCTCCATAAGCCAGTCTGTTGTTTACGTCTAGAAAAGTGTCTGTGCAAACGCTAAGAATCGAAGATCTGAATATTGTCTGTGCAAAGAGACATGAATAGAAGAGCAGTAATGTCCATCCATTCAGTGAGTCTGTCAGTTATGTTATCTAAGTGTAGATAAAGTATCAGTGCAGTGATTGGATAGGAGTAATAATGTCCAGTCATATCCAGTGAGCATGTTCTGTTAGTGGCTCAGTGTGTAATAATGTCCTGACGCAGTGTAGAGGAGTTCTACAGTGTGATCACGGTTGCTACAAACAACCTCCTGTACCGCTCCTTGCTTCAGCAGAGCTGAATGAGTCTGTTGCAGAAAGTGCTCCACTGTCTGACCAGTAAGTCATGGAGGGGGTGAGATGTGTTGTGCAGGATATCAATCAGTTTGTTGAGAGTCCTCCTTTCCACCACCACCTCAAAGCATCCTAGAACAGAGCCAGCCTTCTTGATCAGTTTGATGATCTTGGCCTCTCCACCCTTGATGCAGCCTCCCAAGGAGACTGCTGCGAAGAAGACAGCACCAATCCAATTTGCTGTCCAGTGTCAACCATCTCAACTTTCTGACACATGATGATAACAGGTTTGTTATTGGTCTTCTTCCATCTCCTTGGTTTTGGACACATTAAGGAGCAGATGGTTATTTTCACTCTACTCCAAAAAGCTGGTCACTAGATCTCTGTATTCACCTTCTTGTGCACCCCTGATGCACCCAACCACCACTGAGTCATCAGAAAATGTCTGAAGGTGGTCCAGATGGGAGTGTACCTTCTGCAGTAGGTAGATTACTGCATCATCTAAACCAACCTATTGTTGAAAAACAAACTGCATGGGGTCCAGAAAAGGGCTGAGATGTAGAAGCACCATCCCTTCCAGGACCTTCATGACGTGGAATGTGAGGGCCACTGAAGTCGTTGAAAGGAGAGAAAGATGACTTCTTTGGAAAAGGAACCAGATAGGATGTTTTCCACAGTGTAGGCACTTGCGTTTGCTTCTGATTCAGATTAAAGGGACTCTGAAGAATCCCACTCAGCTGAGTTGCACAGACCTTCATACCAGATTCCATCTGGTCGAGTCGCCTTGCTTAAAAAACACATTCAGCTCATTGTCAGTGTCCACATTCCCTCACAGTTTGTGGTTCAGCACTGATATAAAGATATAGTTAATATCATTAAGCAAACCAGGTGTTGACTATAATTATAAATAACACTAGACTCCCATGAGGAAGAGTTTTCGAAATGAAATTCAGTTCCAGTCATGAACCGTAGGACTTTCTCACTCTGTATTTACTCAGGTTTTCAAAGTAGTTTAGGTCTTTTAATAAGTCACTAAATCAGATAGAAAGAAAGAATGCTTAGTACAATGCCCTTCACCCTACAGAGGGCGCTTCTGTGTTGGTTATCGATCTTTTTCAGTTGTGGTGGACTTGTCCTCAATCTGCACACATGGCTGAAAATGAGGAATCTGTTGGCTCAGTCCCAGCTTTGGACAATAGCCGCAAGATTAGGAATGCAGTGCAGGACAACATTGAGGACACAGTGCCTCACACTGCACCACAAGCAGCACAGACCACAAATGAGGGCCCTGTTCATCTAGGATACAATTATCCACTAGCTTTGGGTGAACTGAGGTTAAACTAAAGAGAATGACAAAGTAAAGATTGTAACTGGACAGCCATCCTGTCAATGCTGACCACTATGCCTTTTTTGTAGGAGGGAATCTCTTCTCATGATGAGAACATGAAGTGCTTGAATCTGGCAGTGAAGGCTTTAATGGATAAAAGGAGTGCCCATGCTGAGGACTGCTTAGAATTTGCAGGCCAATCCAGTGGCGCTGCTTTCAAACGGGATGCCACAGGCCATTTGAAGACCACAGCCATTGACCCTGACCCTTCCTTCTCTGTTCCCTTCGGACCTTACCTCATTCCAGTCACGTGTGACTCAGACTGCTGTCAGCAACAAACAGCCGCATGGTTGAAAAAGACTCCCTTGTCAAAAGATAATGCACGCTTTCCCCCTCAAAACAGAACAAAGCCCCAGCCTACAGAAATATATAAGAAAGAAGAAGAAGAAGAAGCTGGGACATTAGGAGGGCCAAGAGAAGATGGAACATATGGGGATAATTATGTCCATATATCTACCAATGATGTGCTGGACTGCCTACTACATCCTGGTGTCATAAGCCTGGTTACACAACTGATAATGGACAGACAAAGAGAGCTTCACCCAAAATGATGAATATATCTTTTATACAGATGTAACTTGGTATAGAAATCAATAATAAAGGAAAGGTTTCAAACATTATCCATGTTTGAATTTCTTTTGCTGCCAAGTAATGACTCAGCTCAAATTTGAACTAGGTAATGTAAATTGAATTGTTATGAAGTGGGAGAGACTGAAAGAATTCATGCCAAGATACACTGATTGTATCTGGGCAGAGGTGGCAGATCCCATACACAAATCCATATTAAAAATAGTCAAGTAAAAGTAGAAATACTTCAGTTTAGAAATACCTGTGTGAAAGAAGAAATAATCTTGTTTAAAAATACTAGAGTAAAAATAAACTTTTATTATAAAATTAAAAATATAATGCGTACTTTTATACTTGAGTTAAAAAAAAAAAAAAAAATATATATATATATATATATATATATATATATATATATATATATATATAAATAAAGTACACACGCTTATATTTTACTCAAACATGTAAATGTATTTAAAATAAATTATTAATTCAGTTTTTGGAGTGATATGCACAACATGGGATTAATGCCAACAGCCTAATTTACTAATTTTACTAAAATTCTGTTTTTTTTCTTTCAGTCTTCAGATTTTTTAACTGAGGACACCCATCTGAATTCAACTCCACTGCGGTTTCATTTTTTAAGCTTGCATCAGCTGTCTTATCAGTTTAAGAGACTGGATAAAGATGCATTCACTTAGTTCAGCGTAGTCCAATCAGATTTGGAAGCCTGCTTTTCAAACCACTGAAAACCCCAGTCTACATACCTCACATCAGTAACCATTAACTCTGCTGGACTGGTATAAATAAGTATAATTAAGTACAAGGGTGATGGAACATCATAGTTTCAGCAGTGTTTCATCATGGCACAGCAGAAAGATTTTACACATACTTTGTAAATTCACACACTCAAATGCACACCATAAGACTGAATGAATGTCCGGCGTGAGGGCAGACGTGCAGGGGGCCATGAGTGTGTTAAAGGTCAACACAGTTCATCATTAAAAGATTTTCACAAAGAATATACAGGGAATGAGAAATATTTCCAGAATTATTACAGAACTACTGAAGCTTAGCTTCATTTTAAATTTCACACAAATGGTAGCTTTCAGATTCACAGCAGCATGAGCAAATAGATTAGAAACTGTACAATTAACAAGAAAAGTTAAATATGTAGGGAGTAGAAGGCAAAAGTTTGAAGTGATAAAGTACAGACATTTCAAAAAGCTATTTAAGTAAAGTACCAAAGTACTACTTCATTACTTGCCACCTCTGTATGTGGGGCCCACATTATTACACTGAAAAAACATTGAGATGCAACGTTGAGTGATGCCATAGAAGAACCATTAGTGGTTTTGTAAATAACCATTATTGTAAAATAAATGAGTGTAAAGAAACTTCTAATTGGTAAACACCCTTTACATTCCCTCAACCTTCTCTAAATGCTCTTCACACATTACCTTTACAAACATACTTCATATGGTTCACAGTTGGCTCCTATATGGCTGACTTTGTACCTCAGACGGAGTCCCAATGTTGTCGTTCAGCAAATGAGTTGCTGGGAACTGGATGTTTAAATTGGGGAAAAAATCTCAGAGCTTAACAGCAATCAGAGAAAACTGCTTCATTTTATTTAAGCATTCTGTTGCAGACAAAGTGCAAACAGGTCCAACGGATATCTATACGTATCTGATAGAGAATTAAAAACTCCATGCACATTGTCAGTGGTCACAAAAGACACACAACTATTTACACAGTAATAATTATTGTACAAATCGGTCTTAAATGACAGCAATATTTTCTATTGTCTATGCACATCAATCAAAGACATACACCAATCAACCATACCATTGTGACCACCTCCTTGTATGGACTGTTGTCCATCTGTTCCTCTACATACTTTGTCCTTCTTTCACCCTTTTCTTCAATGGTCAGAACCACCACAGAGCAAGTATTATGTGAGTGGTGGGTCATTCTGCTGCTGGAGTGTTTAAACACAGTCCACTCTATTAGATATTGATCTGTTTCTGCAGTTTGTGTTGGTCATCCTCTAGTCCTTCATCAGTGCTCACAGGTCGCTGCCCACAGGATACTGTTGGCTGTATATTTCTGGTTCTTGGACTGTTCTCATCCAGCAGTGACACCGAGGGGTTTAGTGGGGCTTGTAAAATGCACAGTAAGTGTAGAAATAAGGAGGCTGTCAGTGTTATGGTTGGTTGGTTTATACATCCATAACAATTGTGCAGAGGATTCAGATTTAATAATGTACACATTACCATATAAATTTACAATGTTCCAAAAAGATTTATTATTTATTTTATATTTTTGCTTAAACGATACGATCCCTGAGTAACAGAGATCAACTGAAGACCAAATGAAAGCCCTGGAATAACAGAAAGCAAGTGAAGTCCAGTGAACACCATGTACAGTCTGATACGATTAGCCTTGCTTTAATTCCCTGTACTTCAGTATCTTGAAAGCATAACAACAGAAGGAGTGAGTTGTGCTACATCTTGGTTCCCTTTGGGATATCATTCATGTGCATGCTCTCCTTTTCCTTCTTCTCTTTCTTCCAGTCATTCATATTGCCTGTGTTTGCACTCTCTTTGAAGATCTTGTCAAGCTGGTCCGGGTCCACATAGGTGTAGAAATAGGCCATGATGGAGAAGACGATGCTGACCGCCACCAGCAAAGCAGCAAAAAGCACAAACTCTGCCCACTGCAGGTGACAGTACATCACGTACATCAGTGGTCTATCCTGTCAAATACGTAGTGTCACACTGTCATACATGGAACTCACTTGCGCTATTACCTACCTGTTCCAGCCCAGCTCCTTCTGCTACAATCAGTACAATGACATTTCCAAAAGCCACAGTCAGCAGCCATCCTGCCTGCAGCACAGATTTCATGCTGGCTGGGGCCTGTGAACAACAGCATTAACAACGTTAATGCATTCATTTAACAACTGGAAACATGCTGCTGGTTGACTTACCTGTGAGTATGAGAATTCCAGACCAGTGATGGAGAACATGACCTCTCCTGCAGTAATGAGCACATACTGGGGAATCTGCCAGGCAATGTGGACATTATTGGGTTGGACATCTACCATTCTTTCCCACATTAGGTTTTCTGAGTCCTGTACAGAAAGGAAAGGCAGGTGGTGACCCACTCTTGCAACTCTTCACTTTCCTTGGTTCCACAGTTACGTTTGGACTTGGAGTTTTTAGAAGATTTGAAAGGTAGGTTAATAGAATAAATGTTTTAGGATTGCTTAACACTACTGCGTAGGTGAAAGTCATACAAGTGTCAAGACAAACTGAAAAGAAAACACTGTATGTCCAAAAAAGGGTGGTATTTCCTCCTTCAGCTGAAATAACCTCAATTTGACATTTTCTCTGAAATTAACTGGAAACAAGATTTTCCCACTCCATGCAGAATTTAGTTCTTCTATGTGATGATTCAGATTCAGTTATTGTATACATGGTTTCAAGTTTTCCTCAAGCCTTTTCTGTTACAATAAAAATGTCATAGTGGTTTCTATAATGGAGAGCCCTGCAGGTCTTGCTGCAGCAGAGTAGCCCCAAACTATTAACATTTCCACCCCCATGCTTCACAGCTGGTATGAGGTTCTTGTGCTCAAATGCTGTGTTTGCTTTGTGCCAAACATGTGTTCTTTGACTACTCAAATCATTCAACTTTGGGTTCATCTCTCCAAAGCATACTGTTCCAGAAGTCCTGCTCTTTGTCTAGGTGTTCTCTGGTAAACTTTAGTTTTGCCCTGGTGATTTTTTTTGTACAGCTAGGGTTTCCTCCTTGCATACCTCCCATGAAAATCAAACTTGTTTGGTCTACTTCAGATGGTAAATGCTGCACTTTAACATCAACTGGGGCAAGAACTACCTGTAGGTCCCCTGATGACATTTTAAGATTGCTGGAGATATTTTTGTGCATCTTTTGGTCTGCTCTTGGACCTTTTCCCCCAAATGTCAACAGCGCTGCCCGACTACATTCAGTACCATTACCAGGCAACAGATTTAAGATACTGATACTGTGCAATATGACTTCAGCCCAATCCTTCTTACAGTGTTTTGGGGGCTTATTGCACTTTTATCTGCACAAAGAGTAAAAGTGATTCACACATTGATGTATGTAAGATGGTTCTGCTGTTTTTTAATGTCAGGTGCAGACTGAATGACTGGATAATATGGACGTTATGGCCAATTTGTTTGAGAACTCATCACTTACACTTGTATTTGTTTACAAGCAGAACTGACTGCTCCAACATGGTGGACATGCAGATGCATCGCCTCAGATAGAGAACAACAGGAAACGCATCCTTGCATGAATATCTACGGGTTAATCCTATATTAACCACACTGAATAGTTTAATTTATATATTTACCCCTCTGAGAATGAATGTGTAATAGGCTCCAAAGTCAAGTAGTCCCAAATCAGTCTGATATGTCTTTGATGTGCTTGATAAGAACTCAACATCTGTGTATCTGCAAACAGAAGCAGTGAAAGTTAATGCAAAGTGAAGTGGCATTGCTCTGACTTACATCGAGACAATATTGCATATTCAAGTCCAGCTGCACCCTCTTATGCATAAAAAGTGAATGGGTCTGGAGTTATTAGATGTTAGATACCCAATTCACGTACTAGGATGTTGTGGGTACTTAGGGTGAAGACTTTAGTTTGGTTAAATACTTACTGTTTTCTTTCAACAGTTAAACTTGGTGAAATCCCATAATTGCTTGCGACTTCAAAATCTGCATTGCTTACACTTATGCTGAGGTCATCTGTACGTGTGTTAATAAATCTGAAAAAGAAAAAAGAAAAACACAAAGCACATGGAATCACAATCCAAGCCTTAGCTAACAAATAACTTCAGTGAAGTTAAAATGTGACTACAAACACAAATCAAAGCTAGAAAACTGACATCCCAGAATAGCTGTTATTCTCCTGGATCTCACCTCAGGTTTGCATCTCCATTCTCGGATTTGGTGAAGTTATCGCTTACCTGTATTAGAGTGACAAAAAATAAGTAGACAACAATGCCAAAGCAGTATCCAGGAATAGCAGAGGTGCCTTCAGTAAATAAGAATGTGATCATTTTAGTTCACTTGTATGGCTACTAAAACTTTTAAACGTGATCCTGTTTAAAATATTGTAGTGACACCATGATATAAAGTAAGTAGAACTGATGTCATGCCAGACATGGCTTTGAACTCACCAGTTTGCATGTAATATCATTGTATAAGATGAGACTGTAAACAGTGCATTCCGAGAAAGCAAGCTGACACTCATGATTATTTCCATGGTGGGTGACACCAATTGTAATGATCTCTTCGACGTCATTAAGTGGAAGCCTTAAGTATTCTGAAGAGTCCTGTTGACATTATGAGAGTGTGAGTTTTTTAAGAACCTGCTACATATGCATGAAAATAAGTTTCTTTTTTCTTAACAATAAAATAACAATCTAGTGGGACGACTACTAAAATGGACTACTTTCTTACATCATATGGTTTTATTGGTTCTGGGAAGAGGCTGTGTCCCGGAATGTTTAGAGAGACACTTCCATTTGCGAGGTTGAGAACTTGGAGCAGGCATTCTTTGCTTGGTGGAGCTTCCACAACTGTTTTCTGTAGTGGAAAAAGTCAATACACACTCAGAATCTACTTCAGAAATAGTGGTTTAAATTTACATAGGAGTCAAATGGTGTAGATAAGCAGGCTTAACTTACAGTGACATTGATTTCCACAATAGTCGCAGCACAGAAAGCAAGTGCAGCAAGAATCATTCCTGAAGCCATCTTCCTCAGAGGTCTGGTATTGCAAGAGAGACATAAAGTTTCATTAAATGAAAGGAGTGACAATTTATAAGAGAAAGGCAGAACTGCACTACAAAGATAATACTCATCTGTCCTTTGTGTGTCCATAAACACATTATAGCATCTATACAAGTGTCTGTAAGGTGCTAGAATACACTGCTTAATAGTAGCATGGAATTAATATGCCAGAAATCAAAAAATGTATTTGAACTCTAATGATTGTAATAACCTGTACACCAAATTCTTACACGTGTGTTCACTTATTCTACCCCAGAACGAAAAAAATGTAAATAGTTAAGAATTGTTTATATCACCATGACAATAATGAGTGCATTTAATGTCTGAAATATAAAATATATTCTGAAAATAAAAATCTTATATTAAAAACGTCTAGTTAGCTCAGTGTAAATTTATCAACTTTTAAGTACCAGATTTTTGAATCATCCAGTAATTGTGTATTATGTAAAAAAAAACTCCATATGCATTCTTTGGAAAAAAGGGAAACAATTCTATCTAGTTATGAATAAATGCAGCCCAAAAAAAAAATTCCCTTCTACATTTGTGCTGTAACAAATTATTGGAATTTTTCATTATGGAATTGGTACCAGTTTATTATAAGATTATTCACCTTGTTTCTAGTTTGTACTTGTAAAAGTTAAACAACTATAATATACTTGAAGTCTCATATTAGACCTACTTATAAGAAAATAACTTTACAGTGTTTCTGAGCTTCTAACTCCCTAACTCTGCACTTTGTGAATAATACATTACACAAACTGTAAGATTGCAATAACTGGGAAGAACAGCTTTTTCATTCTTAAACCCAGAAAATGTGTCAGTGCAGCAGTTATAATCTTTAGTACATTGTTTCAACCGACTGAAAGTATGGACAGTATGGGTTTATAAAACGTGTATATAACTTGCGGAGTAATAGAATAATTAATAATGGTCAATAAATAAACCAGTAAATCATGGATATTAGGAGAATGAGGTCGTTTTCGGGTCTGCTGTCATTGGGTGTTTAAGATGCCCATCATTCATTACATAACCAGTGACACTGAAGTTCAAGATTTCCACTCAGATTATATGTCTGTACTTAAATGCTGTTAAAACTTTATTGTGCTTCACATTCCACATGGACATCTTCCGTCTGCACTTACGTGAGCTTGATCCGACAGAGGCCGATGAGAGGATACAAACCCATGTCAAAGATAGGGATGAACACCAGAATCAGCAAAGCATTTAGCATCTTAACAACACACACACACACACAAAACAGAGTTCAATTACCATCATGATGTGAAAATAAAAATATATTGCTTATAAAACAGATGACAGTAAAGTATGTGGCTCATGTTTCTGAGTGACATCTGGCATAAAACCTGTGCTATCTATCAGCTATAATCATGTACCAATAGAAGGGAAGATTTCTGTATGTGCAAGTGTAGACTGTACCTGCATTTGATCAGGCTTTATTACAAAGGCCCCACCCTGTAGAACACAAATAGATTAGTTACCTGATTGGTTGTTATCTAGTCCACAGAATCTCCTTCTATGATAAGATAAAAAATATAATGTATAGTGCAATCCAGGTGCAGTAATCCAGTGTCTATAAAACATTTCAACACTGTCCTTGCTGAGATATTTGTTTTTTAACAATCATCTTAGATCTATCGGACGTACACTAGCGATCATTAGTTTTAGCCATGATCTTTCTTATAAGTTCTCTAAAGGAAAGACAAACAGAGTTATAATTCTCTGTCTTCCTTCATGTCTTCCTGTCTTTTCCAACACTGTTCTTACACATGGAAACTGTTTATATCATTTTTCAAAGCTTCATTTGTGAGTTTTCCCAACTGTAGCACTAATGACGGATTATCTAATCGTATTTACTTCCATCACTACAAAAAGCAACTTTATCTGCCTCATTGCTGCTTACTAAAAAAACACTATATCTACTAAAAACCTATGGATACACAACAACAAACAACTGATGTGTAGCTCTTTAAAGAGTAAACCTTATATTCAACAGTTTTCATTTTGGCCTTTTCCCATCAACCAACATTATATGCAACAATAGGATGGCTAAAAGTACTGCTTACAGTACAGTGTTGCTGGAACACTTCTATCATTACATCATTCAAACAGAGCCACACTTTTGTGGTATAACACGTCACTGCAGTAAATGCAATGATTGTCATTCATCCCTGTGGTCTAAACAACAGTCATTTAAATGTTAAACTGTGGTGTAAAATCCAAAGTCATTTCCAACCACTATGTTATCATGTCACTGCAAAACACCCACAAAACCACAAGGTCAAGAGCATTTTGACATGTTCATGCCAGAATTGAAATGAATGTCTAACTTCCAGGCACAGAATATGACATTTCCATTTGCAGGATTTAAAATTCATGAGCAGACTTACAAAATCCATGTTCATCCTGGTGGCCTGGAGAGTCCAGCGAGACCCCTGGAATCAAACAAACAGTAGAAACAAGAAGTAGTTGAGAAGTAGAAACAAAAGCTTTCAAGTAGAGTGTGATAAGTTGGAAGGTAGTTTCTAACATAGGAATACAAATTTTACCTGTTGATCAAAGAGAGCCCAGAACATGGGTAGTGGGATGTAGAGAACCAGCACCCTCAGCACCATTTTAGTCTCCTCAATGAGACGTTTCTGGAAGAAGAACCAAATAACACTTGAGGACAATGTGTTTACAATACACTGTTCAGCTTATAATGGTTTAGAGGTTTCTTCATGCATACCGAATACTTCTCCTGTGCCCAGTCTAGCCAGTGCTCCCGTTTCTGACTGTTCGTAGGCCTGCTCCACCGAATGCTTATGGCACACTGACCAATTCAAAGAAAGAGTGTAGCGTACATTTCATATGCATTGATTATTTACAGTTCAGTTCTGCTGATGTTTCTTACCCCAATGCATCTGCAGACATTCAACAGGACATTTCCTTGAGGTGGAGTCCTTTTATACAGCCGACTACCAGCAATGAAAACCACTAAAGGCAGAAAAACAAAGTCAGGGCAACATTGCTGTTAGTTTACAGCAAATAACTGACCTTTTGGTCAAAATAAGGTTACTCATTAGATGGTCCAGCAAAAATTACATACAGTGCCTTGTGAAAGTATTTACCACCTTTAGCATTTTTCATGTTTTGCTACCACACAACCTGGAATTAAAAATGATTATCTGCATCATTTCATTTACAGAACATGCCAGCAACTTTGAACATTAGACTTTAATTCATTAGAAGGCAAACAACAAATAGAACATAATAACAGAAATCAATACTTAAATCAATCCCTAAAATCAATACTTTATAGAGACCCCTTTTGCAGCAATTACAGCTGCAATTCACTTTGAATAAGTCTCTATGAGCTGTCCACATCTTGCCACTGGGATTGTTGCCCATTCCTGGTGAACAGAAATCTTAAAGTCTGACCACAGATTCTCACAGATTAAGGTCTGGGCTTTGACTAGGCCATTCCAATACATTTACACGTTTGCCATCACTTAAGTGTTGCTTTAGGAATATGCTTTGGGTCATTGTCCTGTTGGAACGTGAACCTCCTTCCCAAACTCAAATTACTGATGGACCGGAACAGGTTTTGCTAAAGAATATCCCTGTATTTAGCAACATCCATCTTCCCCTGGACTTGGAACAGTTTCCCTGCTGCTGAAAAATATCCCCATAACATGATGTTGATTGTGTTGTTAGGGTGATGAGATGGTTTGGTTTTGCACCAGACATAGCATTTCCTTAGGTGGCTGAGAAGTTCAATTTTAGTCTCATCTGACCAGAGCACCTTCCTCCATACATTATATTATACAAATTATATTTCTCTCTGATTTTACTAAATGGTCAATGCAAAAGACAGTCTAATTTTTAAGCCATCATCCTTTCATAGTATATTTTGTTTAACAAACCCAATAAATAATAATATGGACTGTTCCAAATTATTATGCACAATGGAGTATCAAAACATTTTATTAAGAGGCCACATTTCAGTCTTAACAGGCCAAGTTGCATGTTAACATAGGAACCCCCTACTTTGAAATCACTTTCAGAAATCTTTCATCCCTTGAAAGATTTGGAGAATTTCTGCTTGAATTTCATGTTGTCACAATAGCCTCCCAGAGCTGCTGTGTTTATGTGAACTGCCTGAAACCTTCCTCATTATGCCTTTATCTGAACCTGTCTGTGCTCTGAATCAGCCACAAATCTCTTCACAGTATGATGATCACGCTTACATTTCCTTGAATTATTTAATGTTCTCATACATTGTCCAAGTTATTACACTATTTGATGCTTTTCAGCAGCAGAGAGGCGTTTCCTTTCCCATATTGCCTGAAACCTGTAGCTTGCTTAATAATGTGGAACATCCTTTTTAAATAGTTTTACTTTAACTGGGCTCACCTGGCAAACTATTTATTACAGGTGTCTGAGATTGATTTCACCATGAGTCCTGACACACAATACCATCCATGGGTTTCATTGAAAAAACATCTTTAAGACTTAAATACAATTTGCACAATGATTTGGAAAGTGGTGCAATATATTTTTATAATATTTTTATTATAAAACTTATTATATAAGTCTCTAAGGCATTTTTATTCTTCTTGCTAATTAGTCTTTTGCATCTTCTGGTGAGGCTCCACTTTTGTTCATGAAGTTTTCTGTGAACAGTAGATTGTGATACTTTCCTCTGTCCTCTGGAGGTTTTTGCTGATGTTCTGAACAGTTGTTTTAGGGTCTTTATTTACAGCACTTACAAGGTTTCTGTCTCTCAGTCTACCTTGGTCTACCTGTTCTACATCTGTTACTGAGTACATTAGTGGTGACCTTCTTGTTAAGCGCATTCCAAATGGTTGTACTTGCCATGGCCAACATTTGTGCAATGGCATTGATTGATTTTCCATCTTCTCTCAGCTTCACAATTGCTTAGAGAACTCTGGTTTTCATGTTGTTTACTCCTCTAATTTTAAATACACAGTCTGCACAGACAAAACCCAAATCTGAAGCTCACCATAGACATTCAGTGCTATTTATTGTTTGAATAATCAATGTAATAGAACACACCTGGGGCTACAATACACACCTGCCAGTCACATGTTCCAATACTTAACTCAACAAGAAAAACAGGTGGGTTCAGACAAAAGGTCCAGATCCAGATGCAAATACCTGGATATAAAACCTGAAATGATGACCTTCTGTCTCATATTAATATTTTAATGGCAAACCCAAAAATAAAAGAATTGGCCTCACTGTTCCAATACTTTTGGACATGTGTGTACATCAGAAGAAGCTCATAGGCCCCACAATGCAGAGGGTTAACTGGATGCGATAAACATTAGGGTTCAGGGCTCTGAATATTCAGAAGGCAGCATGCAATAAGCACAATAAGGCCTGTAAATCCCAGAGCACATCTGAGTTGTTCCTTTTGTTCACACCCAGACTGCCTTTGCTTTATGGGCTTAAAGTTCTTCAAGAGCCGTTGGACTGAGAACTGTCTTTACAGGCCATGTCTACTGCTGACCTCACTGAATCTCAGTGCTCTTTATCTCTATGGGTTTTACAGTTCACAGACTGTCAAAACATGTCATCTTTTCTAGCTTGAGAGCCCTGAGTTGACTGCGGAAGCCAAACACAATGTTCAACTGATTATTCATTGGTGCTGTTGGTCACAGGACCTTTAGGGAAACTGTAAGACTTATGTGAACCAGAAGCTCCACTCACCCAGAGCAACGACCATCAAAGCTGCAGGGACCCCAAATGCCAGAGCGTAGCAATCTTCCCCAAAACACTTAACATCACCTGTGTAGAAAGCTTGCATTCAGTCTTCTGGCCACTTGCAAGTATTTATCTTAAGTAAAAGGGCTTAAGGTAAGCAATTTAAAGTGTTCAAAATATAGTTCTGAAACCCAGGTAAAGGTTAGGGTCTAGAACTCAATTTACAATTATCATTTTTTCCTCACTGCTTAAACATTACCCTGAAGAGATTTGAAACCGTTCACTTAAAGTAAAGGAAAATCTTCACTTGGTGTTCTATTCATGGAACCACTTGAAAGTCAATTAAATTATAAGAAGAAAGACAATTATTTATCACAGTTTTGAGGTATCCTTAAAGCTTTAACACTGTAGAAATTATTGAGATTGAGAGTAGAAACCTCTAAGAATGGGAGTGATGATAGTGGACAGTACACTTCCAGCATTGATTGACATGTAGAAGATAGAGAAGAACTTTCTCCTCTCATCTAGCTGAAAAACAGAAAATAGACAAATAGACTTATTAGAAGTTAATTGGAAAATATATCAATTTCCATGCAATATCAGCAAATGAGAAAACTGTTTTGGCAGCACCAACCTAAAAATGAGTATGAGAAAGCTGTTTTTGGTGGTTTTGTGCGATCAGTAAAGTGTACACAGCCTGCAAAAGTAGCTTTTACAGCACATTTGCAGCCCTGAGTTTAGGATACGACTATATTAGCTCAGCATGAATGCATGTGACTAGTTGTACAGTGACCATGACTGTGGCATTAACTTATTATGATTCTCTCACATGCTCCTCCTCAAACTGGTCTCCACCAAAGGCCGCAACACAAGGCTTGATTCCGCCAGTCCCAAAAGCAATGAGGATCAGGCCAATCATTGACAGAACTCTGTGACAAAAAGAAATGCATCATTTACTGTTGACACATCCATGTGATACAAAACGGATATAAATCACTCCACCCAACTTACATGTGCATGGTGCTGTCTCCTACATCTGGAATGGCACCAACAGACTTTACCACGTGACCAATGACATATACAATGGAGAGAGAGACGATGGTTCTGTGAAAAGACCAATTCTGAGATCAGTTCCAATCCACACTGTGCATTAAGTTTGATACTCCATTAGAACTTACTTGAACTTCCCCAACCAGGAGTCTGCTATGATGGCTCCTATTATGGGAGTAAAGTAGCACAGGCCAGAGAATGCATGGTACACAGCTGTAGACAGGTTTTTGGTCCAGTGCAGGTAGTTGATGAAGTAGAGTGTGAGCACCGCTAGAAGAAGAATGTAACATAAACAGTTGCATTTAGAAGGAATTAACTGAGTGCAATGCAATGGTGTCATGTGAGACTGTCATAGATTCACTCAGAATGGCAGGGGGTCAGTTTCAGTGACGATTACCACTTTTGTATTGGAGACAACCAATAAATCCATGGGTGGAGGCACTGTAGTCAGCACCAAGATCAATGGTTTGTTGTTACGTGTCACATGTTCAAAAGGCCTGGTCTTATGGTGTGGGGGAAATTTTTGTATGATGTCAAATCAATTTTGGTCTTCAGGTACTTTGACAGCCCGGTGTTATGTTTATGAGGTCCTGCAACCAGTGACCCTACCTCTTCTGAATGCACAATGTGGTGCCCTGAGTCACGCATGTTGCGTTACACCCTATTAATTAACTTTTCCTCATAATTAATATATAATGTGTTTATAGTATTTACATAGCAATTGTTAATGCAGTGTTTGTAAGGTGAGACTCAAACCCAGATCACAGTGTTAGTAAACCAACACTGTGTCAGTGCACTACAAGAGGAACCAATCAGACCCCCTGATGGTGTGGCTCAAACAAACAGGATTTGTTAATAAGAAAACAAATAACCAAAAGCTGACGTTATGCTGGAGCTACCACAAAGCTAAAATAAATGACAGCACAAAGTATTTTATTTATTTTACTTTTCTTTTCACCTATAGAACCATACTGGCCATGCCTCTAAAAAGGTGTGTCAATAGAACTGCTGCTTGGCTAGGTACTGTATATATACCCTGTCACAGACATGAGCCTGGTCACCACTAATTACTGCTGGGGGTTCTGTTACTTTTACTTTTTGTTGGGGTCGGGTAGCTGGAGAATTGGAGCTGTAGTCAAAAGGATCTTGACCTTCTCAAATGCCTTCTGGGCCTAAGGGGTCTATTGGAAGGGCCCTAGGGTCTTCGGGGTCAACGCATTGAGGGGAGCCGCCACTGAACTGAAGTCCGAGATGAACCATTGGAAGAACTTGGCAAACCCCAGGAACCCCTGAACTAACCTGGATCAATTGTATCACCAGGTGGATTCTGCTTGATCAGAGGCTGGAGTTGGCATGGTTGCCAGCCTGAAAGACTGCTCGCAGGGCCTGATCATTCCAGTCACTTTCAATTGCAAGTGTACAGAATTCAATGGTATAGTCAGCCATAGAGCAAGAACCCTGGCTAAGGGACAGCAGGCAGGATCCTGTTTCTCTGCCCCCATGGGGTTGTTAAACGTACAGCACACGATACAAACCTGCCCAAGCCAGTGCCCTCCCAGGTAGGAGGGAGATCACATAGGCCAACTTAGACCACTCTGTGGGAAACCAGCAGGGCTGATGCTCAAAAATAAGGGAGCATTGGAACAGAAAGCCCCTGCAGCTCTCAGGGCTCCCTGAGCACCGCTCAGGGTCAGCCAGGTGAGTGTCTGGTTGAGTGGGTCCTGGCACATGGAGGGCTTGTGTTTCTTGAGGTGCAATGTTGACTCTGTCCTCCAGGGATGCTATAATAGCCAACATTTGTTTAGTCAGCCCCTGGAGCAGTTGACCAAGTGTGGCACCCTGACTCTTAATGGCTGATTTTGGCTGATCTACCTCTCGCTGGATCCATGGTGTGGTCACCTTTTCTGTTACAGGACGGTCAAGGGGCGAACCCGAGCACAGAGTTTGATATTGTTGAATTTGTATCTATTATTGTATAATTTTTGTTCCTTATATGATAAGTATATGTTTATGTTTATAATATTTATATTGCAGTTGTTAATGAAGTGCTTGTGTGTGAGGTGGGATTGAAACCCGTATCACTACATTACTAAACCGGCACTCAAAATCCAAAAACAAAAGCAAACAAAAAAGACGATTATAAAACCCACTCGTTTTGGTTTTTGGGGGAAACCAAACAAAGGAAACGCCAAGATGGAGTGTTTTTTTTTCATAAGAAAATAAATTACCAATAGTTGCCCTCACACTGGATGGAAGAAAAGCTAATCTAAAAGACAGCGCCAAGCTGAAAAACTTAACAAGAATTGTGAACAGGAAAGCTAATATTCCACACAGTATATTATATTCCAGGTTTTTCCATTTTCCCCCTTTTTTCTCCCCACTTCTTTCTAGAGAATTTTATTTTTCCTTTTCCCCTAGAGTACTGTACCAGTCACGCCTCTACAAAGCTGTGACAATTGAAGTGCTGCTTGGCTGGATATATATATACCCTGCCACACAGGTGAGCCTGGTCACCACTAATTACCGTAATATTTTATTCATTATGCCATTAATGGTGCTTATGTAGGAGTCTATTATGAGATTATGAGACTTACAACTGTTTAGTTGTTTTGAATAGTGAACCGAGTAGAAGATTAACTGATCTCATAAGTATTATTTCTGTAGAGTGAAAAAGAGAAAAAGTAGTTTTGAACTTTTATTTAGGCTTCAGGACTATTTGTGCTTAAAATGACTGCAAACAAGCGGTACAAATGAGCATGGTTTGTAACAGTCATCATTAGGAAAGGAAAGTTAATGCAAATTTCCTCCAATACTATCCCAATTAATGACTGTAGAAAACATGGACTCTCAAAAGTGAAGCCACCACAGGTCTAGTGCCTCTACAAGCTGTTTGCAGTATGATGTGTAGCTCCGCCCATCCCCATATGTTTCATAACAGCCCCTTTGCATCTCATTTCCATCTCCAGCAAATTCCTAATATTTAGTGATGCTAAATACTGACAATGCAGGGTCCATAATAAATAAAACTACTATAGGTATAAACTTTAATATATTTAGTTATACAAAATAAATCACTACATATCTCTAGTGTTTTAGGTCATTTGAGTGGAAAAGTAACAAGAATGTTTGAATTGCACTAGCCATACTGACCATAATGGTTATCTGCACTTCAGTACAATTAAGATACTCAGTGGACTTTCACAAGATTTATGCTCCTTCATTACCTTTCATGCCATAATAAGAGAATCGCTCGCAGAACTCGTTGACAACGATGAAGCCAATGCTGACTGGGTAGTTGGTCCCACATATTTTCTAAAATCACAAAAGGAAGATTCTCCTTAGGTAGGATTACTTAAGAGTGTTTTTCCTCATTGAATGAGTTTTATAACATTGCTCAAGTAAAAGCATTCAAACCATTTCAGTCCCATGATTTCATTATTCTATCATGTGATACAGTGCCTCATTTAGCAGTTGTGGATGAATTAGTCTACTTCATACAGTTTTTCTTTTGCTATTTCCTTTGAAATAGCACTCCTTTAAAATAAATGTGTGTGAACTGTGAGAAACTTTCAAGAATAACATCTTACCGGTGAGTACTGCCTTCTAACAGTGTGGTTCATCTCTCTGTCTTTATCTGAAAGAAAAATTTCAATGAGCAGAGGTAAGTGGAAGAACATATGGAAAATGCATTGGTGAAATAATGCACTCATGTAGGAAATCTGGGCCAAAATCTAACATATTCTATGTCCATATCTGTTGATGCTGAAGCCTGTATTTATACAATGTGGCCACTAAATTCAGATATACCTTGATTAGCAAAATGGATAATTATAATATTTATTTACAAAGAAATTAATGACATGCATACATTCATTACACCCTGATATCGTCCAAACATTCTGCTTGTCCAAAGTAAAATAAATGTGTCATCACGTGTGTCATCAATTTCCAATTATCTGTCCAGTACAATATTTTTAAACAATATCCTCAATGATGGCACTGATATAATTCCAATATCAACATGCATCCATAGTAATGACTGAAATAAGGAAGTACACCTCATGAAAAAACAATGTGAAATTTAACCCTTTTTGAAAGTCGATGTAAAGGTCTGTTTGTCAAGTTTAAAGTTTCTTCACACCCACATCTCTTTTACCAAAATGTTTATTTTTGCCAAAAAGTATAGTATTGCTCAAAGAACCCTTTGGCCTACCTTTATTTTTAAGTGCAGTTCAGAGTACAGTTATGGAATAACTCATAAAACTGTACCTTTGTACATCTTTTAGCTTAGCAACAGAAGTTAGGTATAAATCTTCAGAATCACTTCTGAATCTAAATTATTCAATTAAATTAGTCAGAGGTGTGACTGACCACAAAGCAGAATAGATGCAGTCAACCATAAACCACAAAACGTAATTATGAATTTAATGTAAATGTTGAGTGTAAAAAGTAAAAAAACCTTTGCCTGCAAATATACTTCAGTTGAAGCTTTATCATAAAAAAATCTCAGCAAACACCCCTATGAAACTATATTTTATATATATATATATATATATATATATATATATATATATATATATATATATATATATACACACAGACACACACAGGTCACATAATTGTATGTGGTAAAACTACCAGTGAAATACTTTGTTTCACTGTTGCTCAGAGTAGCTTATAGCTTAATAAATTACTAATCAGGAAGTATCAACATTAAACCAAAATTTGTTCATGGTATTAATATTTTCTTTATTTTATTTTAAATGTGTGATGTTCAAAAGGTTGTTTTGTTTATTTTTTTACAGAGAGTACTCCATCTCTTATCCTGCATGACAACAGATTAGCCTTTCATTTCACACTGTTCATCA
Organism: Acestrorhynchus altus; assembly: GCA_034509495.1. Lineage (NCBI taxonomy): Eukaryota > Metazoa > Chordata > Actinopteri > Characiformes > Acestrorhynchidae > Acestrorhynchus > Acestrorhynchus altus. The sequence continues at coordinate 11,218,183 of CM067509.1, read as the reverse complement.
ATGATTAGCACCCCACAGGAACACCACCAAGCAGGGACCATCAGAGTGTCAAATAAAGTGGACAGTGAATGGGCAAAGTGTTTAAAAACTCCAGCAGCATTGCTGTGAATTATACACTCATACCAGCACAATACACACCAACACACCACTATTAGTAAATGTAGTCCTAACTGTAGTTAATTACCAGTAATCAATTACTGTTTTTAACTGGTAGTTGCAGGCAATTACATGCAGCATTTCTATGCTTCATACCTCAGGATCAGAGTAACCTGCAGAAATGATACACATATAACACAAAAACAAAACGAATCGTATCTAACCACAGTCTGACGAATTCAGTATTCCAGCTCAGAAAACAGCTAAAATTCACTCGTTTCCAATGTACTGAAATCCCAGTTTAAATCCCAAAGGAGCTTCCAGTGCATGTTTACTGCTCTGTCCATGTGTACATGATCAACCTGCATACATACTAATCAGTCAAAGGGTGCGGGGCTAATGACATCACTGACCCTGGTATTGGGTTACAGAAGAAAATAATACTGATACAGACATAAACAACAAAAATAATAAAGGAAACACAAAGGTAGGCTTTTTTATTTTATATGGATCACTCAAGTATTTTGAAGAACTTGTAAATATTGTCTATCTTGACGTTACAAAGAACTCGTTTAAATTATTGCATTTTAGCTCGAAAACACTCTGGATGATCAATTTCTTAAAGGATTTCTGAGATTTAAAGTGTTTTTCAGTCCTAAACAAACAAACAAGCAAACAAAACAACAAAAGAACCCACAGTAAAATGTAGGTGCAAGTAAACATTTGATCAAAACGTGGTAAAATTCATACAAACATTTAAATTATCTTCATATTTACATCTCAAATGAAGACACGTGTATGGTGGGATCTGCTGAGCACAAGACTACCTGGAATGTGTGGCTGTCTCCTCTACATACTTTGGTTTCATGTTCTGGTGAATAAAAGTAGTCACACTTAGAAACTATCCCACTAAATTGGACTAGACTTCATCCACGACCATCTACATTCCTGTTGTCCCCGCAGAGCTGCCTCAGAGGCCCCGGACACGTGTCTCCTTTCCTCCACACACACAGACTACCGTGCGCGCTGCTCTGCCCCGGACTGCAGAGTGAACTGCGGGCTGTCTCACTTCTTGTTTTCCTCTCCGACCACGTCTCCTTAAAGCTGACGCTCGAGGAGAAGAGGAAAGTGAGGTCCACCAGGAGAGGGGGACATGTTTAAGACCAGCCTTGGTGTTCGCAGGATGTGTGTTGTGTCTGAAAAGCAGTACATGTACCTTTAGTTTTGTCCATATCTGCTCCTGTCCTAGCTCCGCACGTCTTGATCCTGGTCCACGCCTGTCCTTTTCCGCTTCTCTGCAGACTCAGACTCCTCTCTTATAGCGGTCTAACCTTCCCCCGTTAATGTTTACTGACCCACAGAGAGGCCAGCTCACTCTCACACAGTCCTCATCACAGACACTCTGTGTGTTCACGGAGAAACACTGTCTCACTCCCTCACAGACAGAAGAAACAACTTCTCTCTGCTGCTGACTTCACACAGAAACATAGACACAAGTTGAAAGAATCAGTTTATCAAACATAATTTGCTACTTTGTACATATATAATCATCTGCAGTACTGTATTGTGTGTTGTATGTACTATACAATGCATATAAAGTATGTTTATATTCTCTCTCTATATATATATATACACTATGTACATATGTATGTACTATACTATGCATACTATACATTCTTTTCTCCAAAGGCAGCCTTTTATTTATTTATTTGTTTATTTATTTTCGTGTCATTAGACACACCCCCTCTCCCACCCCCCATCACTGATCAGTCGGAGTCTGTATGCTGGTTGATCGTGTACATGTGGACAGAGCAGTAAACACACACTGGATGGCTCCTTTGGCATTTAAACTGGGATTTAAGTCAGTTGGAATGGAGTGATTTGTAGCTGTTTTCTGACCTCAATTACTCACTGAAAATTCATCAGTCAGTGATGAGACCACCATGGGCATGACTTGTAGTTTGTTATAATATGTTTATCATGTCTGTAGGTTACTCTGATCCTAAATTATGAAGCCTGTATGAAGGCATGTAACTGCCCAAAAAGTGAGGATCTCAGGTTGTAAGAGTTAACCTTCCCGCATACTGATTTATAGATACGCCCACTGACTCGACTCATTGGCTACGTTTACATGTAAAGATTTTACACAAACTAATTGAATTCATCCTGATTCTAAATTCAGACCAGGGTGTTTATATGCACACTCTACTCCATAATCTAATGCAAATCTGTGCTTATATGTACACTGCAAGTAATCTGATCCAATATGACAAACCTGTGGACCACCTCTAAGAAGACCAAGCTGGGCCAAGATGATTGGCCAACATGCTTAACTGGTTGACCAGCATCAGCAAGTAACATACATTATGGTTCTCAAGAACTAACAAGCTCATAGGATCGCTGAGCATCTTATGGTATGTTTTGTTTGGTCTAGATGACCAGTTTCAACCATCTTGACCATTAAATTATCTTAACCATCTTAAACCATCCAAAACCAGCTATCAGTTTTATTTTTCAGCAGGGTAAAGTATTTCAGCAGGTCATCAGCAAACATAACATCCACACTGTTTTCATATGTGTTAGTAAGGGAAGGGGTTGATCTCCCATGAATTCATCCATAATTTCATAAAACAGAAATGTAAATGGATCAGAACTGCTTTTAGTGTTCTGGCTCTGAGCTTTGTAATAAGCAGACATTAGAAATTTACATCTATTCTTAATTTGCTCTTCATTTGGTGTAAAAACCCACTGTTCGTCATTTCCTCAAATACTTGTCTAAACAGCTTGTTATTGCATGTTTTACAACCGTCCATTCTGCTAACAATCTGGAAGTTTAAATTTAATACATATCAGACATTGGATAGAAATCGTAAGTGGAATGGCCTTAGTCAGACTACATTATTTCCAACTGAAGTATATACATGAACTTATTCTATAGCAATTAGTCAAATTTTTAACTGATTATTAATGTGCATGTAAATGTAGCCAGTGTCACACAGTCCTCACCAGAGTCGCTCTGTTTGTTTATGGGGGAAATGCTGTCCAAATTTCACTCCCTCACATGCAGTGGAATATGAAGAAACACCACAACAGAGTACAATTTTTATACAATGGGGAAAAGGTCTGTAATTTCTTATCATAATTACACTTCAACTGTGAGAGACAGAATCTAAAATAAAATCCATAAAATCACATTTTATGAATTTTAAACAATTTATTTGCATTTTATTGCATGAAATAAGTATTCTGGCTCTTACAGTCCTGTTGTTGTTTTTTTGTTGTTGTTTTTTTGTTGTTGTTTTTTAAGACCTACTCCTACACCACTCATTACCTGTATTAATTGCTCCTGTTTGAATTTGTTACCTGTATAAAAGACACCTGTCCACACACTCAGTCATACTCTAAACTCTCCACCATGGTCAAGAAAAAAGAAAAAACAGTTGTCTAAGGACACACAAGGCTGGGATGGGCTACAGGAACATAGGCAAGCAGTGTTGTGAGAAGGCAACAACTGTTGGCACAATATTAGAAAATATTAGAAACACAAGATGACAGCCATTCTTCCTTGTTCTGGGACTCCATGCAACATCTCACCTCATGGGGTAAGAATGATTCTGAAAAAGGACAGGAATCAGCCCAGAACTACACAGGAGGACCTTCTCAATGAACTCAAGAGAGCTGGGACCACAGTTTCAAAGATTACCATTAGTAACACACCACACCATCATGAATTTAAATCCTGCAGGGCACAAAAGGTCCCCCTGCTCATGCCAACACATGTCCAGGCCTGTATATAGCTCATAAATCAAGTCAAGGCAAGGCTTTTTATTGTCATTACATCTGAGTACAGGTACATAGTGCAATGAAATTACGTTCCTCCAGAACCAAGGTGCAACATGGAGCAGCAATACAGTATGAGAACATAAAGTGCAAACACTACAATAAATACAGCAAACAAGGACAGGACAGTGCAGTACAGAGTGGTACAATGAGGTGAAATATTTGTGCTGGGAATAAGGTGCAAGAGATATGTAACATACTGTAACATATAGATGTGCATGATAACAGCCGTTACTGAGGTAGAAAGTTTATATTTCTGGGTGAGCAGCAAATATTGTTGATAAGGATGGGGATGATCCAGTCTCTGTGTGCTGAGTGCGTGTGTGTGTGTGTAGAGTGCTGGATGGGTACAGTCCAGTCTTTGTATTTGGTATGGTCTTTGTGTGGGTGTGAGGAGTGGTGTGGGGTTCAAGTTTCAGTTCCAGTTCAGTCCCTGTGTGAATGTGGGTGTGAGGAGTGGAGGGGGGTTCAGCTCTGTCTCAGTGTGTTGAGGAGTCTGACTGCCTGGTGGACAAAGCTGTTGCAGAGTCTGGTGATAGAGGTTTGGATACTCCAGTATCTTCTGGCAGATGGCATCAGAGTGAAGAGACTGTGTGAGGGGTGGGCTGGGTCTTCCACAATGCTGGTGGCTTTGCGGATGCAGCGAGAGGTGTAGATGTCACTGATGGAGGGTAGAGGAATGCCAATGATCTTCTCGGCTGTCCACACTATCCGCTGTAGGGTCTTGCGATCCGTGATGGTGCAGTTCCCAAACCAGATGGTAATGCAGGTGCTCAAGATGCTCTCTATAGTCCCTCTGTAGAACATGGTGAGGGAAGATATGGTGGTGGAAGATATGCTCTCTGCTATATGAACACCGAGGAACTTTGTGTTTCTCACAATTTCCACAGCAGAGCTGTGTTGTTTCCAATCCTGACTGATTGAGGTCTCTCAGTCAGGAAATCCAGGATCCAATTGCAGAGGGGGGTTGTTGGTTGTTGCTCAGTTTTCCAATCAGGTGCTGAGGGATGATGGTGTTGAATGCTGAACTGAAATCGATGAACAGCATTCAAACATTCTTTGTTGTCCAGGTGGGTGAGAGCCAGGTAGAGTGCAGTTGAGATGGCATCACCTGTTGATCGTTTTGGACGATACACAAAATGCAGTGGGTCCAGTGAGGAGGGGAGCTGGTTTTTGATGTTTTTGGTTTTTCATGACCAAAGCACTTCATGATGATGGGAGTAAGTGCAATGGGACGGTAGTCATTGAGGCAGGACACTTGGGACTTCTTTGGCACAGGAATGATAGTGGACGTCTTGAAGCACGTTGGCACAACGGCAGTGCCCAGAGAAATGTTGAAGATGTCCGTGAGAACATCTGCGAGCTGTTCTGCACATCCTCTGAGCACTCTGCCAGGTATGCTATCAGGTCCAGGGGCTTTCCATGGGTTGACTCTCAGTAGAGTTCTCCATACATTAGCTGAGGACAGGCGCAGTACCTGGTCATTTGGAGGAGGTGTGGTCTTCCTTGCTGCCATGCAGTTCTGTGCTTTGAACCTTGCATAGAAGGAGTTCAGCATCTGGAAGGGAGATATCATTATTATAAGCAGGTGAAGGGGGCTTGTAGTTGGTGATGGTCTGGATGCCCTGCCACATTCGAGCTTGGCACTAGCTGTACTGAAGCCTGCCTTGTCCCCTGATTTGAAGGCCTTGTCCCGGTTTCTCAGCAGCTCACGTACCTCTGCAGTCATCCATGGCTTCTGGTTGGGGCGTATTGTGATGGTTTTGGAGAGAGTAACATCATCAGTGCACTTGCTGATGTAGCCAGTCACTGATTCTTTGTACTCCTCCAGGTTGATGGTGTCATCAGATGTAGCAGCTTCTCTGAACATGTCCCAGTCAGTGTGCTCAAAACAGTCCTGAAGGTCAGAGATGGCTCCTGGAGGCCAGGTAGTCACTTGCTTCTGTTCTAATTTGGCACGTCTGATGAGAGGCCTGTATGCAGTGAGCAGTAGCTGGAGACCAGCTTTGCATTGTTACACCATTCAGTATTGATGTAGACACACAGGCCACCTCCGTGGGTCTTATCGGATAGGTCCGTGTCGCGGTCCACACAGAAGGAGACCAGGCCATCCATTGGATGATCCAGAGGAAGCATGGGAGAAGATCATGAGGTCAGGTGAAACCAAAATAGAACTTTTTGGTATCAACTCCACTCACCTTGTTTGGAGAAAGAAGAGTACAACTCCAAGAACACTGTTGCAACTATGAAGCATAGGGGTAGAAACATCATACATCATAAAAGGATGTTCCGCATTATTAAGCAGGTCACTGCCATGTGAGACAAAGCAGGAGAGGAGGCAGATATAAATGAAGGGAATATTTAATGAGGAAATGAAGAGTAGCTGGAAAAATGTCATTACAAAGCTGCACACAGATATTTGAAGCTGCTGGTGCCTCTGGAGTCCCACAAAGCTCAAGGTGTAGGATCCTTCAGAGGTTTGCTGTTGTGCATAAACCAACTACTAGCTATGGATATCACTATGGATAAGCACTATTGCAAGAAAAAAATTTTGATAAATAAAATTTGATTTACACTCTTGACAGTTAATGACTTGAAAATGATATTGTCATTTGCACTGACCATTTACAGCTGTTCTGTGAAGGCTTCAGAGGTTTGTTTGGGGAACATAAGTAATCAAACATCATCATAAAAACTAAGGAACACACCAGGTCTGTGATAAAGTTGTGGAGAAATGTAAAGCAAAAAAAAAAGTTATGAAGTTAAGACCTGTTCAATCTATCATCCAAAAATGGAAGGGGTATGGCAGGGGTATGGCACAACTGCAAACCTATTAAGACATGTCTGTCCATCTTAACTGACAGGCCAGGCAAAGAGAGCACTAATTAGAGAAGCAGCCAAGAAACACATGGTCACATGAAGCTGCAGAGATCCACAACTCAATAATAATAGAATAATCTGTCCACAGCTATTAGTCATGTAGTCCAGAAATATGGCCTTTATAGAAGAAGGGCAAGAAGAAAGCTGTTTTTGAAAGCAAGCCATAAGAAGACTTCCACAAATCACAAACCATGTCGCATGTAAGAAACATGGAAGAAGATGTTATGATCAGATGCCTAAATGCAAAACGCTATGTGTGGTTGAAAAATAATACCACCCAACCTGTGAAACGTGGTGGCAGCATCATGTATGTGTGTGTGTGTGTGTGTGTGTGTGTGTGTGTGTGTGTGTGTGTGTGTGTGTGTGTGTGTATATATCTTTCTTTCTGTTGCATTTGTTGCATTTTTTCTTGTGCATTTGAATAGGGGACTTTCAGATGCACAAGACCTATAACAGAAACACAACCAAATAGAGGGACATTTTGTTGGAGTGAAATAACTTCAAATGATGACTTTCTTTGTCACACCTTTTCAGCTTCAAATACACATTTAGTTTAGTGCCTAAAGAAACATTGGGTGTCAATATTTGCATGCAAGGATCAATTATGTAAAGGAAATGTCAGGACTGCTAGTATCGATCCACCCAACTCTAGTTTACAGTGCAGCTGCAAGATCTCTTTAGGCCTTTTTTGGTTGCTGTTTGTGGTCATGGAGTAACTGTTTCTAATCTGTCCGTGCCTGCAATGATGTCTTTAATTATATTTACATTATTTTTTATATTATTTTGAAAATAAGACATGCTTCTTTGGTTGGATGTGTGGCACCAACGGCAATATCTTACCTGTTATTCCATGATTACATTTTAGGATTTTTGGAGACTTGTGCATTATTAGAATTGTAGAATTCGAATTCAATTCTCAAATTAGAGGCTAAATATATTTCCATTGACTGCAATTTGTAGCACTGTTTATATACACCCCCTGCAAAAGTATTGGAACAGTGAGGATGATCCTGTTATTTTTGCTGCAGATTGAAAACATTTGGGTTTGAAATTAAAAGATAAACATTTAATTTATTTCCAGTTATTTATATCTGGATCCGACATATATCTGGCTTCAGATCAGAGTTCCACCTACCACCTATTTTCTGAACCCACCTATTTTTCTTGTGAGCAAAAGTATTTGAACATGTGACTGACAGGTGTGTTTTGTTTCATAGGTGTGCATTTTTAATTAGGGAGTAAATAACATGAAAACAAGTGACAGGTGACAAGGTGACAACGGGTGAATATCAAGCAATTTTGAAGCTGAGAGAAGACAGAAACTCAAACAGAGCCATTGCACAAATATTGGCCATAGCCAGAACAACAGTTTGAAATGTCCTGAAGAAGAAAGTCATCACTGGTGTAATCGGTAACAGATGTCGAACAGGTAGACCAAGGAAAACAACAGCAGTTGATGACAAAAACCTTGTTAGTGTTGCAAAGAAAGACCCTAAAACCACTGTTAGTGACATCAGCAACAACCTCCAGAGGACAGGACTGAAGGTATCAGAATCTACTGGTCACAGAAGACAAGTACAGGGAAAGTGAGATACTGATCTTTTTGTCTCACATCCATCTCTGATGTTAAATCTTTCTGTTCTTACTAATCTTACAATATTATCAGAGGGGAGTGTATGTAATAACTCGTACAATGAAGAATTACATTTTATGGGGATAGTATAGTACTGAACTACATTTCCCTTTAAATGGAGAATTTCCATTTAGAATTCCATACAGGACTAACCTTAATTCTTGTCTGGGAAACCACCCCATATATTAGACACTATTTTTTGATTATTTCTTATTTAACATTTGTAGTTTTGTGGGAAGATGTAATCAAGAAGTAATCAAAAACATAGTGTAATCTTCAATATTTGTTCATTCTCAGTCATTTTTTTTTTTTTTTTAAGATTCACAAATTCCTACTGATTTCGTGAAGGCTGACTCGTGAAGTAAAACAGGACTTGCATATTGATCTCAAGTTATACCAGGGGTGGTAAACTCCATTGGAAAACCTATAACTTGCTTTGAACTGTGTTCATTTCTTTACAGTCAAGTAATTCTCAGTTTACTATTGAATTAATCCACATCATCAGTACACTTGGCTAAAGTGTCCTGGGCAACAACAGCTGAATGGATAAAAACAACATTAACTCTCAGCTCCATAACCAGCTTCTGTCAGACTTGTAATGTGTGAAAAAGTACCAATAAGCCTGTTTATGAACAGTGCCTCTGTTTGTGTTAACCCTGCAGCTCAGAGAGTCAAACCCAGCACTAACTATAGGTAACACCTTGGAAGAACGTCAGGTTCTATACCTGTATAGATAGGAGTAAATTACAGGGATTTTAAATAGTTTCCCACCCTCCACATAATGAAGATTATCATGGTTCTGCCTCTGAGTTGGACTCTGATATCCCACAACCAACTGATTGATTCAGTCTCTAAGTTTGACTTTTACATGTCCCACAATCTGCTTAAATAGAGATGTTTATTGGTTCCACCAGTGAGTTTGACCTTTTGATGTCCCCAAAACCAGCTTAAACAGGGATTCTGTTTGGTTCTGGGTGACTCTCTCATGTCATGTCCCCAGCTTAAATAGAAATCCTGGTTGGTTCCCATTTCATTTAATAAGCAGCAAAACTGAATTAAATAATTGCTTTTTTTGGTGGGCTGGATTACAACCTTTATGGAGCTGTATGTTTGGCAGCTCTGAGTTATACATTTATCTGAAATTGAATGGTGAAATTAAAATGACTATTAGAAGGCTGTGTAGTGATGTCACTTCTTACAAGTTGCAGCGTAAAACTTGAGGGAAGTCAAATTCAGTACTTGAATTCAAGAACATTAAATAACAAATCTCTTTTTTTTCCTGCACCATACATGCACAGACAACTGTGTGCAACAGAGAACCTCAAAGTATACATCAGTTGCATCCTCCAAATTGCTCTGATCTTGGTCTGTATTGGGTATGTATGAAGGGTCCTTCATTTTGGAAAAACATTCAGTGCCAAAAAATGCACCCTGCCTCGGATGCATCCTAGGCCCTGGAATGCATCTAGTGCCATAGTTTGATTCTTTGCCACAATAATTGATTGATCATGAATATGCCAGATCGTCTTGTGATGGTCTTTGACAGGTAGTAAATGATACATCATGTACTGAATTGGTGGCAGTAAAGCAATAGTGTGTTAATCCTGCCTCAATATACAGGACCTTTGTAACTTTGTGATGATTGGGAATGAAAAATATGAGTAGAAGGAAGGGGTGTCCAAACTTTGTGTCCTCTGCAGAATGGCAATGGAACCTAGACCTGTGAGGCAGTTAAACATACACACTTATTTTATTTCCTGCATATTGGCTTTATGTAACATAAGTTAAAGTAAATGAAAGGGCTTAATTTAATTTTACAGTACTGAAAATCAGATGAACTGGAATCTGGATGTGTTTGTGCTATAATGGCAAGTTGATTTTTATCAAATAAAATGAACATCTCTGCATATCCAAAAATGTCTTATATAAGATTTGTGTGAGCCTGCAAACAATAAAGTATACATTTACATAAATGTGGGGTGTGTGCAAATACAACCATCTATACATTTTGGTACAGTTTATGTTAGGATGGGGAATGAGTATCTTCCCTCTGTTCACTTCACTCAGTAGCTTTAAACTCAGATAACGTAAGTTTGTAACCAACTGATCTCCTAATATAATGAAAAACTGAATTCTGATGTACTCTAGTATGAACATAATTCAATTTTCATACCATTCAGTCTACATAAGCCTAATGAAACCAAACAAAAACATCCTGTTTTGCAGCACCATTCATTTCAGGGCGATCAGCAGTGTTTCACACCAGACTGCTCTTTGAATTAAAGTATAATACATGACAGCCAATTACATGGGTGCATTTAAATAAAGTCTTAAGGGCACAATAAGCAAACCAGCCTTGTTATTGGACCTCAGAGGAAAACATAAAATACAGGAAAAAGTAGGATACTGGCCCTCTCAGACAATTTAGGAATTTACATTAATTTATCATTGCAGCATATAATCTTTAGAACTGTAAATGGAATGTATAATGATTTATACAATACATAATCATAATGTATTCTATATCTATTTCTGTTTTTAGCCACATGGCAATAATTCCACTGGATGTGAGCCTGAGTTCTAAAGTTCAGATACAACCCAGAGTGACTTGTGTATCTTTACGGTGTATCCTTTGGAAAGTAATTCACAGTTCTATGGTAAGCCTTTAACTACATCTTAATCTTCTCCGATGATTATTGCACCCTCTACACCCATCTAAAGTTTCTTCTGAAGTGAATGGCATCTATAAGGAGTTGGTTCCCCTTTGCTGCAGTAAAAGCCTCTACTATTCAAACCAGATGTTGAAACATTGCTGTGAGGACTTGGTTCCATTCAGCAACCAAACCATCAGTGAAGTGATCATACTGAGGTTGGAAAATTAGTTCTGGATCATAAATGCCACTCCAGTAAAGTTGATATGTATTGGTGATCTTATGTTCAAATATGGCTGTCCTGGAGTGTCCTATTCTATTGACAGTATTTTTCTATGGTGATTATAAAAGCTGCGTATGTGCAAAGTGGGTAACTTAAAGTAAGTTAATAAGTTGGTTAGCAATAGTTCATTAAATAAAGGTGACCTGATCTGAAAAATGTATAATGTTGAAGATTAATATTTTTTTAAGTAAAATTACATTTTTATTTCCATTTTTACAGTTTCAGAAGTGAAAGTTTTGTTTGGGGGATTTTTGCCCTGTCTTTCTTGTAAAAACCTTCTAGTGCTATGAGATGCACATACTGCTCTTTTAGGTCTATCCATACATTCTTGTTTATGATCAGCTCAGAAGACTGTGAAATTGTGAATTTTGAGGCTATAACCCAAGCCCAAACCATGATTAATCCTTCTTATTTTATAAAAGTGGGAGACGTTCTTTTCATAAAATTCTGCCCCCTTTTCTCAAAACACTCCTTTGCTTTATATGGCCAAATGTTCAGCTAGTGCATCTCAAAAATGCACAAAAATATTAGAATAATGTAATGAATGAATAATTTTGTGTTTATTATTTAATTAAAAAAAGGAAGACTAACATATATTTTATATTTGTTTACATGTAATGTGAAATGCCTCAAGCCTTTTTTTGTTTTGGCTCATAGCTAAAAAAACGGATCTATATCAATTAGAATATTTCATTTTGAGTTTGAATAAATTGCTAATGAAATATTCTGAACATTAAAACATAAATAGGCATGAAATATGTCACTTTAAATGTAATGAATATAAAATATGTGACATACCATATTTAATGTTTTCAGATGCACTAGTATTTTTTTTTCCAACGTGCTTTAGGCTTGTTTAGATGTAGCAGTGATTTTGGTGTTTTTCTCTTCCTAGAAGATCATACTTCTGCAGTTCAGTTATTTGTGGAGGTGTTGCTCCACCTCTCCTGAAACCCCACTGCTGAATCTTCTTGAAGGTTCTGACTTTCCTTTCAAGCTGTCCTATAAACAGTCCTAACTGAAAGTTGTTTTTGGTGTTCCAGCCCTCAACTTGAAATATAAAATTGTACTGTATTCATAGAACCAGTTCTGCACAGCCCTCAATCTGATGGTATGGACAGACACATCAGGTACTGGACTGGGAGAGGTGCTGCTGTAGGAGATGGGCAGGATCAAAACCCTGCAGATAAAAACAGTTAACTGGTGACCAGATACCATACTTTTGCTGGTCCACATCTGGTCCATCCTCATCAACAATTCATCTAGAGTTCAGATTTTCCCAGAACTGAGCCTGCAACAGAATCATCTGGCACAAAAATGACCCAGATTAAAACCACACCTATGCCATAAGACTCCCAAATCTTGTTGGGGGTACTAAAGCATACCAAAGATACAACATACAGTAAATATGTCAAGAACATCCTGCATCCAGAATAGACTTTAAAAATGAGACTTTTAATGTGATCAATTATTTAATTTTCCAACACTGTTGGAAAGTAGATGAAATACACCACCTAGTGTCTACAGCTATTACTGCAGCTAATGTATATGCTATACATGCACTAGTTGCAGATGTTCATCCATATCTGCACTTCAGTCTGCTGTGACTGAAGATCCTGACATTCTTCTCCCTGCTGGAGAAGGTGAGAAGGCGGAACCTAGAGGCATACTGACAGGAAACGGAAATAGCTCATTACAGTTCTTTGCTTCTCATTGTTATTTTCCACAGAATTTGTGTGGTTAGTTGAGAAATGCTTTAATGACAGAAATCTAGTATTGCAGTCTGGACAGTTAAAAACTCTGTGAAGGAAAGGCAGGCTATGTATATATATATATATATATATATATATATATATAGTTTTATAATAACATGGACAGTTTTGTTATCTAAATAAAATAAATTATTATTAAAGGTTATTTCATAAAAATACAATTATTTGATCTTTGCTCGGGTTGCTGTTTTGTATGTTCTTTCGGTGTGGGCTTCTTCTGGGCAGAGATGGACTGGCTATCGGGGGAACCAGGAAAGGTTCTCCTATAACGGTCCAGCCACATTAGACAAAACAAAAGCAGTCAAAAGGAGGTAGTCTGTACAAAATACAGGGTTGATTAAGTTGCCAGGCCAGACCTTCCTCTGGGAACTTTAGTTTCCTTTTAAACACACACGTTAGATTGGCTATACTCAGTTGCCCCTAGGTGTAAGAGAAAGGATTCCTGCCTTGAGCCCAAAAAATCCTTGAAAGCTCCAGACCTATCCCTGGTCCCAAATGGCACAGTTGTAGTCCTATAGTCCTCACGTTTGAGTGCCTGCGAGGACCACAAGGGTGTCCCATTTCTGATCCTGCCAATCTAAAAGGTGTTCATGAGCATCCTCTATGTTCACTTATTAAGCCTTTAGGCCTAGAGCCCCTACAAAGCGGGTTCAGCAGCGCACTGTTTGCCACAAACCTCTTTTATCAGCAGCTGTGACCAACCTAAGCACGTGGGTTCTTTTCACATAACAATTACATGCACCCTTGAAACAAGTTCTTATAATATTAATTCCCAAATTAAATCAGGATAAATTAGATATAGAAAACATCTTATTACTTTGGGTCTTTCACAGATTCATTTATTTTTCAATGGATAAATTAGATATTTTAAATATAGTTATTTTTGTTTTGTATAAAAAAATATTTATATGGGTAAATATCATTTACAAAAGAACATATGGTCTGAATATAAGCCAAACTATTTCATTTCCTCCATGAGATAAAAAAAAAATCAAATAACGTTTAGTCACATCACATTACATTTATCAAAGGGTCAGTGAAAGTAAGATCACAGGTTTGTTTGGTTTTACTGTTGATGTACGGCTTATAGCTTATGAAAACTTTAAATCCAGAATCTCAAATCTCAGATTTGAATAGAATTTAAAACAAAAAGCTTCAAATATATTATTCTAAATATAATGAAAATACAGGGGTTGGACAATGAAACTGAAACACCTGGTTTTAGACCACAATCATTTATTAGTATGGTGTAGGGCCTCCTTTTGCGGACAATACAGCGTCAGTTTGTCTTAGGAAAGACATTTTTTGGATACAATCCAGGTTAACACCCGAACATCCCTTTCAGACAGCTTCCCCTTGCGTCCACAGTTAATCCTGTTGGATGTGGTTGGTCCTTCTTGGTGGTGCTGACATTACCCTGGATACCGTGGCTCTTGATACATCACAAAGGCTTGCTGTCTTGGTCAAAGATGTGCCAGCAAGACATGCACCAACAATTTGTCCTCTTTTGAACTCTGGTATGTCCCCCATAATGTGGTGTGCATTGCAATATTTTGAGCAAAACTGTGCTCTCACTGGTGAAATGCACTATTAATGAAGATTGGCCACCAGGCTGCTCCAATTTAGCCATGAAACCTCCCACACTACAATGACAGGTTCAGTTTCAGTTTCATTGTCCAACCCCTGTATTTTTATGTAATTATATGAGTGTATATTTGATCATTTTATACATTCTATTTACATGTGCACTGAGTATTGAACTTAATGTAGCTGTAGTGTGAGGAGGTAAGTGGTAAGAGGAGACTGTCTTTGCTGGATGCAGTGGGAGAAAGTCTGCTCCAGTAAGTAAGTAAATTGCAGGTGCAGAAAGAGTTTATGTGGTGTGGAGATGTGATGAGACAGGTGAGAGGAGTTGTGACTGGCTGTGGACTAGAACAGTGGACTGGACTGGAGAAATGTGTGCAAACCCCCCTTTGCAGAGCTTTCGTCTCAAAAGTAGCCAAATTCCTGTACCAGGTGGTGATGCAGCCCATCAAGATGCTCCTCATACAACAGGTTTAGAACATCCACAGGATGCAAGGATTCAACCCAAACACCTTCAGCCTTTTGAGATAGAATAGGAATAGTAGTGTCAATCTAAACTCCTCTGGCATGTAAACGCCAAGGAACTTAGGTTTTCACATATCCCAGCTGAGAAAGCCAGGATTAGAGCAGGGGCAGCCACGGTATGCCCCCCTGGAGCAGAGAGGATTAAGGGCCAAGAGAAATGAGTGGGTTCAGATAAAAAGTGCTATCTTAAGAACTGTGTATCAGATCCAGATGTCAATACAAGCTGAAATCTTTTGTCTCATATTCATCTTTCAATGTCAATCCCAATGCCCTCAATACAATTCCTCTGCATATGCAGCCTGCTCTGAATATGTTTGTTACAATTTCTAACCTACGTACAAAGATTCAATATCATATCAATGTTTTGATGTCAAGCAATCCTGCGATCCCATTAGAACACTGAACCAACAGGCGCCCGACCCTAGTGTATCTTAAGTGAATTTCAACAAGCACGTTACCAGTCTCAATAGATCACTAGAGCTCGATCAGGAACAATGCCTGTTGTGATTTTAAGATATGCATGAAACAGATTTACAGAGTTACACTGACTGACAAACACTGTATGAAGTGAAGGTTTAATAGTTATTGTGGAAGATCAGTACAATGGTTAGGCAGGACAATCCCTGTAATGCTCTCCCTCTCGTTGAGTGTAAAGGGAGCTACAGTCACAAACTTCATTTAGTGTTATGTTTGTTTTGTAGATCATGGGTAATCATGATCATTTTTGGCATGTGTAGAACATTTGTTATATTCAAATGTCAAAAATTGGCAAAAATCTAACAAAACACACAAGAAGTGCTCAACACTCATCATACTCAACCTGATGTGCTCACTGTTTAGGTGCAACTAATAAAGAGCAACTTTTTTCACTCCATACACTATTGATGTTCAGTGATTATGGTTCATTTATTGCTATTATTAGTGGAAGTTTGTGGAAATGTAAAATTCAGCATAAAAATATACATAATATTTGATTAAAAGGCATTGGACGTTCAT
This sequence comes from Acestrorhynchus altus, assembly GCA_034509495.1. Classification (NCBI taxonomy): domain Eukaryota; kingdom Metazoa; phylum Chordata; class Actinopteri; order Characiformes; family Acestrorhynchidae; genus Acestrorhynchus; species Acestrorhynchus altus. Next base: position 11,201,923 of record CM067509.1, on the reverse strand, counting down.
AGATATATACCTCCCAAAAATGTCATTGTGCACAGCTCTCTGAAGCAATGTGGGACTAAATTTATATTTTAAAATCTTGTATTTCCAAAATGATACATTCTCAGGAGAAGGAAAAACACTTTTTTAGTTTCCAATGAAAGTTTGCAATGTATACTTTTTTCACATTGTAATATATACTTTTTCTGCAATACATATTGCATTATTTAAAAATACAGATTTTTCATCAGATTTCATTAGAAGTCAGTGATCCAACATGTATTCAAGATTAGACTAATCTTGAATATCTAATTAATGATATTGGGCAGATATTAAAGTTGTAGCATGACTTGTTGGATTTCATTTACTTTATGTAAGATTTTATATCCTGTACTGTGACAATTGTGCATACAGGATGATAATGATGCTGAAATGTTATCCTCTTCAGACCTAATCATTTCACTGTAAAGAACAACTGTCTGGATTAATTCGATATATATAAACAAAATGAAAAACAGGAAAAATGGACGTCAACTTGTATCCTTTCAAGTGTGTTACTAAACAGATCATTTAGACTTGTTGGGTTTTTAAACCTCAGGCATTACACAACATAACACAAGTTTTGTTCCCAGCCTTTTAGTGTTATATTCCAATTGCTTATTTCTAAAACAATGCAGAATTGCTTTAATTCATCATAAACTTTGCTTCTGTGACCACAGCAAAGAAAGTTACACATTTCCAGTAAAGAAACAGTCGCTTTTTGCATCTTCTCATTCAGTCAGACTAAGAACACTATATGCATTGCAAATTTACACAGATGACCAAAAGCCGTTCAGAAGTGTGTGGTTTTCCGAGATTTATGACTACACTGCAAATCAGTTTCACGAATCAGTCCACAAATATAGTCACCCATCGTGTTCTCGTTATATTTTCCTTAGTAACGGCGTTCAAAGTTCATAATGTCCAGGTGAAAGTGCCCGCTTTGCTCCTCTGAATAACCTTCCATATTCTCTTTGAACTTATCAAGATGAGCATCAAGGATATGGATTTTGAATGACATCCTGCAGCCCATTGCAGCATAGTTCTTCATCAGAGTCTGAACCAGTTGTGCATAGTTTTCATCTTTATGATTGCCTAGGAAGCCGTGAACCACTGCGACGAAACTGTTCCAAGCCACTCTGTCCTTCCTATTCATCTTGGGAAATTCGCTGCATTCTATGATCTTCTTGATTTGTGGTTTGAAGAAGACACCAGCTTCGATCTTTGCTTGACATAGCTTAGGGAAAAGATCTTGGAGGTACTTGAAAGCTCTCGACTCCTTATCTACAGCCATGACAAATTGTTTTATGAGCCCCAACTTGATGTGTAGTGGTCTTGCTATGTTTTTCTTCCCCCACAGGGAACTCTGTCCACTGAGGCCAGTCCCGCCTGTGATGGTGCTCTGCAGTACCCCGGCTGGCCAAAAGGCAAATAAAGCAAGGATACTTTATAAAAACACCTTGGAGGACCATCAGGAATGACACCATTTCCACTTCCTCGGTGTCTGAGTTCCTGTGTCTGTCTGGAGGAGTTAGTACAGGAAGTATTGCGAATATTCTTAAAAATATATGAATTTCAAAATATCATTGTGCTGACCACAAAAGCAATGTTTACTGGGAATAGTAACTTTTTCTATTCATTTAAGGCACAAAGAATTAGGAAAACACACTTAACAACTGGGAACAACTTGTTTAAAACTGTTACGTACTGTTATTAGTGGAACAAAGTAAGAAAAGCATTGTACAAATGTCCTTTAGTAAGCTTCTAGAAGAAGAGCAGCCTGTTAAAGAAAGTTCAGTAGACACTTCTGTGGTATCATCAAGCAGCAGCACATTATATGATGGACTGCTTTTACTCAAACTGTCTGTCAATAAACCGAAGGTCGATTGGCTTGGCTGGCACCAGAAGAGTTCTGGTGATTGGCTTCACACTCTTTCCGGTCGGATCTGGCTGCACTTCATAATGTTTAATTAACTGCAAAAAAAAAGAAGAAGAACTTCAATTTACCAGTCAAGATAGGGAAAGTTATAAGAGGTGCTTATTCAATTAAAAATAAAAATATACACTATAAAAGTAAAGAAGTATCAACATTTAAACAATTAAAAAACATGTTGCCAAAATGGTGAATTTACAGGGGAAGGCAAAAATGTTTTTAGCTGAATGGAAGTTAAAGTATTTGAAATAATTGTAGAGCATTTCTTTTTTCTTTTATTCATTACATTTATTCATCCAGAACTATTTTCATAATGTACAAAGCAGCTACAGGGTTCAAACCTGGAGAAAACTGAAGACAAAATGTTTTTGATATAAAACTAGTGACACATTTTTCAAAATTTCAAATCTTTTTTTCCTTGAAATCTAAGCCATTAATATTAACATATTAATATAATTATTAATATTCCTTCTTCCCATCTTCCAACGCATTACGGCCAAAAGCTGATCACACCTGACCTTGCCAGTCTTTCTATCTTTCTAATCTTTCTAAATTTTGGTAATTTACATTTTAATGAATTTATACTTTTACAATGATTCATTCATTTCAAATGGATGAAAGTCATGGAAACTCAACTGACTGGTGAGATTATAAAATATCAGATTTGAAGCCTTTTAATGTATAAAAATGTCACTAGAAAAATATGTTTTAACTGCTGGAAATGTGTGTTTCAATAAAAAAAACTGCATACAGGTCAGATCTTTCAAAATATCACTTTAGTAATGAAGTGTAATTTTACAGTACAACATATGAACACAAGGAACATCTGCTAAAAAACAAGTTTATCCTGCTTTTTTTGGAGTCATTGTCTCTACTGTCCAGGGAAGGCTTTTTACTAGATTTTGGAACATTGTTGTAAGGATTATTTAATTGCATGTGACAAGAGCATTAGTGAGATCAAGATTTTGCCTGCAACATCTCATCCCTCATCCACCTCATCTCTAACTCCCCAACTCAGACTAGGTGGTGCACGAATATTCCAGATAACACAGTTTCATTTCTCCATAGCTCAATGCTTGAGTGATTTCCATGTCTAGTATCAGGCATGTTGCCCAAGTTCATATTTATCTGCTCCAACAGTCATATTCCACGGTCAATACTTCTCTAGACTAGACAAGTTGTGTGTGCATTTGCATATTTGTGTCAGCAATTAGTGCAAATCAAAGTAGCTCAGTGCATTCATTAGAAGGGGTGTCCACAAATATTTGAATATATAGTGTATTTTCCACATCTGATTACTAATGTGTATTGATGACTGCGAAATTGTGAAGCACCATCAGCACTGCAATTTCTTTTTTGTTCAATCAATGTTCATGAAACCAGCCATTTGTGTCCAAGAAATAGAATAATCTAGAAGATACAGTCCATGAAGCCCTGTGGATCTTTACCAAGGCAGTAAAGAATAAGCTAAGTGTTTGTTATTGGTAACTGTGATGACATATTCTGCACAGATTTAAAACACTCTACTGCCTGCCAAAAGTCAGAGCTGTGACCTGTAAAACCAGACATGTTTGCTAAGACCAAAGGTGAAGGTCTGCAGATAGATAATGTTCCCTTTCTGCTTCAAAACCAACAGAATATAGGGTTATTTAGGGGCATTGTAACCATATGTCCCAGTAGGTACATGCATTCTCCACTGAACAAGCTTTCCACTCTTCAAGGGATCAAATTTTCCTGAAATTGAAAGCTATACAGACCTGTAATACTGGTCTACTAATATCACTGCTGTGAATCATAGAAAGGGGCGTTCACGGCTTGGTGATAGCTGTAATCAGATGGATCTTATTCACATCTTCCAATTCAATACCACAGAGTAAAACGCAATTTTTAGACAGAATATTTTGTAATATGTCTCAAACAATTAGAATGTCAAGAAAGTTCATTTGTGTTCATGACTTCATTCAAAAGAGTAAATGAAATAAAATGAAATATTCACAAGCCTTATACATTTAATCAGTATAGCTTCTACCTCATAAAATCAGAAATGCAGAGTTTAAATAAATAATAATCAGACAATATAAATATTAAAGCAAACAAACTTTGAGATATGTCTAATATTGTCGCTGTCCAATGAAAATGATGCATCTCCATTTTTGTTCATTTTTCATTTTTTTTCCCATAATGCAAATCTGACAGTTGTTATTTATATTGTATCATGAATAGACCAGCAGAAATGCTCTAATTAATTACTCTTATTTTGCATTCGCTTACATTTAAAGTTAAAAGTTTGCTTCCTCCTGTGAAGTCACCATTTGAGATACTTGCTTTTCATTGGACAGCGACGATATGCAGAGATCACTGTGACTAATAACAGACACCCACATAACAGAAAACACCAGAAAATCAGAGACAGAGATAACCTTGAGAAATTTTACAATAGGGGACACTTGTGATAATGCATTTATGGATGTGAGGCCATAAAAGGTCTCACCACTGGTGAATTTTGTAAAACAAAAGTTCAAACCTTTGTAGTTAACCCTTTAACCCTAGACTCTTTTGGATCATTACTCCAAAAGGAAGCAGGATGGCAAGAGATTGAGCCAGTCGGTCCCCTTCATGAAAGCGAGTTTAGATGATCATAGCAATAAGATGAAAACTGGGCCCTGGTCATTTCATACTTATATAGATGGTACTATTTAACTAATCACTGGATTCAGCTAAGAGCTAACAAACTGACAATAAAATTTTGTACTTGGTTTCGGTTTTCTTCTGTTTGTTCTGTAAAAAAAAAAAAAAAGCCTGTTATGTTATAGTGTACTGGGCGGGGTTTTGTTTGTCCAATGTCTTGAAGACGTGGAGGTTTTTACACCTGTGTAACATTTATCTGAGATGTTTCTTTCTCAGACCATCATATACAGAGATTTGAGTGACTGACTTTAAAAGTCTAAAAATGCTATATTGCCCAAAGTATTTGATGGAGCCCCATCATTCCAAAGAACATGGCTCCACTGCTCCACAGCTTACACAGGGCTTTAACCTGCATCCCTATCCATATAACCCCATCCCTATACTTATAATCCAAATACAGAAACAACGCATGGCTAAGTGTTGTCTAAAGGCTTGTTTGTAATCTTTACCTGAGACAGGATGAGGTACATCTCCAGCTCAGCCAGTCTGCGGCCCAGACAGGCACGGATGCCAAAGCCAAAAGGAACTGAGCCAAAAGGATGCTGGCTTAACTGCTTGTCCTCCCGCAGCCAGCGCTGAGGTGAGAAAACATGAGGCTCAGGAAATATCTTCTCATCATAGGAAACTGCATAATGGCACAAGTGGAACAGAGTCTGTAAATGAAAGAATCCTCTGTCACTGAGGAGCCACAAATATCATATAATACTCATTCAGTGCTACTGTACTCTTTCTACTGTTTCAGCACTTTTCAACACTTGAATGCACATGCAATATTAAAGACAGGCACGGTTAGATCATTATAGTGCTTACTGCAGGGTGTTTTGTTGTTGTTTTGTTTACCATGAATCCTTTGTGATTTATGTTATTATTGTCAGTGTGTTTTGCCAGATTTTCCACTGCATTAAGAGAAAATAGCACGTTTGCTCATACATTTATTAATATTATTATTATTCTTCATACATTACCAGCTTATTTTACTGTTTGGTACTCTTCCCGCTGATTTGTGTGATGCATTAATGCTTCATTAGCCACATTATTTTCATTCCCTCATTTTCAGTAAAATTATGAAATCATATTAATGATCTTGTCTGGCCCATTAAAAGGCAAATGAGTCTTACATTTTTAGGGAATAGGTGCCCGCCCACCACTATTTCATTGTCAGCAACAATGCGGGCATTCCCTGGTACCACAGGGTATAGACTGAAAAGAACAAAAAACAAGTTATCCAAGAGGAAACAATTCTTAAGGAACTGGGCTGGGTTTTTCTTTGTTAAAACATTTTTCTTAAATGGTTGAGTGAGCCTCTGACCAAACACTCTCTACCAGTTAAGATCTTAACACTAATATGCTTTTGGGAATCCTGGTCCAGATTGGCAAAAAAATCCATTGATAGTTGACAGAAACACGTTTTCTATTCTAAGTAAAATATTAAAAAATATAAAAATGAAAGAATTATGTTTTATGTTTATGTTTAGTCATTAGATTAACATTTGATGTGCATTCTGGATCATCAGGTTTAAATTCTATTCTATTTCAGACTTTGTCAGATGTGACAAAAACAAGAAAAATGAAAAGCATTTATTTTTTCCACAAAACAAGACTGTACACACAACAAAGTCACATTAAAATCAAAGCAAAACTATCCACTTACAGCTACCCATCTGGTAAATATTTTGCATTCATAGAAAATCTGAATTTCTCCATCTGTTTCAGTTAACAGCACAAGCATAGAACCAGTTTCTCACCGGAGGGTCTCTCTAACAATGGCCTTCAGCCAAGGCATCTTACTGACATCTTCACTAGAAGTCACTTTGTCACCTGGGCAAACACTAATCACTTCCTCGTGTAGCCTCTGCTGGATTTCTGGCTCTCGGGCCAAGTGGTACAGAGCCCAGGATATAGTGTTTGAAGTCTGGGGAGTAGAGGCATTACCATTAAACCACACCTGACACAGTAATAAATACATTTTAATGTTTAATGTTCATAACTTACAGTGTCGACTCCAGCCAGCAGCAGCTCAGTGATGCTTCCCAGGACTTCTGTGGGGGACATCTGCTCACTGACCAGCAGATGAGTGAGGTATTCTCCCTCTATTGGCAGCCCCTGGTTCATCTTCTCCTGAATCTCTGCCATCTTTTTCTGAACTAGATCATCCGCTGAATAACAACATTAAAAAACAATATCTGCATATCTGTTCGGTATAATGTCACCTATTAACTGCAGAGAATGGTTACAACAGGTTAAGATTTGATGATTTTCCCATGGTAAAGTACAAGATGTGACTATGGGTGCAGTATATATAGATACCTGATGTATTATTTGCCAAAAAAATGAAAATGTAACTACTGTTCCAGCATTGGAAATACACCAATTACAAGCAATAATTTTATATCCTGTGTTTGTGTACAAAATTGCACAAACTGAGCAATTCCATTCTTAACTTGATGAAGTGGACAGCAAGTGGTGGATAATACCAGTGGTTTTCAGTCCAGACTGTAATAAGCCAGCAGTGAATCACTTTTCCATGGGGCAAATTCTAACAGTGAACAGACAATGACCCTGAAAACTGGTTTGATTGACTCTGAATGTCGTAAACTGAACCACTGAAAACCCATGTTTATTCAATTACTCAACCCCATTAGGATTTTCTCCCCATCACATGATACTCCCAAAATTAGCATGTCTTCTCCAATATATACAGTGGGGAAAATAAGTATTTAGATCGAGGGAGATTAGTAGTGGTCTTGTAGGTCTTCCATTTTCTAATTATTGCTCCCACAGTAGATTTCTTCACACCAAGCTGCTTGCCTATTGCAGATTCAGTCTTCCCAGCCTGGTGCAGGTCTACAATTCGGTTTCGGTTTCGGTTTCGTCTTCACCATAGTGGAGTTTGGAGTGTGACTGTTTGAGGTGTCTTTTATACTGTTAACGACTTCAAACAGGTGCCATTAACACAGGTAATGAGTGGGGGAAAGAGGAGCCTCTTAAAAAAGAAGTTACAGGTCTGTGACAGCCAGAAAACTTGCTTGTTTGTAGGTGACCAAATACTTATTTTCCACCATTATTTGCAAATAAATTCTTTAAAAGTCAGACAAAATGATTTTCTCAATTTTTTTTTCACATTTTGTCTCTCATAGTTGAGGTCTACCTATGATGTCAATTACAGGCCTCTCTCATCTTTTTAAGTGGGAGAACTTGCACAATTGGTGACTGACTAAATACTTATTTTCCCCACTGTATGAAGTCAGCCGCAACCTCTTTTTGAACTGCTGCCATTGCATCATTTTTTGGCAGCCAACATGTTCCGTTGAAAGCACAGGGTCCCCAGTTCTGATACAATGGATAACAGATGTCTTCTCCAACCAGCATTGCACTGGGTTTGATGTAGGAAGAGAGCACCATCTACCCACTCAAACTGAACATGGCCAATTTTGCTCTCTCAGACTCTAGCTGCTGACGGCAAGCAGCATGATCCAGGACTCAAACCTATGATCCTAGTATCCCCCTAAACATATAATGATTTTGTTTCTCATCCATGAAGTGACGGTATGGATTTCACTCACCGACTTTGAAAAGGTGGTCCCATACAGCCACAAAGTGCTTCCAAAATGGCATATAGGGCCACATAGACTTGGGAAAGAGGATGACGATGGGCGAGAGACGGAACATCTCTCCAACAGAAAAGATGAACTTCTGGGTTTCTTCTGGAACCACCTCGTTCAAACAGCCCATCCGTGTCTCAAATAGCACTGAGCATATCCCTACCAGTCATGAAAATAACAGCACAACACTGAATGAAGATCAATTTCAATTCAATGATTTTTCATACATTTGTTTTTTGCATAAAACATTTCACAAATATTTCACAGTCCCTCTATATGTACACCTTAGATCCAAAAAAATGATGTTTACATTTACATTTATGGCATTTAGCAGATGCCATTTAGCAGATGCCCTTATCCAGAGCAATCCAGAGAAAATATCCCTAGCTAATAGACAAGGCTGGAATCTAGAGATTCCTCACACATAGATCCTGTTGAGCACAAATGTCTTCATGGAGTTAAATACTCCTGAAACAGACAGGTCTTCAGTCTGCATTTGAAGACAGTGAGGGACACCCTGGGGAATGTTTCATTAGCAGATTCTTTAAATCTCTTCAGCAGTGAACAGAGGTTAATAGGGCACTCTGACTGGTTTGTGGTTACAAAGCGCCATTTAAAAACACAATTAATAAAAATGTTGAAAATGCTTAGTGTATTAAGCCACAAAATGTACATAATCCATTAAAAAATGGATTACATGGAGTAAATAAATAATTCTCAATCTTGACCCAGTTGTCAATTATTTGTTCTATCTTTTGTTAGGTAGAAGAGTCCAGGTGGCAATAAGACGTCTGTCCTTTAGAATAGAAATTGCTTCACCTCACCTTTGCTATGGTGTCTAAAGTCTGAAATGTCTTGTACTGCTGATCTTCTGCATGAACATTATATCTAATCAACACAGGAACAATCATCAACGCCACAAAGAAGAGTCAAGGACATTTTGAAGCAACTCCAAAGTCACTAGATATTCCTGATTAGTGTTAAATAAACAAGTGTGTGTTCTTCATAATCTAGCCTGATCAATAATTACATGTATGATTTTATTACAGACATAAACAGCATTTTAAAACATGCATCTGTTCGTTCAGTTTTCTAAGCGAACAGTGTCTTGCGAAGGGATTCACCTCAGAGGCAATCCAAGTGGCAAGATGTGGAAAGCTTATAGAGACTTATTCAAAATGACTAGCAGCTGTAAAAAGCTGCAAAACAACTTTTTGTAAATGAAATGATGCAAAACCTCAAATAATCCATTTAAATTACAGGTTTCATGTAGCATAACATGAAAAAATGCCAATGCAAATGGGGACAAATACTTTCGCAAGGCACTGTATCATGAACATGGATTTCAAATGAAGTGACCTGGCAATTAACTTATCAGTGAACAAGGTCTCTACAGCTATGAGCTCATTTCAAACAGCCGAACACATAGAACGATTCCTGCTGTTAACTGTCACTTGTCCAGCTGCCACTGTTTCCAAAATTCCACAAAGAGTTCATTCTGAGTTTAGACAATATGGGAAATGAAAAAATCCCAGTGAACAACTGCCAATGCAACAAAGGCATGTCAGCACTGATTAAACAACCATCTCTCAGATGGCAGGGCTCAGCTTAAATAAACCATTTTAAATAAACTGCTGTCCCTCAAGATCACCTGGATCAAGTTGGGCTTTATATTTATATTTGGAATCAAGAAAACTATGGAATTGACTTTTGGAATTGAATTTGTGGAATTCACCAGCGCTAACCATTTGCCATCAGTGTCCCCACATCATGTATGTATAATGGTCATCACCTATCAAATACACTCATCATTAAATAAATAGCTGCACCCAGAAGGAATCAGCATACGGTAATGAAACTTGGTGGGCAGGTTTGATATGATTGATGTTTGACACTCATCTGCATGTCAACCATGGCTGTACCTGGCTGACAATATATACAATCATCTCAGTGTGTGTGCTTTCCCTTCTGACTTGTGCTGTTGTGTTGAAAGTGTCCTTTGTAAACAGAGTATGGAAGTGATGAAGAGAGGTTGTACTGAAGGACTGGATATCACCACAGCATGCTACTGGTGGCAGTGAATAAGAAAAATCCTTTAGCCAAGGATCCAGGAGACCTACATGAACCCCAGAGAGGGAGAACCAATGGATTGTCAGACATGTGGAGTGACCCAACAGCTTCAACTGTGAACATTCGGCGAGCAGTGATGCCCCTAAAAGTCATCCTGGTAGTGCCAGCACAATTGGCAGATGGCTGCACATTATGTTGACTGACCTTAACACCACATCACCACAGACCACAAAGGTGTCATACCAGGCTATGAAAGAGTGGCAGCAAGTCATCTTCAGTTAGTATAAACATAGGAAGCAATAATAAGCATAAAATCAAATGCTTTAATACAGATTGTTTTACCTTCAAATGCAAACTTGTAGAGTTCTCCTGCTACATCATGCACCATTATACCATTGCCTTTGGTAGACCTAAGCCAAGCCACCTTCTCTATGAAGTCACTCACCACCTCATTAATGGCGTTAGTGTAAGAGGACACATGTTTGGGCTTCAACATGCGTGGGTTTAGGATGCTTCTGATACGCTGCCATTCTGCCCCTATTCTACACAAAAACAAAAAACAGAACGGATGTTATATATCATATACAATCATTACTCAATCCAATCTATATTCTTTGGCTTATGTGATGACAAATATTATGTGAATGTAATATTCTGGTATAAGTTTTGAGTGCCATTTCAAAGAAGCACACATAAGCAGGTCACATCAAACAGGAATTAAGTGAAATCTCTTTATATTGACTTTGTATTGTTGTATTTTTTACAGGATCCAGGGAAAAGAAATTCTTTTTTTTGTGGCTGTTTGTGTGATTTTGTCAGTAAATCATAAGGTACAAACATTTCATACACCATCACAAATTAACAAATGTTAATAACTGCTTTGTAATAACTGCCTTGAAAAGATTAATAAACTTTTAAAGTGCAGTTGGTAAAACGATTACACATGGCTCAGAGATGAGCAACCATAATTTACAGTTTTCTCAACTGTAGGGGTCAGAATATGGGGGGTGTAGTTAAAGGGTCTCTTTAAAACAAAGGATTTTTAATTAGTAAATGAATTTGTATTGAGGGCTGGAGAATGCTCACTCTGTGAGAGGGCCATAGGCTTGTTTGCGGAGCTCTCGGTAGGTCCTCCAGTGGGGCATGTCAGTGCGAATGGGGTGACGGCCTTCCTGCCTCAGGACCTGCTCTATCAGCTCCGCACTGGCCACGTTCACAATTACCAGTGGACCATACTTGGACTTCCATAGTGGCCCATAGATTTTGCTGTGCTCGATCTTCATAGAATAAAAATAACAATATAGGTAAAGTAGGGTATGGTGATGGAAACAGTAGAAAACATTATATACAACATGTTCCAAATTAATATGCACACTGAATTTAAGTGTCATACAGAGTTATTTATTTGTTTTCATTTATCTCATGAATGGTACTGCGTCTCAGGGTTCTTCGGATCACTGAAATCAATGTCAGACACTGTGATATTTAGTTTGCCAGGTGACCCAAATGAAAGGAAAATGACTTAAAAAGGATGTTGCACATTATTAAGTAGGCCACAGGTTTCAAGCCTTATGGAAAAGAAAAATGATCTCTACTGCTCAAAAGCACCACATAGTGCAATTAATACATTAGATATTTCACAAACATTTAAGCGAGATCATTATACTATGAATTTATTTTGGGTGATTCAGCACACACACGGGTTCATTTAGATAAAGGCACAATGAGGAAGGTTTCTGACAGACAAATTCATTGAATTAAGAGAGCAGTTGCCAATGTCATTACAAAGCAGCAAACAGATATTTGAAGCTGCTGCTGCCTCTGGAGTCCCACAAACCTCAAGGTGTAGGTGTCCAGAGGCTTGCTACTGTTCAGCCACCCCTAACCAATGCTCACAAGCAGAAACAGTTGCAGTGGGCCCAGACATACATGAAGACTAATTTTCAAACAGTCTTATTTACTGATGATGCAATGCAACCCTGGATGGTCCAGATGTATGAGTAGTGGACAGTTGGTGGATGGCCACCATGTCCCACAAGACTGTAACGTCTGCGAGGAGGTGGCAGAGTCATGTTTTGGGCTGGAATCATGGGGAGAGAGCTGGTAGGCCCCTTTAGGGTCCCTGATGGTTTGAAAATGACCATGACAAAGTATTTAGAGTTTCTACCTGAGCACGTTCTTCCATGGTACAAAAAGACAAACCAAAATCATCTCATGCTGCAAAGAAAACCTCTGTAATTGCTGCAAATTCAACAAATGACCATTTTCAGTTCTAAAATATAAAATGTTTTGAAACTCAATCGCACATAATAATTTGGAATAGTGAAAAAACTATTGTTATTATTGGGAGGTTTGCTCTATAATATTTGAATTTTTACTTTCAAGGCTAAACTGACTCATTTGCATTGACCATTTAGGAAAATCATTTACATAATAATTTGGAATATGGTGTAAATATATTATGTCTATTACTGTCAATAAGTGTCCTGACAAACCTTTTGATTAATGAATTCAGTCGAGGTAATTTGCACATGTTGCTTACACTGGTTGCACACACAGCTCGTATAATCTCAATGGAGAGGCAGTGCCAAAACAATACACACATGAGTTCAAGGGTTGGCTGGAGTGACATAAAGCCACTCCCCCACCTCCAAAAATCATTCAACATCAGTACCTGAAAGCAGATGTTGACAATTTTTTTGTTTGATGAAAAACACGTATCTCCAAAATGGCAGCTTTACAGGAGAAAGTGGATGAAAGTGAATGTAAGAGCATATTTTACCAAGTTTAGAACATTTCTATTGATCTACTGATTTAAACAGTGTACAGTGGACCTACAGGGTTCAAACCAAGAAGAAAACCATGGATCTCCATTTTTAGTTTTCATTGGACAGCAGCAATATACTACATATGCATATACAGTACCTTGTGAATGTATCCCCCCTTTGGTTTTTTACACATTTTGTGGCATGTGCCTATGTTTTCACCCCCTTTAAGGCCCCTAAATAGTTCTGGTGCAACCAGTTACCTTCAGAAGTCACATGCTTAGTGAAATGAAGTCCATCTATGTGCAATCTAAGTGTTACATGATCGGTCAGTATACACACCTTTTCTAAAAAGCCACAGAAGTTGCAACACATTCAGCAAGAGGCACCACTAACCAGACAACCCCATGGAAACCAAGGAGCTCTCTAAACAATTCGGGGACAAAGGGACAACTCTCAGACCAGGCAAGGAGGGCATTCATCTGAGAGACAACACAGAGACCAAAGGTAACCCAGAAGGAGTATCGGTCCATCTGACCACAATATGCCACACATGCCATGAAAGCCGGGCTTTTTTGAAGTGGCCAGAAAAAAAGCCTTTATTCATAGACAAAAATAGAATGGTTCTTTATGAGTTTGCCAAAAGGCATGTGGGAGACTCCCCAAATGTTTGGAGGAAGGTGCTCTGGTCAGACGAGACTAAAATTGAACTTCTCAACAACAAAGGAAAATGCTATGTCTGGTACAAAACCAAAACATCTCATCATCCTAATACCCTAACAGCACCCTAATGTGGGGATGTTTTTCAGCAGCATGGAAACTTATCCAAGTTGAGGGGAAGATGGATAATACAGCTAAATACAGGGATAATCTTCAGCAAAACCTGTTTGGGTCTGTCAGTGATTTGAGTGTAGTGGAGGTTCACCTTCCATCAGGACAATGATCCAATTGGGGTGGTGAATAATTTCACAAGGCACTGTAGCTATGCTGTATATAGCTAGGTACAGTATATTGACTACAATTTTAGCACACAATGGATAACAAACTTTTGGCAAGGCCTCTTTCCTCGTCCCTTGAATCAGCAAACTGTCAGGACACGCTACCCCCCTCATACATACACCATACATTTACAGCCAACAACTCTTGTTCAACATATATTTAAAAAAAATAATATGCTTCTCTGACCTGAAAATTAATAGTGATGTATAAATCCTGATTCTCATACGAAAGAATGTGTTTTCTTATGCAGTGATCTGAATACACTGTAAAATGTAATTAGTTAACCTTACTTAAGGTTGTATAGGTATTGTTATACTAACTAATGGTCATTGAGTATACTTTACTTACACTTTACACTTGAGTTTAATTAACTCAAAAAACCTGTGTAGTTTACTGTAAAATGAGTTGAGAATTCAAATGCTTAAGGAAAAGGTTGCCTCAAAAGAGCACAAACAATGCATTTGTTGTATGTTATGTAGGTAAGTATATAAAGTAAACCTTTAATTGGTCAATGTTTCAGAGACCTAAAAGGAAACAAACAATTCAATATTCCAGATACTGTCCTCACAAACACTGATGGCATCAACTCTGCATTAGTGGTCAATGTGGCATTAAACTTACATACAAGCTTCAGCACTAAGGGCAGGTAAGCAATAAAAGATATAATTGTACAAAGTTGTGCCAAGTTGAGTGAGGAGGGTAGGACACCCAGTTTGCAAATTGATGGTGCCTGGAGCCAATAAGTTACTCATTAAGACTGCACCAAACATAAGAGCCACCCTAAATGTCCCCACACAACCCATTTCATTCTAGTAAGTAAAACACAGTTGAATTAGTTTATCCTCTCACAAAATATGCCAAAAAGTGCTTAATCGTTTAAAGTGATCCCAACTTCCTGCTGCGTTTAAGTTCTGTTCACTGGAAATAGTTCATTAGGAAGTGCGATTCGATTATAGCTGATTATAGTTATTCCACTAAACACTGTTCCCCTCTGCCACTGTGTTTATGGAGCAGTATATTTAACCATAAATCAAAGGCCTTCAAGTACAGTTTTTTCCATTACTGTTTGATGTTTTTGTTTATGTTCAGTCAGGAAGTGCTTCTTGTCAGACAGGAATGAACACCACGGCATGTGTTTGGTGCCAAACGGAGGAAGAAAATAGTCAGTTTCATGTTCATCGTTTCAACTGCATATTAGCTACTCATACCAAACACAGACCTCTCCTCACTACCCATCACACACACTTCCGCCATACATGGGAAGCGAGGGAATGTAATGGGGTGGAATATTTCATATTTTTTTGTTTTTGTTTTTTTACCAGATTTGTATTTTGACATCTAGAGCAAAACTCTACATAGGTCCTCAATTGAACTTATATAGAAGTTTTATAAGTTGTTATTACTGTTACTATTATTACTGTTAATATGGCACAAAACATGACATGTGCAAACTTCATGAGTATGTTCCATTTTTTCTGTTAAATTCATAATTAATAAAATTAATTTATAATAATAGTAATTATAATAATTACTTAATTCAGATACATAGGAAATGCATTTAAAATGTAAAATACATTCACAACATTCACTGAATTTTTGATGAAAGGCTGGTTAAGTTAGGTCTGGGTGTGTTCACCTGCATTTGGTGAGTTATCTGGAAGTAGCCTTTCCCAAACAGCCAGTATAAGGAGGTGAGAAAACTGGGTCCGTCCAGGTCCTGCATGCTCTTCTGTTTGGTTCCGCTCACGGCTGTAGAAGCCGCTCGCGGCCGCTCGCGCAGCGCCTCTGCAGCAGCTGCTCCGCGGCTCAGCCCGAGCTGCTGACCTCTCCTCAGGGGCCTGCTCCACATAGTCCGTCCGTCCGTCAGTCCGTCAGCTGCAGTGGCTTCCTGTCTGGAACAGAGCAGCGAGTGAACTGGAGTGAACCTCAGAGAGAGCTAGACCTGCTCTCTCTCAAGAGTACATAGTACACACACACACACATACCAGCACAGCGCCACCACTCATTACTTACACCAACAGCACAAAGTGGAAAACACCCTGCATTTTAATAAATAAATAATCAAAATGACAGTGGAATATATATATATATATTCTATTTAAAGGTAAATTATGACATTGAAGGCCAATTTTCTTTCACAGTGCCTAGAACAAAATGAGTTTCAAATGAAGACCAAATTGACTGCTACTACATAACATCCCACTTGTCGATGCTACAGGGAAATATACATTTCTGCTCCCTTCTAGCTGTACCACCAAGTTCTTGTGGTGTGGGTAGTTTCTTGTGCACATCTTCTCTAGGGATAACTCCTTCATCATTTTGTTTGAAAGTGAAAATGGGCTTTCCATCCACAGACCTCTGACTACTTTGCCTTAGAAACTTTGCACTGATGTCGGCACCGTCAACCTTCTCAACCAATCGAACATAGTTGTAGGATTTGGTTTTGCCCGCAAAGTTCACAATGACAAAGTCCCCAGCAGACAGATCCTTGTCATCATCATCATCATCATCATCATCATCATCATTCTGGGCATCTGAACTCTCGTAGTCAGTGATGTCATTAAGTGGAATGGAAAAGTCACTCTCTTCTGAGCTACTGGAGACAACCACTTTCTTTTTTGGTTTGTTTGGTTCAGTTGGTATGGACCCTTTCAGAGAACCTCTCTTCTTATTTTCATTCCCTTTCTCATTTTCACTCCTTTCATTTTCTCTGTCGTGTGTCTTCTCAAGGTCATCTTCTGCTTCATCATCGTCAATCAGTTTAGTTCGGTTTGATTCTTTGAGTGCCCTTTTCTTCAGCCTTTCATTCTTTTTCTTTCTGTGCCTTCTCCAGTTCCATCTTTTCAGGTGTGTCAGTCAGGATTTTTGATTTTATTTTCTTTCTTCTCATCCTGGGCCTTCGTGCTGTGGCTTTTGGTAAGGGAAGTATGGTTTCTGGAGATACATAACCCAAATTTGCAGAAGAACCAGTTTCGTCACTTGATGACTGGTCGGGATTTGGTTCCGGAAAAATGCGTGGCTCCTTTGGGTTTGGACCTGCTTCAAGACCTGTGATATGGGTTGGTTCCTCATGTGATGGTCTAGGCAGGTCAGCAGCCACTGGCACAACTTAACCCAGGCCCTTTGGCAGAAATCACCCCAATCCCACCATTTTGGGAAAAATGCATCATCCAGTAGAGAAGCGCTAACGTCATGCTAGTTGTATGGACTCATAGTGTAGCTTACCAAAGACTAAAACATGTGTGAAATGTTTTCAAACTTGTCTACAACTGTTCAGGCACAACAATCAAAAAACCTTGACCATAAAAAATTTACTTTGAAAGGCAGAAAACAGTTTTTTTTTTTAATTAAATGCTTACCTCTCATGCAATAAGCCTCCCTTCTTTGCAGGACGAGTAAAATGGCTGACTTTTCGAAAATGTGTGCTCACATGACCAATTTATTCTGTGGTCCCCTAGAAACATGGCATGGCACAACTTCCCCACTGGCACAAATCACGCCACCCCATGTTAGGATTGACTTTCTAACATTCAGTTGCAATGGACATTTGAGCTTCGTTTTAAGGATATTGAGAGAGGTAGTGATGTAATGTCTGGGGCTGTATCAAACCATATTAATGGAAAGCTGTCTGGAAGAGAAAATGGGGTGGACAAAGGTGCACAAGCAATAATTGTAACTGCAGGAATGTTGATTCAAGAACTTGGGAGAGCTGGTAAAAATCATCTCACACGGATGTCTCCAGTAAAGGGGATACGACTGCAGCATTTCTAAAATCAAGCCCCTCCTGAATCAGAGACAACATCAGGGGAAGGTCTTACCTGTTCGATTTTGCATTTCATTTGGAAGTCAAGAGTCCTGGAGTCTCAGCTCAGGCTCTGGAAGAAGAGTGGAAGGGTACATAATCCAATGTGTCTCTGATGGTTTAGGATGCCACGTCATCTGTTGGTGTTGGTCTAATGTGTTTGCAGTCAATGTATCATCTACCAGGAGATTTTAGAGCACTTTATGCTTCTATCTGCTTTATTTGTTTCCCATTCCAGCATGACATGAGAAACACTGGTCCCAACAATACAGATTAGCAATCAAATCAAACTAGGATTCAATAACACCTCAACAGTGCCACAAGCTGATTGCCTGCGGGCCACACTGGTGGAGGTAATCGTGCTATGTTCAGTCATGTTAACGTCTGAGGATTGCGTGATGGTGTAAGAAATTAAAAAGGCTTCAGCCTGTCTTTCCTAAAGACGTGCATGGTGCATCATGAACATGGTATGGTTTAGGATTGGAGCAATTTCTTGACTGTGACGTTTACTTTTAGGATTAGGTAATATTTTGGTATTTATATTTAACTGACCTGTACAATGTGTCAGTAATTGTCAACATACAATTAGAATTTCATTTTAATGTCATCAGCTTATATTTGATATCTGTGATGAGTCTGATGACTTCAATTGCAATCATGTTTTAGCAAACAAGGCAGCACAAGGTAGAACAGTGCGTGACTTATCCTGTGTTGGTGAAACCTCTCTGCAGATCTTTTGGTCATATAAAGGAGTTTGGGTCGCCTTGTTAAATGTTGTTCCACTGCTTTTGGAGGTGTGGCACCAGTTTCACCATATGACCAAAATATTGAGACAAGTGTTCAATCGTCATTTCTTGTGAAATCAAGGATATTTAACAAAGTGTATCCTGGAAGGCTTTCTATTAGACTGGCACTGTGCTGTGAGGAAAGTGTTAGTGCGGTCAGGATGTTGTATGTTCGTCACCACACCTTCTCTTCAACTGCCCAACTCATTCCGAAATGATAGAACCTTCATACCAGAGATTACAGTCCCATTGCTCAACAGCTCAAAGCTGGCTTTATATCTCTCTAACCCACACCTGGCATTAGGCATTGTGCCTATAGGTTCATGGTATTGGTAATATTTCTTCACAGGGAAAAGACAAGCTGTGTGCACATTTGTACATCTGTCAGCAACAGGTGCTTGAATAGCTGTATGCTTTCATTAGAAGGGTTGTTCCAGAACATTTGGACACATAGTGCAGTGTCTCCCAACCCTGTTCCTGGCGGTACACCTGATTTAACTAATCAGCTCATTAATAAGCCCTTCAGAGTTGGAAGGGGTGTGTGAAAACTAAAAAAGTGTAGGGTAAGTGTGCCTCTAGGAACAGGATTGGGAAACACTGATATTACGTACACTCTAGTCATCTTCCATCCTCAGATAGTCGATTTCATCCACACATATGTTCAAATTCAGTTTATTTTCATGCAGAAGGGCTTAATGTATGTAATGATAAGTGTAGAGAAAGAAAATGCTGAAAACCGTTATTGTTCCACACATAACTTTAATATTCCAGCACTTCCTGTAGAAGCACATTTATCATATTACATCAGGCTCTAATAAATTACAGTCCATTCCTTTTATAATTGTGCTGATACATAATTCCCCAAGACATCCTTACAATCTATGAAATTTGCTACATTACCCACCAGCATGTAACTGAACACAAGCAACACATGGACTTTTATACAAGACAAAGCTGAGCCTATTGAAGACCAGGAGAAAACATTCATTCCAGTCTGTGAATTAGTTACTTTAAACTGTTTACTTATCTCCAATCAAAGCACCACACGAACAGGCCAGAACACAGGATGTGCCTTAGCAAGTTTGCAGAATAAGTCATAATTAAGACAAATACGTTCAAGTATTGCAGGTTTTAGGTTGGTAAAACTTGCAGATAGATTTGGCTGCTCAACTGCTCAGATCAAGATTCAAATGTAACAATTCAACAGTGCTCAATTTCAAGTAATGCACAGATGTGCCTTTAAGACCAGGTGTGAGATGTTGCTTAGTCATTCAGGGTTAAAACAAACTGTGTAACCAAAAAAATTAAATAAAATAAAATGAACAATACAGGAAATCAAACACAGGACACAAAGACAGCCACATCCAAACTCAAGTGTTTTTGTCCCATGATTTTGGCACAAGCGCACACTCTTTCTTGAGTATACAAAGTGGAAGCAACTGTGTTTAAACAGAGCCCTATATAACTAGGATCTACACAGTAGCATTTATGGAAATAAATAATCCACAATTCATACAAATGAAAGTCTCACAGCTTTTAATGCGTCAACCACACAGTGTATCAGGTGTTGACAGAAATTGCTGTTTTTTTGGAAAACTGGAACAAAAAAAAAATTATAATTGAAGATGGTGGTAATTAAAATCCTGATATAGGGTGATTCCTGAAAACACTGTGCTCTTCCATCCCACAGTTTCAGGGCAGGCACTGTATTCATGGACCCACTGTGCTCAGTCATCGTCACTCTCACTACCAGATTCACTGAGCTGAAGGTCATTTTCTGCAACACAGTATAGAACAGAAACGTGATTATAGACTACAGGAATGGAAAAATGTCACACTACTGACCTGCTGGGCATTAGGCCCGAAACATACTTCACACAGATGCTTCAAGCTACGCAAATTGAATTGTAATTGCATTTCATAATGCAATGCAAGCACGAGCTGCATTCTGAGCAATGCTACAGCGACAGCCAAGTTGTCTTGTACCTCTGGTGTACTTTCTGTAGTCAACAGTTAATGGCAGACCAGTATTATCTGACAGATTGTCCTTTACGCCCCCACCCCCCAAATTGAAGTTCGCTGATAAATAAATAAGTAAATAATGCCGGTGTTCTTCAAATTGTGCATACATTTTGTGGGAAACAAGTTATGCATTGTACACGTTAACATTCACCAGCATATCACAGCATTACAATCAGGTCTATCCTCACACACTGTGTACCCTTTTTCTTAAATGTAATACATACATCTAATAATATGGTTTACAATCAAAATGAAGAAAAAAACAAAACAAAACTTTTATTTAATGTCTTAACATGTTGGTTTAAATACACATCAGGTTGCTCAGCTCATCCAACTAAAATAAAAATAATAATGCAATTTAGCTGCAGGTTGTGCTACAAGAACCACATGCGCCTGAAATGCTCAGACAAGCTCTAACTGGCACAGATAAAATCAATACTTACGGAGTGTGTTCATGAGATGCCCGCCCCCCTCCTCCATGCGCTCTTGAGAGTTGAGAATGGGCATGCTGTGGGTTGGAGCAGACCCAGTGGGGGGTGCACCTGAAGAAGCGCGCCTTTCATCCTCTGAGTCGCTGCTGCTTGAGCTATCCTCGCTGCTGGATGATGAACTGTGCGAGTCTGAGGAGCTGTCACCACTGCTCATTTGATCCATCACTCGTGCCTCAGCCATCAGCTCTACAACATAAGTCGACAAGTCAGAACATGCTACTGAAAAGCAGTACAAGCGCATGACTGAGCCTCCTGCTCTCCAAATACTGGCGGAGTGAGCATTGTTTATTTGAGATCAGTGGAATTCCACTGATTTTATTCTCATTCATTTTTACATTAACATTACCTCTCTCAATATCATCCATTGGGGATGCTGGAGACATCTTCTCTTTAGGAGGGGAACTCTTGGAGTTGGCTGAGACCTTCCCTCCATTGCCACTTTTCATTTGCTGACTGAGTCTACTGGTCTGCTGCTCCAGACGTGATTGGATCTTACTGCTGCCCTCAGCCCTTTGTGTGGCCAGGGGGAGAAACAGAAATATGTATTTAGACTTCAGAGCTATAACTGAGGGAACTAACACTGAATTACTGCAGGAGCAGAAGGCACAATATACTTTTCTGTCCTTTCACCATAAATACTTTAATGTCTTGCAAAGTTGGTAAACACGTTTTATACTGATAACCTAAAACTTACACACAGGTAAATAAAGCATTTCATTACAAAATTTTAAGTTTGATAGAATCAATACATTGGGAAGCTGAAATTCCAAATCCCATTCATCTCTTAACAACTGAATGAAATTGCAACTATTGTGAAAATCACCAACCTTGTCTTTTTGACGGCAATGTTACTACTAAGCTTCTCCAGACGATATTCTCCTGTGTCATGGTTTACAATAAGAATGCATTCCTTCATGTATGGTCTTTTGGACCCTTTAAACACTGTGACTGGAGCAGTGGATCCCTGTAAGTTTGGGGGTGAGGTGGTAATAGTCAAATTAACTCAATGCCACATTATATTTGCTTTATTCATAGTATCACACTGGGGAAGTGCAGCTGACCTACCTCCAAGTTAGGCAGGGTGATAGTGACCTGTTCTCCCTTGCCCACCTCTAGCTCTCCCTCACATGTAGTGTCTATTGAGGCGGGCTTGAAGTCATCTGCACACACAAAACAAAAGCATAATCCGACAGAAATACATGAAGTTGTTTTTATGAAATAATTGCCAGAAATTTCGAATCATCTGTGTGCGTTTATGTGACGACTTATGAGAAATATTAATCATTATTACTAATGAAAACATTCAATATTTTGCACAATACATTTAGATCACATTTAATATCATCCAAAATCACATTTTTATAAAGCCAATTATGTATTTTTCTGAGGCGCAGTCACACAGTCACAGGTTTTCCACCTCTACAGGCAGTACGTCAGTTTTTCTTTCTATAGTTATGTAATTTTTTATTTATTATAGATTATTATTATTTATACATGTTATAATAATTCTGTATCTTGCTATTGAATGTTTAGTTTAGAAACATTGAGAAAACACTGGTACTTTTAGTTTCTGGAAAGGAAACGTTGCATAAAGGTTCCGTCTGAAACAGCAGTGGGCAGTGGCGCCGCAACGCCAGCAGGTGGCGTTCCAGAGTAAAGTCGAGTGTCTGAAGTGAACAGTTCAGTTTGTAATAACAATTAAACGTAGATGGACATAAAAGAACCCAGATGCTATAAAACTACACCCCCGTCACAGACGCTGTAAAAAGAAGTGTAATAAAGGCCATAGCGCAGAGTTTATCACGACGGAACCTCAGCAGGTAACGTTAGTGTGCTCACAGCTGCCCCGTCAACTGCCTGTAAACAAACAGACCCTCCAAGAAGTGTCTGACTGAGGACAAAACAGGAAAATAAGACTGAATGAGGGTCGTAATGGCGTTTACGTCCCTGACCGCGGATCCGCCTTTAAAGCCGATAGAAAAAACGGACACTTACATCGTACCGTATGGAAGGCACTTTTAGGTTGTTTCTCAAAAGTTTCTCCTAGTTTGAGAACATGTTCTTGATTGTCAAAGTTTGAGAATGCTGTTCCATTCATTCTAAGGGTAGTTTTCTATCATATGTTGACCAACAGTTTCTAACTTTACACGTCTTTCCGCACCATCAGCAGAAGTAACTGTAGCCACTTCAGGCGGAGGGCGGACGACTGGACTTTCAGCCTCGCGGGGCCTTTCAAAATACAAGTCCTCATTCAGCCAACAGCAAATATCTCACCCAACACAATTTTATATATATATATATATATATATATATATATATATATATATATATATATATATATATATATATATAATTGCTGTCTCTTA